>CM035421.1:99937014-100537014 GCA_020310875.1 Ceratopteris richardii | reverse complement strand
TGAAGCCACACTTCAACCTTAATATCACTCTGGAATGTATGCCACTCATCCTTGCGTTGCAATTTTCATGCCTTTGTATTGGTCACATACAATGTGACCAAATTGTTCCAAGCCTCGTTTGGAGTTTCGGCATCCTATATGTGTACAATAGCATAAATGAAGGTAACTCCTATCACGGTAATTCAACTAGTGCTCTATATGCAGATAAGAAGGAAAATAAGCTGAAAAGCAAGACGAAGGGAGAAGATGAAGAGGATACCTCCCAAGCCAACTTTGGAGGCAAGAGCAAGTGGAAAGGGAAGACAAAAGGATTAAAACATGACAAGAGCAAAGGCTAGAATGTTTAAGCTTATGCCATCTATGATAAGACCAACCACACAACTCAGAATGGCTAGTTCAATGGGAAGACTAAAAAAGGAAGTGGAAGAGGTGGATATGGAAGCAATAGAGGCAGAGGTGGAGACAAATTCAACAATAAAACAAGAGGCCATAATAGAAGGGACTACACTAATTATTTTGAGGATCAACAACATGAAGACTCATTGTTCTTGATGAATCTAAGCCACAAGGAAGGTAAAGAATATGATCATTCATTCTACATAGATTTAAGATGTTCAAATCATGTTGTGAGCAAGATAGCTCTCTTATGTGATTTGGAAATTCCAAAGCATAGACATGAAGTTCAAACAAAGAATGACACAAAGCATAGTGTGGAGAAGATTGGTAATATCAAAGCTTTTAATGATAGGACAAATATTATGAGCAAGGTACTCTATGTTTCCACTATTGCAAAAAACCTAATAAGTGTAGGCCAAATAGTTGAGAAAGGCTTGCAAGTTAGGTTCACCCAACATGGAGCATTTATGGAAGATCCATATCAAGGCTTCAAGAAGATAGCCAGAGGTGTGAAGCATGGTAAGCTCTTTCCTTTTGAAGTAGAAACAAAAAAAAAAACATATCTCTATTCAACTTTGGGTCTCAATCCCTAAGTGAGCTGAAAGTGTGGCATAAGAGGCTAACTCAAGTGAATGAAAGAATGTTAAACAAGATATGTAGTGATCAAAGTGTCCTTGGATTACCAAACATATCAAAGCAACACATTCAAGGACATTGATTCCCTGTTTTTTGCACAAGGTCTTTATGTTGTCTTCGTCCTTGAGTCTTGCACGTATATCACCAGGACATCTCCAACATGAGTATACCATAGTTAAAAACCTCTCCATGATCCTATGTTTTTGTTTTAGGCTTTTCCAATAGGGATAGTATAACTTCACAAGCACCTAATTTGCCCAATTAAAAACCAAAAAATCCATTTGTATGTCTCACCATGTGTGAGTAATGTTCTTTAGGGGACACACAAGTCAATAAATGATATAGCTTGCCACATGCACTTGAAAGAAAAACAAAAATCAAATGTGTACTTGGTTTCATAAAGAGCTCTCTGCAAGCTCGATATATAATCTTAGATAGTTTTATGTATTTGCTTCCACTTCCCTTGAAGCTTATTGAGAGGGCCTTCTTGTGCAAAATACTGAGAGGACCTTTTGATGTATTTGATTCGACTTCTATTGAAGCTCAAAGTTTTCTAGTGCATAGTACCGAGAGGGCCTTTTTGAATAGAGAGAACTTCTTCCCAAGGAAATGGGGCCCATTTTATCTTACAAATCTAGAGATATATGTCACAAGGAAGGAGATAAGGAAGAGAGATCACACACACACACACTCTCACAATCAAAGAGGAACACACACACAAATTGAGGCAAGGAAGAAATGATCTTCTTCTTCTTCTATTACATAAAAGGAATGTACAAGAATGACCTAAAATAACAATACAACAAGTGCAATATATAAAGGATAGTATATAAGGAAAATTCTAATGACCCTGAATGAGTGAGCTGGCAAGAAACAAATGTGCCATCACTCTCAGTAGATAGATCTAGTAAAGCTCAATGAAGTTTCCTTGACATATACTAGCATGACCACTATACATGATAGAGAGATGAAAAAGTGATACATTTCATCCTTGATCATCACATGTTGAGCTTGATATTTCAACAGTCCCCCTAAATCTCAACGTCATCTATGTTCACCGAACTGGAAGCAATGATTTGTGCTAACAAAACTTCATTTTAGTTATACAAGAAAGCTTCTTGTAGATAGAACTCATTGGTGATGGTTGTGCCTCTGCGTAACTTGGCATCAACAATCTCTGCATCTATTCGAGAAAGATGATCCTACTCAATACCAAGTTGCTTTTCGTGGCAGTCCAACTCCTACTGCTAAAACTCCATTGTCCTAAAAAAATATTGGTGCTCCTTCTAAATCGCTTCAATTTCTTTCTTTAACTTAATGGTATGACTAATTTCTTCATCTAGCACCTGAACTTTTTGGAACAATTCTTCTCTAACCTGCCTCAGTTCTAGTTCATCTTGTAGTGCTTTGTCAAATAGTACCTTATAAGCTTCATCGATTTCGGCAAAGCGGGTGCAAGTATTAGCCAACTCACAACTGAGAGCGGTCATTGCATCATCTTTATCAGTCACTGATTGCTTGAGAAGAGCGATATCCACGTGTTTAGCTACAATAATATCATCCTTAGTTGTAACATGTTCTTGTAATAAACATTCATTTGCTCGGGCTGCCAAAATCTCTTTTTGCAAGGGAGCGATATCTACATCTAACACATCAACTTTCGATTGATACTCAGTGCGCAAGGACTATTGAGCATCATGCAACTGAGCAAATAGTTTCTTGGATAACTGAAGAAGGAATTCATCGATCAGGGCTAATTGCAAAAACGCATCCGGTACTAAAAAAGTTGATAACTGGTGAGAAGGTTTTATAGAAATTGTAGTAGAAGATGAAGGGGGAGAATAATCGGGTGAAGAGGGTATAGGGCGAGAGTGGGAGACTGCCACTGAGTGATTAGGGGACAAAGGGAGTACCAAGGGAGTGGGGGGTAAGGGTGCCCGAGAAGGTGAAGGAGAAGGGTTTACCGAGTTTTTGTATTGTTACCGTTAGGCATGGGCTTCGAAGGAGATGGAGGCACAATGGAATCAACGTTGTTCGGTTGGGCTTCCTAGTGGACGAGGGATTCAGCTCTCACTTCTTGCATGGTTTGGTGGATGGTGTCAACAACTGTATCCTTTGGTGCTGTGTCAGTAACGAGCTCTAGTTGCTTGTCTACCATCATGGTGTGTTGAGCATCTTCCATAACAATGTCTTCAATGGTTTTTCCCTTAGGAGAGGGTGGGGTAGAAGATGCACCTAGGGATGAAGATGTGTCCTGAAGGATTACCTTACTGGAAGATACATGAACTTAGCTCTAAGAAGGGCTAACCTTCCTACGTTTCTCCCACAAGAATTGGAAAAGATCTTCATTATTATTGTAATAGCCCATCACCTACTTAGTTATATGGTGAAGGCCGTTTTGTGTCGATCTTCTCAAGCAATGGCTTCTTGGTTGTAACCTGAAATTCCTTCAAGGAAGCTATAAACTTCCTTACCTGCAACACCCTCCAATAGATGTTCAATGATTGGAAGTGGATACCTATCTCTATTTTTAGCAACATTAACTTTTCTAAGTTTAATACACACACTGAACTTTCCATTCTTCTTAGGCACTCTGACAATGAGGGACACCCATTTAGTGTGTTGAATCTCATAGATAAATCCAACTTCTATCAGTCTAGCAATGACGCTCAAATTCCTCATCTTGAAAGATCATTGGTGTGTAGGTTGGGTCTCTAACCAGTCTAACTCCTGGAGAAGTTCCTTCTTATCTTGCTTTTAGACGTCTTTCCTCTTTCTCTGCAACCTTGCACATCTACAAGTGAGTATCCTCATGCATCCAAGGTGGATCAGATGAACTTTTAGAATGCACAGAAATTGAATCATCTTGTGCCTTGTGGACAAGATTCCACAGTAGATGCGGTACATCTCTAAATGTATAATCCTTCATATTGAATTTGGTTGTGATCCCTAAGTGTTGCAAGTACAAGGAGTTGGTTTCTCAATCTTGAACTATGTGTAGTTGTCATAGGAAGGGTCTTCCTAGGATCATTTCAAAGACATTAGTTTTGCTAAAATCACATATAACAAAGGTGTGTTCAAACTCTACAGCACAAGTGGTTAGATTTATCCCTTCAAGCAATCTTAGAGGTCTTTCATTATGGTCATCCGCCATTTGAATCTTCATTCTAGATGGTCTTAATGTGGGCTTTCCCTAATGCTTCCACAAAGAGGTGGTCGCAATCGCAACACCAGCACCTGAATCTATGATAGCTTTGGTTGTGTAGCCTTTGTAGGTGATTGGAATAAGTATTACCTTCTTCAGCTTCACACATGTCTCTTATTTTTCCCAGAGGTATCTATGGAACTTTCAGCTTAGAGCCTATTTTTGATACATTGGGACCTTCTCTACTTCGTCTTTGTAAATAGATGGAATGACTTGGGGAAATTGATCATGAAGATCATCAATTTCAGGAATCGGAGGGGGGCTACCTTCCTCCTTGGCCCATTTCTCTTCTTGTATTTCCCACAAGAAGATGCAAGCCTTCGAAGATATAATGCTTTGCGTATCCCTTCCTAGGTGTCTACCAGATCTAAAGTTCATACCTTGGTTACGAGTCCAAAATTTCCCCTTGGTACTCCTCAAAATCATTTTGAGCCCCCATGGCTTCCCAATCCCACCTAAAGATTAACTTCAAATTACCATATCTGAAAATCAATGGTGTGGGACTGAAAAATGAGCTTTCCAATGAGCTATAGAGCACGGACCTATATAATGTGTGCTGATGACGTTTTGCGCTTTTTTACTATACTTTTCATAGCAGGCCTATTTCTCTCTTTCATGTCATTTTAGACACTTGCCGGTCATTTTTCATAGCAGACCATGGAGAACGTTAACCCAAATACTCTTGCCGAGCTTTCAAAAAATGGAAATCATTGTGAAAAGTTCCATATCAACATTGCAGCTAGTTAGGAGTATGCGACGACAAGAAAAATATTCCGAAGGGCTCTTCATCCTCCTAAAGTGGATGGATTGCGAAAGGAAGGCAAGAAACATATGGGCATATGGACAGATGGATCTGTTTATCCAATTGATCCACAAATTGGAAGGTACCCCCCTTTTCATAATCTTCATGATCTGATTAGATTTGTAGGAGATGGTGAGGATGGTTTACGAGGCTATTGTTCAAGGCTCTGGGATATTTCAAGGAATTATGTACAATACATAAACTGTTTACAAAACACACTACACGAGAAGGATTTACATATGAGGGAGCTAGAAAACAAATTATCCACTTTATCTTCTCAGTTAGAGTCTTTTAAAAAAATGAAAGAAACTCCTATAGGTTTGAGAATGTGGTCAAAACGAGTAAAAGCTTTTTTAGATTTGATTGAAAAATCTGGCCAGAAAAAGAAAAGAATGAAAATTGTTAGAGATCATGTGACAAATGTGCTAGGTTTCAATATGTGGAGGAGTTTTGAGCGTGTACATTTCTGTAATGAAATTTTGAGTCAAAATGATGTTTTAAGACTATTGAAACTGAATGAAAATACATGCTTGAAACACTTTGTTTTTCAAAAACTTATGACAGAAATGAATCTGTTACTAGAACCATCTCAAATTCATAAGATTTGTGATAGTGTCGGAGTGAGTAGGAAAGGTTATAGAGCAATTTCAAAAGTTTGGTGTGAATTTTTAAAATTTAACAAAGTTAGAAGTTTTGGATTGCCTAGACCCCATCATGTACGAAAGTTTCGGCTCTGCTTGAATAAGAAGATCACATCAGTATTTGGTGAATATAAACATATTCACGGTAACATGCTTTACGAAGTAGGAAAACAAAAGTTACATTTCACTTACAATGCATTTAACAACATATGGATAGATATTATAAAACTTCAAACATACATGGTTCAGTTCTATAATATAAAACAACATGAATGTTCTGGTCTATTGTAATTTGTAATCAAACTTGATGAAGCTGAGCTTAAAAAACATCAAAAGATGGAGAGAATAAGTATTGCACTGATGAACAAAGCTTTGGACTATAGCCTTGGGAAATTGGATACTCCATCTCTCAAAGTACAATCAGAAATGGATTTATGGTGGGTTGGCTATGCTCAAGTTCCATCTTAGAGCCATAAAACACTTAAATGGTTATTCTCACAGACAAACATTCCAAATGTTATCCAAAGGCATCATGCAGGAGAATTGTTGAATGTCAAAGACTACAGGAACTTTCAAGTTGAGTGGCATTTGAGTGGAGACCTAAAGACACTCAAATGCATGTTTGGTATAACTGGGGGAGCAAATTCTAAGTACCCTTGCTTGTACTGCATGCAAAGCCCATGCACACTAATGAAGAGATGCAAGGACCAAGTACATGTACAAAATTTCCATAAGAACTCCTCCCTGATGGCACTTGATGATCTGCATAATGGACAAACAACTCTATGCTATTGAAAAATTGAACAGATTTGTCTGCATACATGAATTCTGCATATTCCTTATGAAGAACTCTAAATGTTCCTGTTAAAAATTCAACAAGTTGCCATTCCACAATATTGGAAGGAAAGATATCTGCAGTACGAAAACATATGTTTTATTATACAAAAACAGCTGGATTGATAGAAGAGCATTGTCAAACTTCACTTACAGTACGAAGGGAATTGCAGATGATTTTCTAGAACAGGATCCTTAGCGGTGTACACATGTTGTACTCGTGCAAACCAACTGCATCTCTTCAATTTGAAACTGAGAATACGTCCCTTCCAGTTGTTTCTTGTGTTGTCTCTTTTGGCACGCTTGACTTTATGGGCACCTCTGCAGCTAGGAAGCATAGTTACCCATTCATTTACTTTCACAGAAAGAGGTTTCGACAAAGAATCCTCTCGTCTGTTGTAAACCTCACAAGAAGTTACAAGATTGGAAGGATGACGAGAAGAAGAAGCCATTTGAACTTTGAAGAAGAAGAATGTTCCAAGGGAGAAACCGACGTTCACAAATTTTGGAACTATTTATAGAGAAAAAGGCTTTGTACACGTGGAAACTTTTAATTTGATGTAAACCCTGTCGCTGAGTATGGAAGTCTTCATGGATGACCTTTGTACCTACTCACTTCAATGTTCTACACATATGCCAGAACTAAGAAGAATATTTAAAAAATGTAGACAATGTCAAGTATGTTTGAATCAAGAGAAATGCATATTTATGGTAAGACAAGATAAAATATTAGGACACATAGTTTCTAAAAATGGTATTTTGATCCATGAAGATAAAATCAAAGTAACTCTAGAATTGACTAGACCAAAGAACATGAACAAAGTGCAAGCCTTTATGGGCCACTATGAATATTATCGCAGATTTATTCATATATATGGAGTTATAAAAAAACCCTTATATGGAATCTTGACTCACTTTAAGTGGAATGATGAATGTGAGGAAGCATTCAATGAACTAAAACAAAGACTCACTTTATCACCTATACTAAAAGTGTTGAATTGGAATAAACCATTCCATATTCATGACGTTGATGCATCAATTTTTTAAATTGAATGTATATTGGCACAAATAGTTGATGAAGGAAAATTAGATCATCCTATAGCTTATACAAGTAGACAATTGAAGTAGGAAAAGCCAAATTTACACCAGGATTCAGCAAGAAGGATTAGGGGTGGTCTATGTAGTAAACAAGTTTGGGCGTTACCTATTGGCCATCAAATTCACATTTTTCATTGATCACAAAGCAATGTTGTAATTGGTCAATAAACCTTGCAATAATAGAAGGCTAGCTATTGCTTGTGGAAGTATATTTTGAGGTAGTGGTCAAGAAAGGAAACACCCATGTCTCTCTACTCTCTCTCTTACTCTCTCTTTATCTCTCTTTATTTCTCTCTCTCTTTCATCTCTCTCTCTCTCTTTGTCTCTTTCTTTAATCTCTCTCCCTCTCTCTCCCTCTCTCTTTCTCTCTCTCTCTCTATCTCTAATTCTAATATAGAACAAAACAATCATTTCTATCTATGTGTGTGAATGTATCTCTATCTTTTCTCTTCTCTCTCTCATTCTCTCTCTCATTCTCTCTCTCATTCTCTCTCTCTCTCTTTAAACTCTTTCTCTCTCTCTATCATCTCTCTCATCTCTCTCTCTTTATCTCTCTCTTTATCTCCTCTTTCATTTCTCTCTCTCTCACACATCTCTCTCTCTCACTCTCTATCAATAGAGAACAAAACAATTACTTATAGCAATGCAATTTTTCGGATCATTGTTGTCAAAGTCCAATCAACATTGTCTCTCAACAAATTCCAAAGAATTCACATCAGAAAGCTCCTACAAAACTAAAGAGAAGTAAAATTAGAAAATAGAAAACATAGAGAAAGAGAAAGGGTGAAAGAGTATGTGCATCACTTACCAAGATGCGAGATCTAGAGAGAGAGAGAGTGTGTGTAGAGAGAGATCTTTGCGTGAGTGTGTGCACAAGAAAACGTAGGTCAGAATGGAGGTCATGCATGCAAACTCAATAGCGGCACTACTCAGTTCAAAACACGTGCTTGTTGCTGTCGAGTCCCATTATTTTAAAACACACCATCGGTATAGGCATCGGTATAGGCATCAGTATAAGCATCGGTAATTCTACGAAATTACTCATGCTTATACTAGTGCCTATACCAATGCCTATATGAGCACTTATTCCATTAATCAGCATGTATACCAACGATCAATTTTAAACCATTATACGGATGGTTAAGTGACTGTCTGCATGCCTAACGTGATTTTTCTACGCATTTCCAACGATCATATTGATGCTCGGGCTTGACCCTCTGTATGGAGAATGTTGGTATGCCCCTCATAAGTTGTAGTCCTTCACCAGTTTTGTTTCTTCTTTATTGTCATATGAGATTGCTAATTTTTTCTTTTTGCTAGGCATCTCCACCAAGATCTTTTTATATTCAATCTCATATTTTTTTGAAGTTTTTTTGGGAATTCAAATTGAGACTAATTTTCACTTTTTTTTCAAATCATATTATTATTTATACTTTGATTTTGTTGAGTATGGTATACATGTTCAGCTTCCTTTTTTTGTTGTGAGCTCTAGGTCCATATAAATGAGTTTTAAACTCATAACTCGACTTCTATTATCCATCCATTCATGTATTTTTGGTTCCAAACCATTATCTTCTAAGCTTTGGATCATCAATAGATTGTATCCTTTATGATCATAAGAAAATTTAGGATCATTTCATCTATTGAAACATATAGAGTATCCAATATTTACATCCATTCATATGGTTCAAAGTTTTGATCATTAAACACATATGTTGGATCTTTAATTTGATGTTCTTTTCCATAGATGATTCCATATTTGCACCTTTTTATTGCTTGAAATCGTGCCCATGGTTTTTGGTGTTCGTTCGCCTTAGATTGGTGCAAATTTCATACCTGATGACATGGCAGTAAGAATATATGAAATTGATATCACTTAATAAAAATAGAACTCGACGTGAGTAATGCCATTACGCAAGGTTCCTCTCTCTCTCTCTCTCTCTCTCTCTCTCTCTCTCTCTCTCTCTGTGCTATCCTCCACTCTGCGTGCATCTGCAGCAGGATGAAGCCGCCATAGCTATGCCTATGATGCGTGACCAACAAATGGTATCAGAGAGCAGAAAACAACATAATTGACCTTGAAGTAGCTCAGGTTTTGCTTCATTCATCTAGTAGCATCAGAAATTTAGTCCAGCCTCATACAGCTTTTTTTTCAAGAACTTCGGACCAAGGTATTTGACATGCAAAAATAGCCTTCCTCGCCTCTACAACTTCTCCCTTGAAAGCCTTCGTCGTGGCCAAATAATTAGAAACGGAGGTGGACGATGCGGTGACGGTAGATGTTGAAGCCGATGTGTTCGCATTGTGGTAGATCTACGAAGAGCTTTTACCCACCATACATCAATTCCCTATACCAGGACCTCGACGTTATTAAGCTCTTGATGTCGCACTTTCACGCACAATATGGAGTACAATGAGAGTCTGAAAAAGGCAGATGACAAACGCCAATTTCGAGTTAGAGTTTACAGCTTCATGTTTGCAAACATTGACACTTCATTGATCAGCAGTTCTCTACAAAATTTACTAGGGAACGTTCCCAAAATGAGTACATCCCCATAATAAGCAAATAGAAATACGGTTCAAGAGGTGCAGATCTATGTAAAAACCGCTACAACCCACTAGGAACTTTGAAAGAGGATATATATATATATATATATATATATATATATATATATATATATATATATATATATATATATATATATACACACACACACACACTCACACTAGGTACATGTTTGATCTTGGGTTTTCCTTTTTGATTGCGTCTGGTAGGATAGACTTGTAGGTCTTTGACTGGACATAAGTAACATGTTGAGAGACATATGTATGGATTTGTGGGTCCTTAACTTGGGAAACTTATGTCTTTGTGAGGATATATCTACCTTGCTAAAAACTTGAATTAAACCTAACTTGAGGGAAGTGGTGGGGTTCTTAACTAGGGTATACTTGTCTTAGAGAAACCTTGGTGATATAGGTGGAAGAACAAAGTGAACACAATACAAAAGCCCTATGTAAGGATCATGAGATGAATGTACAAGATTGTGGCCTCTCCTCAGAGAGATTTTTTGCATATGTTACATGCTGATTTTAGTGCTTTATTTCCCACTTTTTGGGTTTGAGATAGGCTTTCTTTTTCGATTATTTGGCTCATGTTCACATTAGGCAAAGGAGTCTTAGTCAACTTGTGTGGGGCATATCATAAGTGAGCATGCTAATGCATAGGAATCATAGACAACACATAGAAGAAGATGAGGATCTTGATATTATTTGCAAAACTTGAGTTTATATAAGAAAAATAATAGAAATGGTACTGAATGTTTTCTAGGCCTCGCCATAAAATTTCCATAGTATAGAGAAGTTCTCAAGTCACAAGAAATGGTGATAATATAGGGAAAACAATGGGAGATAATCTTAACAAGGATAGTTACCCTATATGGTGTTATAGGATGGAGAATTTCCTAGTGGGTAAATGGCTTTGGGGACTAGTAAATGGAGAAGATGAGTGTCCTGAATTTCTAGATAACCCTAATGTACATCAACAAAAAGGATATAAGACGTGGATAGAGAGGTCTAGGAAAGTTCTCCATTGGATATCTACATGCATTTCTAAGAACCTTATTCAAGACATCATGAAAGCTAATTCACCAAAAGAAGCTTTGGATATTAGTCATAAAATCTACGGTACAATGAGAGAGGGTAGGAAAAGTCGTTTGAAGCAAAAATTGCATAGCATATGGCAGAGGAATAGATCTATCATTGATTATGTGGTAGAGATTAGAAAGATTATTGATAACATAGCATCCATAAATTGTAAAGTGAAAGATGGAGACATGATATGTGTTATATTGAATGGTCTAAGACTAAAATATAAGAGCTTAGAAACTTCCATTTGGGTAAGATGCCGTATGCTTGATCTCAATAAGCGAGTCACACTTTGTATAAAAAAAAGAAGTGAAGCTTAGTTTGAATGCATTAGGAAGTGGAAACTCAAGTGATCATGCAATCTTTTAACATAGAGGAAGAGCTTCTAGGCATGGTGGATCAAGCTCTAGAAATGTAAATGCTTTGGATATACCAAGAGGAAAAGGTGGATAGAATTCAAGAGGTAGAGCAAGATCCCTTGCACTTGGAAACTCTTACCATTGCAGCAAATATGGTCATTTTGAAACAAATTGCTCTCATAAGGAAAACATTCAAAAATAAAGAAGTAGAGGTCATTATGCATTACATGGTAAATTCTCTACAAAAGTTCCTTTAGAAGTAAGGGCAGAGATAATATGTTTGCAATGGAGGATGTGTTGAATATCATGTCTAAACCTCGAACTGATAGTAATTGTTACATAGATTCTAGTTGCGTAGATCATATGACAAGCACAGGAGATTGGTTAGCCACTAAAGAGCCTTTGAAGAATACAGAGTATGTGGCAACTCGTGATGATACTTTGCACTTGATTAACACTATTAAAAATGTACCGCTTGTGCAAAAGAATGGTGATTGGAATACATTTAGTGATGTTTTATATGTGCCTAGTATTACAAAGAACTTAGTTTTAGTTGTTCAGCTTGCGGATCAAGATATGGAAATGATATTTAATGAGCATTGTTATTTCCTACATGATTTGGAGTATGGCAAAAGATAAAAATTGTTTGTTCATGGAAAGAAAATGGGTAGGCTATTCATGTTGGATATGGGGATACCTCTTTATGAGGACGTATATGCCAAGCACAATGTGCACTTTAATATATCTTAGCTGTAGCACAAGATAATTGGTAATATAAATATAAATTTGAGGAAGTTAAAGTGTATGAGAAGGAAACGTTAGTGCGTGATCTACCAAAATTTGTTCATTTAAATTTTGAGAGAATATGCAAAACATGTGCATTTGTCAAGCACAAGCATACGAAATTCCCAAGGAGAGAAGCATAGAAACAGACCTATATAGCAGATTCATAGTGATGTCGTTGGACCTACTAGAAAATAATCATTTATATAAACAAATCTAAGATTTAACAATGCTCCTCAACTAATATGTAATATATCCATGCTTACACTTTCCACATTTCCTATGTGTTTTACACCCGTCGCACCCTTGACAAGTTTGATGAACTTAAATCGAAATTCAAATGATTGATCATGCCTTTGAATGTTTAAAGAGATGAGAAAAAAACATTCCGTGAGATTGACACTTAATGCGTGGTATATCCATTCTTGTCTGCTTCAGAAAAGTATGCAATATTAAACATAATAATGGCTTTGAAAGTTTAATGAGAGACGACAAAAAAACATTCCGTCGGATTGACAATGAATACATGGTATATCCATTCTCCTCTGCTTGATCAAATTGTGCAATATTAAAAATTCGGAGTCCTTAAATGATATTCATTTTTCAAGTCTTTTTTCCTATTCTAAAGTAAAAAAAGGGAGCTCTCTTAGAGAAGATATGGGACTTTTGTGGGTAAAATTTGGGAAAATAAAATTTACTAAGTATCATTTTTTGCATCTCACTGGGCTCTTTAATCCCATATAGTGTGACCCTATGGTCCCTAAATTGATGTAGCAATAAAACAACACAAAGAATTGAAAATTTTCAAATGTTTGCAGCATTAAGAATATCATGAGTTTTAAATACTTCAGAGTCAATTTGTAAGCTTCATGCATGTTTTCGCCGCCTAAAGAAAAAAAGAAAAACGATTTTTGACCTATTTTAAAGCTGATTTTTTTTATTTGATTTTTTTTAATAATCTACCTCAAGCAGGCTTGATACTGTAAGAAAGTCGGTTTTCAATCTACAAATTATACTTGAGGCTCTCTTTAGCTCTCTATACCAAACATATCCCATATATACTTTTGCGCTTGTTCTTCAAACACCAACAACGGCTTCAATATTTTATGGATCTATCTATGGCTCTTGTTATTCCATTAATCTATTTGCACACGCTCTCCTCACCTTTCTGCAGATACTGCAAAAACAATGACCTCAAACTAATGAAGGATGCTATAGGTAATTCATTGTACAGCATCAAAGCTCATTCAATCGGATTGACTTTACCATTAGAGAGCTTGGAAGAGATAGCTAGTGTGAGTCTAACAATGTGGCTTCTCATGTATTGTAAAATATTCAATCAATCTTTCCTTTGACATGTGGCATGCTCTTGTGAAAACATCATTCCTGTAAATATTCAGATTTCTCTCTCTCTCTCTCTCTCTCTCTCTCTATATATATATATATATATATATATATATATATATATATATATATATATATATATATATATATATATATATATATATATATATATATATATATATATATATAAAAGATGAAGTTCAACGGAGGCCTACTCTCAATTGCATGAACTAATTGAAAGAACAATTATACAGGCTAAGTGCAGCATAGTTCCCATGGGACTCCTCTTATCACACAAAGCAAGGGAAGGAAAAACAATTTGGATGGTGGAAAGGCGATAATAACACCATGCCTAAGATTAGCCCTAAGAGATGGATAAATGAATTTAATCAAAACCTTTATAGGGAGTCACAAAAAAGTTTCATCACTCTTTGTTTCCCTTCACGGGGATGCTATTTGGTGTGACTCTTGTTGTTCTCGAAAAAAGCACCGTATGGTGTCTAAAGGGAGGTGAACTTTTACATTTACGAATTGAAGACTCTTTTGGTGGGTTGCAAATGTTGAAAGCACATGTTTCTTTCCAAATTATGCAAAGTGGTTCTCCCTCAACGCCATTCCAAAATTCCATTAGAGTAACCAATTGGTTTTCCAAATAAGGTTTGTTTCCTATTTATTCGGGTTTCTAAAGACGAAATTCTCACCACCGGGTGAAAAATCAGAAAGCTCATTGGACAGGAACTTGATGGGAAACAAAATCAATGTTTTCAAAATCTCAAGAATTCGCTTAATATTAAACAATGCCTAAGTTGGCCGAACATCAAATGGGTTTTCCTTTTCCTGGCCCTACGGTATCGCCTCATGTAATTTTTTTTTTTTAATGTTCTCCATCGATAAATTTGAGCCAATATTAAAGCTAAAAAAAACTTTGGGGCCTCTCCATGATGTAAGTGTGGGTTGAGATCTTATGGTGGTGTTCCATTCTGTTTGAAAAAGGAGGAAAAAAAAAGGAGATGAAGGATCTTGCTGCATAGATAGTTTAGGCTCGCCAGAGAAATTCCTAGATTAGACTGAGAACAATAATTTTTAGGATAAGATCTCTCTTACATTAAGTATACACAATGTATTCTGAAAAGGTTATAGATGCCTAAAAGCATTAAGAAACTATGAGATAAGTATAAGGAATAATTTTATGTTTTCAAACATGGTGAAAAGAGATGGGGAAGTTGACTCAATTTTTTCTGTATTTAATGGTGTATAAGTAGAACATGACGAATGATCTATATGATTTTAAAGATTCTATAATTCGAGATAGACACTTCTTTGTTCTCTTACTTCACTTACATTGACATCTAAGCAATTCCATTTTGTACTTCGGGATCGTGTTTCTTTTTTATTCGAAATACTTTATTTCTTTTCAATACGATCTCGAATCCATCCCTTTCACAAAATATAGCTTTTAGAAAAGGACATTGTGTGCTTCGAAAAGGTGACGATCTCATCGTGACTTGCGATATAGCTTTTGGTTCTCTTTTTCCAGACAAAATAGTATTGTACGCTGTGTGTTTCTTTCCGTACCAATAAATTATTTTCTTTCCTTCTCTTTTCCTCTACAAAGTGCATGCAAAGAACGAGTCTGTCTTGACAAGAAACAAGATCAGCATCTCAATTTATACCAAGTAAAAGGAGACTCCTGCGAGTGAGCAAAATTTGAAGGTCCGTAAATGCCCATTATCATTTGTCAATATCACCATCAGCTTTGGATACAAGAGAAAACATTATCCGCGACCTTCAGAAGTTTAACTAAACATTGCTATGTAGCAGTTATGTTGCATTACGTTGATCTCCTCTTACACACAAGAAAACCCTAATCTTATACAGTTTTTTCTCTTCAATGTTATTTTAGGTTTAATCACCTCTTTCTAACTGGGGTTTGCTTGGAAGGCTCAGTATGTAGACTTTTTTGGACGTTAGTACAAAAAAATATGGCAGCTAAAAGGCGTGAAAATAGACCATCACATGGTCAAAGCAAGAGAGAAGGTTTCGAATCTCCTTAAAAAATAGGAAAACTTCGCAAATGGAAAGTCTTGCCCACATTTAGAGATGGGTGTATGGAATATACACGTACAAAAGTTAGAAAGCATTGAGAGAATGAATGATATTAAAACATTTACGCTTGGGACTATCCCAATGTCGGGTACGTTTAATCCAAACACAAATTTAGATTTGAAATTTGGTTTTTACACTTGAAGAAAAGTATGATCCGTGAACAACAAGGATGCCTCTTTTCGTACATGATTGTTGTTTTGCATAACATTCGAGGGGTGTCTCATCCTTCAAAAGAATCATGTTCGATCAATGGCTTTGAGATAAAATGTCAACTGAGACCTTATTTGTCTTCAAGAGATCAAAATTGATGGGTTCAAACTACAAAAGAGAAAAAAGTGTATTTTGGCATCTCATGTGTGGGTCCCCACACAACACCTATGTGGGAGGTAGTGGTGTGGCTATAGGCTTCAAACAGACATGGTATTCTGTCTTGGTGGATATTGTGATCGATTGTAACCATACGTGAATTGCTACATCTTTTAAGTGCCCTCTTGAGCTTGCCATTACCATGCTATATGCTCCTAATTTTGACATAGAAAGACTTACTACTTAGCACTTTTTAAACTCTTTGCCCTTTGAGGTCATCCTCTGCATGGACTTTAATATGCTAGATGTTATGTCCAATAGATGCGACTAAAGGGGGCATGTTATTGATCGAATTGAGAAAGGCAATTGGAGCTAGGTTAAGCAGATTCTCCAAAGTTTGATGTGTCCCCCTTGCTCCTTCATGTACCTTCATCATGCTCCAAGAAACAGATGTTGAAGTGAATACTTTCTCATGTGCTCTATGAGGTAGATCGATTTTCATGTTTCATGAAGAGAAAAGTATTCTCTTGTTGTTCCCCATCACTTCTAAACTCTTGAACTATCAAATGCACATAACATAAAAATTAATTAAGTATGGGTAGCTCATGGATGCAATTCGTAATGCACATAAACACATGTAGACTATTCGGTTGTCAAAATGTTACTATATATCTATCGTATTCCAGAACATAGATAAAACAAAATTTCCCATGAATGCTAGTGAGGATGGATTCTAGCATGTGGATCTTCCTATAGATGTCGCGAAAGCCGAAATAAATCCCACATGCAAGCTAGAAACCAGTTTTTTATGAATACATATAACTCTGAATTCGGGTACTTTACAAGCATAAGGCAAAAAGCATAGCTCACGCTCCTTGACGCAGCTCGCGCTCATAGACAGTTTGGACACATGGGCCATTCTCATATAATGCTCCCTTAACTAAGTGAGGGTTCCCATGCGGGCACTTAAAATCTCTTTTTACAGAGATACATCTAGCCTACAACACGAGAATCCAATCCAATTGGCATTCAAGGAATGACGGGATAGCTCGCGGAAGTAATTGAGGTATCTCTTTTTACAGAGATACATCTAGCCTACAACACGAGAATCCAATCCAATTGGCATTCAAGGAATGACGGGATAGCTCGCGGAAGTAATTGAGGTATCAAGTGGCTCTAATACCATTGTTGTATGAACAACAAAAGTACTCTAAGAGAGACCAATCTAAACACTCTAAGTCTAATCAAACCCATAAGGGGTAAGAGATGCAAGTATCCACTCAACCAACTCCACCCATATATATACCTCAAGGCCAAGGGGGGAAATGTGAGGAGATCTTGCCAAGTGTCCCCTCCACATGGATGCTAATCCAAAGCCTTCTAACCTTGGAAATCACAAGGAATCATATGACTCTCACATGGATTCTAAAAGGATTTCTCCTGTTAAACTGTTTTATGTTTATCTTACTAGGTTCTTGGGATGGTTAGGGGTCTGTAGAACAGAGGCCCTCTTTGTATTTTTCCAATATATTGATCAACTGTATGCTACTACACCAATTTAGTGTTCGGAATTAAACGATCTATCACCTACTTCTCTATTCTACGCATTAGAACATTCTTCACTGCAATACGTATAAACACGCAACTTCGTCACTTACCACAATATCGGATTAACTTAGCACTTCAATAGAGACTTAACTAATTACTGAACTTAATTAACGCAGTTACAGAATAACACCCAGATTTAGACAATGTGCCATGCTTCACGTCAAGCGCTCGCCCATACCAACAGTCCAGCATCGACACCTTCTGTTTCACACACGCTCCTTTCATTAATAAAAAAGAGTTACATCGTTTGCGCTACACACTTTCGGTGTGCGTGCAACTTTTTAGAATTACATTACAGAATATATTAATTCTATTCCGGTGGCTGACATTGGCACGCACGGTGGACTCGAACCCAAATTGATAAATACAACAGTTTAGGAATCATCTATAAGTCCCTGTATATACATGGAATGGGCTAACTTAAAAGTACGGGCTATTTTCTGCTTCAAAGAATCTAATATGTCGTTCAAAATGTGGGGCTGGACCAAATGTGCATCAGTTCTGGCCGAACTAGCAGCGATCACTTGATTGATCAGTGATTCTGTCTGAGTTTGCAGGAAAGCTTCTTGTAAGTAAAAGTCATGGGCGAGTGTAGCATCTCTACGTAACTTCATTTCTGCAATTTTTGCATCAATTCTCGATAAGCGCTCGGCCTGAATTCCTAACTGCTTTTCTTGGCGCTCCAGTTCTTGAGATTGGAATTGCATCGTTCTATAAAAATCCTATCCTTAACTCTGAATAGCATCAATGTCCTTCTTCAATTCAATATTTCGGCCGATTTCTTCTTCCAAGGAGCGACTTTTCTGGAATAGTTCTTCGGAAACTGACTTTAATTCAGTTGTGACTTGCATAGCCAAGTCCACCATTTCTTGACCTTTTTGCTCCACCAGAGCCAGATCTGCGTGGGTAGTCCCAAGAAGCTTGCCCAAAGCTGTCCTGCCATCTTCTTTGTCAATCACAGTCTACTTCAACCTACTAATCTCATCATCACGTACTGCAATGATGGTGTCTTTCTCTTTCAACTTGGCTTGTAGAAGGCAAATCTGTTCCTCGAAGGAACTAGCTTCAGCTTTTGCGGTAAGCACTTCTTCTTGAAGTGGTGTGATGTCAGCTTCTAGCATATCCACCTTGGCTTGGTACTGCTGCCGGAGGTAGTGTTGGGCCACTTGGAGGTGATGGGGAAGATGGGTGGAGAGATGAATGAGGTAATTTCCAATCTGAGCTAATTGAGCTAATGAGTCAGGGATGAGAGAGTTGGAAATGGGCTGATAATGGTTAGCAAAAATAGTGGCAGACGACGAGGGAGGGGAATAATCAGGGGAAGAAGGAAGAGGATGGGCTGTGGACTGACATGGGGAGGAAGGAAAGCTAGGCGGCAACGGTACCTTGGATGGAGACAAAGGAAGAGGTAGATTTTGAGATGAAGAGAGCAGCGCCAGAGGAGTTACCTTGAGAGCTGAGTTATCCGCTTGCGCAGTCTCTTCCTCAGGTTGTGGATTATTTGCGAGGTGTGCAGTGTTCGTGGCCGTATCGAGTGCGGGCTCTTGTGTATGGGACTTGTGCGGCACCGTATCAGCAGGTTGAACTTTGTCAGTAATGGTATCATGAATAACTTGACCTGGAGGGGATGATGGGGGAGAAGGAATATGAGCTGACGAAGCAGTGTTGTGCACTTGCACGGTGGAGAACGACAGGGCTTTACTATGTGAAGGGCTCAGTTTGTGGCCTTTCCCTAGGAAGAATTGTAGAAGATCTTCATCGTCGTCGATCTCCATCATTGTGTAGACTCCTCATGTAATAGAACCGTATTCAATGGAGAAGGTTGCGCGGCCTGAATGGTCGGAAGAAGGAAAGTTAGGAGATGCAGCAAGTGCGCTCTAGGGATCTCGTTCTTGGCCAATTGGCGAGAAACGGCCTGGCATTCCTGGTGAATGCACCAGAAAAAGAAGGAAGCCAGATTAATTGCTTCTCTCACTATGGTGTCAATCATAGAGTAAAAGGGGTGAGAAATGCCATATGTGCATTTTTGGAGATTAAGGGTAGCGACAAGAAACTGGAGTGCGGTGCGCTCCGGTTCAGGACGACACAGGATTGCAAACTCGGACGGGTGGCGCAAAAAGAGTTCTTTCATCGTGGACATCGGTAAGATAGGTCCATTGACGAGACCCTCATGAGGGAGATGGAATCCCTCAGCGAGTGTACTAAGGGTGACTACGACACGGGGGTTAAGGCATGCAAGCGGCCATCATGTTTCACTAGCAGGCATAGCAGCAATGGCAGAGATGATCTATGCAAAGAAGGGATGACACTCCACTAAATGCGTGGGCAGTTCAGCAAAGGCCAGGAGGCCACAAACACACAGAAACTTGCTCACTTCTCGAGCGACGCCAGCACGGAAGGTAAGAATGTTAGATAGAGCTTCCACGGTGAAGACAAAAACACACAAAGACACGGTAACACAGAGTACACAAGCACACAAAGATGCAATAACGGACAATAGCGTCAAGAACAGGATTAAGTAGAAACACTAAAGGAATCATGCGAAAAGAAACATAATCATCACGTAGTGTTGGAAATATACAAACATAATGGCAACATGCACGCCTTAACATAATCATCACGTAGTGTTGGAAATATACAAACATAATGGCAACATGCACGCCTTAACATAATCGGAGACACAAAAGGTGGCTACTAATCATTGTTAGGTAAGAAAACAGAAATATTACGGTCAGTCGATCAACCGGAACACGCAAATAGGAGAGGAACATCGAGTCAAAACAGGGGGAAAAACTGGGTGAAATTCAAAAATACCTATCAAGCAACATTAGGACGAAGGCGGAGGATAATAGGGACGAAGCTTCGATCCATTGATCCCCTTAGGGAGAAGGGTACTAGTTAAGGTGGATAACCAAAAAGTTGTTGGTCCCACTTGTTCGGCAATGCGGTAGGAACTGAACCAATGCAGTTTAAACTTTCCTGCGGATCGATTAGATTTAGCGTTATAAAAGAGCAAGCACGTGTCCGGACCCTGTTCTATGTACTACTGAATAATCAAACTCTTGGAGCAACAATACTCATCTTGCTAACCTTCCTCCCAAATGCTGTTGGAGAACAAGGTACACCAAGGCTCCATGATCGACGTGGAAGGTGAAGCGACATCCCAGTAAATAATGTCGGAATTTCTTCACCAAATATAATAATCTGAGACATTCTCGTTCGTTGACTAAATAATTGTGCTCTACCGGAGCTAATATGTGACTCGCATAATACACTGGATGGAACCAATTCTCCGTTTGCTGCATCAGCACGCTGCCAATGGCAATGTCGGACGCATCCACAAAGACGTGAAATGGGAGTTCCCAATTTGGCGCTTGTAAAATAGGTGCCTGCGTTAAGAGTGATTTCAACTGATCGAAAGACAGCTGACATGCTTCAGTCCATTCAAAATGGTGAGGAGTACTGGCTATCAGTCGATTGAGTGGTGTGGCCGGATGAGCAAGCCACCGCAAATGTTGCCCATGCCACCGGATTTGGCCCAAGAAGCGCATCACTTCTTTGGGTGTCTTGGGAGCAGGTGCTTCCAATACTGCCTTTCCTTTATCTGGATCAACTTGGATCCCCTTTTTGAGATGAGCTACCCTAACAACTTTCCACAAGATATCGAGAATACAGATTTATTGGGGTTTAAGCACAAACGGTATTCTCAACATTTAAGAAACAACACCGTAAATGATACAGATGCGCCAAAGTATCGCCAGATAAGGAGAAGTCATCCAAGTAAACTCTCATGAATGTAGTTAGATAGGGAGATAAAACTTCCTGCATACAGCACTGAAACGTACTTGGAGCATTTCCCAGACCAAACCACATCACTATGCATGCATAAACGCCCCAATTTGTTATGAATGCTGTCTTTGGAATTTCCTGCTCCACCATTTGTACTTGTTATAACCACTATATCCGTCCAAAAAGGGGTACATCTCACGGCCTGCCACATCATCTAACATTGTGTCCAGAAATGACAGCAAGAATGGATCAGGTATTGTTGCTACATTAATTTCCAGTAGTCCACACATATTCATAAATGCTTATTCTTCTTAGGGACTATGACAATGGGAAAAATCCAGTCCGCATGCTTGATGGGGACAATAAACCCAACCTTCAACAATCAATCCACTTTTGCTTTGACATGGGCCGCATAGTGAGGATTCATTCTATAGTTGGGTTGTTTAATAGGCCGACCATCTCATTTTAGCATAACCCCATTAGGGCGAAAAACAGCCAAAAAAGGGCTGTGTAAGGATTTCAATTAGTTGTGCTTAATCTGGATTAAAGTTGTCAACTCATTTTAAAAAAATCCGTGTAAGCGCATTTAAAACGTATCTTGTGCAAATTTTGAAGAGAGAGAAACTCGTGTGATAATGATGAAAAGTATGTGTGATATCTTATGCCTCAAAGTTTGTGCTCATCAGGCGTTCATGAAAATTTGAATTTTCCTCTTGTTCACGGACCTATATAATGTGTGCTTATGTTGTTTTGCACTTTTTTTACTCTACTTTTGATAGCAGGCTTGTTTCTCTCTTTCATGTCATTTTAGACACTTTCACGTCACTCTTCGTAGTAGACCATGGAGAACCTCAACCCAAACACTCTCACTCACCTTTCAACCAGCCAAAATCATTGTGATAAATTCCATATCAACATTGCAGTTAGTCATGAGTATGCAACGACAAGAAAGGTATGCCGAAGGGCTCTTCAACATTCTAAAGTGGTTGGATTGCAGAAAGAAGGCAAAAAACATATCGACATATGGGCAGATGGATTTGTTTATCCAATTGATCCACAAACTGGAAGGTATACCCCTTTTCATAATCTTCATGATCTAATTAGACTTTTAGGAGAAACATGGGCATCCCTTCTTATGTAAAAGAAATATCGCAGGCAGTGGAAGCTACATTTCAGGATGGCGACTGACTTGCGTACACTGCTCCTACCACTTTTTTTCGGAGCCGTTATGTGGAGAGCTACACAAGCGACTGTTCTATTTCATAACACCGGAACTGTCACGAGTTGGGACTCCATCAATCAGGTAATCACACTTCCTCTCCTTCGTCCACTCCCGTGATGATGATAGCAGCATCCGTTGAAGTAGTGCCCATCTATCTATGTATGTGCAGGAGCACTATGGCACCGTGCAGGAAGTGACCAATGTCGTCTACAAGGGTAGCACTGCAATCAAGTGCACGCAAGTCTACGTTCACAAGGCTATTGTTCACCTTTTCATTAAAAATTGTGAATCTCTACTTTCATAAATGGGATTTCTTGGTGGTGATGTTCATCTAAGAAAAGATCCAAAGCTTCTACAAAATATAGGTAATGTACAAAAGAGCTTGGACTTTGGATAGCTTGGACTCAGAGGAGAGCTATCCAGAAGTACTGATTCATCCAGATTTTCAATCTAGGAAAATAACTGTCACAACAAATTGGAAATTTAGAAATGTAAGGGAGCTCCTAGAATACCTTAATGAGGCATCATCATAGTTCATATTCTCAATTGATGATGCAATAGTTAACATTGGATCAGAGAAAACATTATCTTGCATAACTTGCCTACCACCCAGGGTGATCAAGTTCCAACCCTTTAGATTGTAACAAGTCTCCTTCTTTAAGAAGATTTTTTTTCAAACTTCCATTGATTTTTCTTTGCAAGATGGTGACTAAGAATGTGACTGATTACATCACTTCAATTATGTCTTTTTATGGACTATATTCATCTTGACATTTTTTTGTTTATTTTCAAGATTGTGAGGAGGTTTCAATGGTGCAATGATTATACAGGAACTTGCATATGACAAAATGGATGGTATGACAAAATGGAAAAGATTGGATGACACGACCGATACAAGCGATATGGACCATCTGAAATTATCTGATTGCCCATATCACTTGCATCGGTCGTGTCATAAAAACTTCTCTATCCTCTTCACATTTAACTTTTCTGTAGGATGGTGACTAAGAATGTGACTGATTACATCACTTCAATTATGTCTTTTTATGGACTACATTCATATTGGCATTTTTTTGTTTAATTTCAAGATTCTAATGAGGTATCTATTGTGCAATGATTATAAAGGAACTTGCATGAGTAAATTCTAGGTGATTCAAGAATATAAACGAAGAAATTCTTACATAATATATCTCCCCTTTTAGAACCTTTTTCCATACTTCCATTGATTTTGCTTTTGCAGGATTGTAAGTAAGAATGTGACTCATTACATCACTTCAATTATGGCTTTTTATGGACTATATTCATATTGGCATTTTTTTTAATTTCAACATTTTGATGAGGTTTCAATGGTGCAATGATTATATAGGAACTTGCATATGACAAAATGGATGGTATGCCAAAATGGATGGTATGAAAAAATGGAAAAGATTGGATGACATGACCGATACAAGCGATATGAGCCATCCAAAATTCTCCGATTACCCATATCGCTTGCATCGGTCGTGTCATAAAAACTTCTCTATCCTCTTCACATTTAACTTTTCAACATGAATAAAGCAAAAAGCACCCAAAATAGACATTTTGATGATAGAACCAATTCAATTTTTCTGGAACCATGCAATGAAGTCACTTTTACTTAGTTCTCAAGAGGATCAATTCAACATTACATTACTCAAGGCATATAAATATAGTTACAATGACCATCTTCCAGATGAAGACTGGCATAATTACATACAATTTGTACATCAATAAATCTTCCAACATATGTTGGTTACACATTAGATTACAATCTTACATTCCAAAAATATAAGGGCATATTGCATGTTCCATAATGGCATTTATTGCTCTCTCCTTGATCAAGATGACCCAAGCATATGGATAGTCTGACAAGTTCAACTCAGGGTTGTAAAACCTGCTTTCCAAGAACCTTACTGCATTTGCAATCACTCTCCAGTCACACGAGGTGTTGTATTTCTGTAATGGCACATGTATTTGAATGTATCCAAACCTTTTTTCTTCTTTCAATGAAGGAATTCCTAGAATGTTTTGATCAATATGCATTTTGAGAAGCTTAGCAGCACTGCAAGGTAAACTTAAATTTAGAATGGATGGCAAGGCTTTAAAATAGAACACAACAAAATGTATGGCGAGGCTTACACTTTGGAGTTTCCATGTTGTGATTGGACAGAATTCCTTGCTGTCTTCTTTGTCATAGCCATAACCTACAAAAAAAAGATTATTATCATCAGATAAATAGGACTTTTACTAGAGAAAAACAAATCATGGATTAGTAAGGATTAATATTAGGACATGGATCAATTACACAAAAAAAGATTACATCCTTCATATTTGCAATGTCTTGTACCCCTTTGGGCAATAAATATGTGTATCTATGTACATTTCATGAGTAATAAGCTTTGAAAAGAAATATATTTAATAGAAATAACTCGAAACACAAGCAGAAACAAAGCATGAGACACGACCAATCCAAGCGATTAGGGTCATCAAAGAATATCGGATGGGTCTAATCGCTTGCATTGGTCCTAGTTGCTTGAATTGGTCATGTCCAAAGGAGGTCATCTTGAAGCTTAGATTGCATGTGAACTTTTGTATCTTATTATTGGTTAAGAATTTTAAGAAAATAATGCAACCATTACGTCCGGAACGTGCCAAAACCATAAGATTGACTGTCTATTTGCATGATTTTGATACCCGGAGGTCTTGATAAGCCTTTTTGTATTGATTTCCAGACACGACCGATGCAAGCGATTAGGCCCATCCAACATTTTCAGATGAGCCTAATCGCTTGCATTGGTCGTGTCCTACATTCATGCACAAATAGGCTCATGAAGACCTCTCAATATCAGAATCATGCAAATAGACAGTCAATCTTAGGGTTTTGGCACGTTTCGGATGCAATGGTATCATTAGTTTCTTGAAATTCTGAGCCAATAGTAAGATAGGGAAATTCATGACCGATGCAAGCCAAATAAGACAACTTGCACAAAAAAGAGTTTAAAAGCTTGGAACAAATTTTAAACGCAGAAAAACTAATTAAAAAAGCTTTCACAAAGCACTCAAGAAACATGACCGATACAAGCGATTAGGGTCATCGGGAAATCCTCGAATGTCCTTAATCGCTTGTATCGGTTGTGTTGTAAAATAATTGATCATGATGACCCTAAACCCTCACACAAAATGTGGTCTATGGAAAGTTTTGAAAAGCATGTAAAAACGTGAAGACAACGGCAAGTTGATGGTAGCAAGGAGTTTCACAAAAAATGAAAAAAGTGAATAGAAGAGCTTAAATAGGTCTCTGGGATGATTTGACCGTTGGTGACACGTGGCAATGTGTGATTGGTCCATGTCATCTAGCCGTTGCGAATCCCAACGTTACAATGCCACGTGGCATCATTTGAGTGGGCCACGTCATCTAGCCGTTGTGATTCCCAACGTCTTTTGCCACGTGGCACTCACTTATTGGTCCACGTCATGTGACCGTTACCCGGTCCTTCTCGACTATAAATACGGGTCCCGTTCACCATTTCACATTTTCAACCTTCATAGAATTTCTCTCTTCATCACCCATGCATACTTGTGCTACATACCGGATACGAATGATATAAGCGATTACACGCGTTTGACCTACCTTTGACTAGCTTATTTCGCTTGCATCGGTCATGAACTTCCCTATCTTACTATTTGGCTCGGAATCAAGAACCTAATGCTACCATTGCATCCGGAGGAACATGCCAAAACCCTAAGATTGACTGTCTATTTGTATGATTCTGATATGGAAAGGTCTTGATGAGCCTATTTGTGCATGAATCTAGGACATGACCAATGCAAGCGATTAGGCTAATCTGGAAATGTTGGATGGGCCTAATCGCTTGCATCGGTCATGTCTGAAAATCAATACAAAAAGGCTTAACAAGACCTCTGGGTATCGAAATCATGCAAATTCTTATATGGAAAGGTCTTGATGAGCCTATTTGTGCATGAATCTAGGACATGACCAATGCAAGCGATTAGGCTCATCTGGAAATGTTGGATGGGCCTAATCGCTTGCATCGGTCGTGTGTGGAAATCAATACAAAAAGGCTTATCACTGGGTATCAAAATCATGCAAATAGACAATCAATCTTAGGGTTTTGACACGTTCCGGACGCAATGGTAGCAATATCTTCTCCAAATTCTTAACCAATAATAAGATACAAAAGTTCACATGCAATCTAAGCTTCGAGATGACCTCCTTTGGAGACAACCAATTCAAGCGATTAGGACCATCCAAGCTTCCTTGATGGGCCTAGTCACTTGAATTGGTTGTGTCCAATCAAGTATCATATTTATAGCTATATGAATGAATGCTCCATATAGAACAACTAAATGTGTTTATAAATATTATTTTCAACATTAATTATATGTTTCTATAAAGTTAAGGATGATAAATCAAACATGACTGATGCAAGCGATTATGCCCATCGGATATTCTCTGATGACCCTAATCGCTTGGATCGGTCGTATCTCATGCTTTGTTTCTACTTCTGTTTCCAGTTATTTCTATGACTTTAAAAGACCTTTTACTTTTTCTAACCTAGATTTTCAATTTTTTCCACAGATATCTATATTGGATGAAGACAACTACATTGGGAGGGGGAAGGGAACAAGGAAAACCATAGAGAAGAAAGGAAAGACAAAGATGGATATTCATTCAGTGATCCACTATCTTCCAAAACTGAATCCAAAATTATTTTGTGTTATTCATAACAGTATAGTGAAGAGGCAGATTTTTCATTATTCTCCTTGAGGACTCTTTCAAGATACATGGGTTTTACTTCAATACCCTTTAATGCATACAGAGTTTTTCTACTTGAAAGAACAGGTGCATTAAGAATTTTTGGATATGCCCCAGGAGTCAATGCTTCAAGGGCAGGCTACTTCCTTTGTTACTCAAGCTATGCAATGGCTGTAGGGGTGTCATATGTTCAAAGTATTATTGTCTACAGGAGAAAAGAGTACCTCAGATATAGAGGAGATTTGCTAGAGACAAGTTCATTCAAAAGGCTCAAGAAGGATTAAATATATTTCTATTCAAAGCTTATTACTCATGAAATGTACATAGATACATTGTAATATATTTATATGCCTTGAGTAATGTAATGTTGAATTGATCCTCTTGAGAACTAAGCAAAAGTGACTTCATTGCATGGTTCAAGCAAAATTGAATTGTTCCTATCATCAAAATGTCTATTTTGTGTGGTTTTTGCTTTATTCTTGTTGAAAAGTTAAATGTGAAGAGGATAGAGAAGTTTCTATGACACGATCGATGCAAGCGATAGGGGCAATCGGAGAATTTCGGATGGCTCATATCGCTTGTATTGGTCGTGTCATCCAATCTTTTCCATTTTTTCATACCATCCATTTTTTTATATGCAAGTTCCTGTATAATCATTGCCCCATTGAGACCTCATCAAAATGTTGAAATTAAACAAAAAAATTGCCAATCAGAATATAGTCCATAAAAAGCCATAATTGAAGTGATGTAATGTGTCACATTCTTAGTTACCATCCTGCAAAAGAAAATCAATGGAAGTATGGAAAAAGGTTCTGAAAGGGGAGATATATTATGTAAGAATTTCTTGGTTTATATTCTTGAATCACCTAGAATTTACTCATGCAAGTTCCTTTATAATCATTGCACAATAGAAACCTCATCAATCTTGAAATTAAACAAAAAATGCCAATATGAATCTAGTCCATAAAAAGACATAATTGAAGTGATGTAATCATTCACATTCTTAGTCACCATCCTGCAGAAAAGTTAAATGTGAGGAGGATAGAGAAGTTTTTATGGCACGACCGATGCAAGCGATATGGGCAATCGGAGAATTTTGGATGGCCCATATCGCTTGTATCGATCGTGTCATCCAATCTTTTCCATTTTGTCATATGCAAATTCTTGTATAATCATTGCACCATTGAAACCTCCTCAGAATCTTGAAATTAAACAAAAAAATGCCAATATGAATATAGTCCATAAAAAGACATAATTGAAGTGATGTAATCAGTCACATTCTTAGTCACCATTCTGCAAAGAAAAATCAATGGAAGTTTGAAAAAAAGCTTCGTAAAGAAGGAGACTTGTTACAATCTAAAGGGTTGCAACTTGATGCAAGATAATGTTTTTTCTCTAATCTAATGTTAACTATTGCATCATCAATTGAGAATTTGAATTGTGATGATGCCTCATCAAGGTATTCTAGAGCTCCCTTACATTTTTGAATTTCCAATTTGCAGTGACAATTATCTTTCTAGATTGAAAATCTGGACGAATCAGTACTTCTGGACAGCTCTCCTCTGAGTCCAAGGCTATCCAAAGTCCAAGCTTTCTTTTCCACCTTTTGCTGAATGATCAGAAGCATCCCAATCTAATGAAGAGATGCAAGGACTAGGCAAATGTATAAGATTTCCATAAGAGCTCCTCCCTAATGGCACCTGATAATATGCAAAATGGACAAATAACTCTGTGCTATTGAAAACTTGAGCGGATTTGTCTGCATACATAAGCTCTGCATATTCCTTACGAAGAACTCTGAATGTTCGTGTTAAACATTCAAGAGGTTGCCACTCTAAAATATTGGAAGGAAAAATATCTGCAATACAAAAACATAAATGTTGTTATACAAAACCAACTCAAATGATAGACGATCATTGTAAAACTTCACTTACAGTACAAAGGGAATTGCATATGCTTTTCCAGAACAAGATCCTTAGCGTTGTACACATGTTGTACTCTTGCAAACCAACCGCATCTCTTCAATTTGAAACTAAGAATAAGTCCCCTGCAATGGTTTCTTGTGTCGTCTCTTTTAGCATGCTTGACTTTATGGGCACCTCTATAGCTAGGAAGCATAGTTACTCATTCATTTAACTTTACAGAAAGAGGTTTCGATAAAGAATCCTCTCTTCTGTTGTAAACCTCACATGAGGTTACACGATTGGAAGGACGACAAGAAGAAGAAGCCATTAGAATCGAGAAGAAGAAGAATGCTCAAAGCGAGAAACCGACATTCACAAACTTTGCCAACATTTATAGATAAAAGGGCTTTGTACACGTGGAAACTTTTGATTTGATGTAAACCCTGTCGCCGAATGACCATGGAATTTCGTGAACCCAAAAATATTTCGTATCTTCAAAAATCATTTCCTTCTTGGAACTTTAAAGATATGCATTGTGTGATGTGCAAAAATATCTTTTTTTGCATCAAACCAAGAAATTGTACACTGAATACAAGAATCTTCATCACTTTCGCGGCGCTTTTAGATCATATTCTCTTAAAAAAAGAATTTCTTCATACGGTTAAAGGAGACAACAATGTTATATTCTTGTACACGTGGAAAGACTCTATTTGTCAATTTCCTTAATCTCTCATTAGCAAACAGCCCCTTTTCGGCCGTTTTTCGCCCTAACGAGTCGCAGATTGGCTTCATCACCTAAGTTGTAGGTAATCAATTGGTCTTTCGATACATAGAACTGTTGGGGCATAGCAAAGTCATCAACTGGCTGAAGCTATTGTTGGAGCGTCATATCATCCAAGGTCTGTGCTGCACTTGGTTCTGGTTCATCGGTCAATGGTACTACCGTACAGACCGCCGGACTCCAATTGTCTGCAATCGTTTGTAAGTCCACAGTTCTGAGCGCCATCAGATCCTTGTTGGCTTTAAGAAAAGCTTCCTCTTCATCATCGAAACGACCATCCAGCATGTGTACAGGTTTGGCTACATATGGTCCTGCATGCAAGTCACAAGGCTTCATGTCGTCTAGTGAAAGAACATATTTTTGGTGGTTATTCTTAAAAATCAATTCGTGCGCTGACCAATCATGAACTACCTTAGCTTGCTCTAACCATGGTCGTCCAAAGAGCAGGTTGTAATCAAAGCTGGATTCTGGTAACTCCAGAACAACAAAAGTCATATTACATACGGCTCCTTGAAGAGTAATAGGAATGTCCCGCACCAATCCAACCGGATGAACTCGGGATTGATCAACCATGCAGACAAAAAATTGGATAGGTTCGATTTGCATCCATCCCATCCGTTGACAAAGTGCTACATGTTCCCCATCGGGTGTTGTCTTTCCTTTTTTTATTTATCGTACTCAGCCACATCTTTACACTACCTATGGATATGCCCTATTTCATCGCAAAAATGACATTTGGGTGGTGGAGGAGATGCACCTTCACCTGATGGACTCGCATTCCACCGAGTTGGTCAAAGTTAGTTGACCGTGCTCCTCTATAAGTCTTGTATCCTTGGTAAGAAGTATTCCTCATTTGTGGTGGTACATAATGACTGGCCGGTTGCCCTTGTTCCTGAATGATAGCATTGATAGACGCTCTGCTCTTTACCTTTGTGTTATAAGGACATGTCTCTGTAGTGTGGTCCACTGTATGGCAAATGGCGCAATACATCTGATTCAGAGCGCATCTGAGCTGTTGTCCTGTGTTTTTACATTTAGTACAATAAATTTGTTTTAGAGGATCCTCATTTGAATGTTTGGACGCCTTGAACCACTCTAAATCTTCAGTAAATCCACCCACTTTATTTTCTAACTGTAAAGCCAGAACGATTACGGCATCCAAGGTCATTCCTCCCACACATCGTATAATCATGATCTGTTTCAATTGGGGATTTAATCCGTTTATGAACCACTGAGTAATGACGTGGTCTGACAAATTGGCATGTGCTAGTGGTAACTGCCATAAATGAGTCCGAAATAGCGTGGCATAATCTTGTACATTCTGGTGTGGCTTCTGCCTGTTATTCTACAGGTAATCAAAAATTTTTGCTGGGTTTTTCTTTAACTAGAATTGTTATAGAAATGCATTCTTCACGTCATCGTACTGTCGGAAATGATTCGAGTAATACTCGATTAACCAACACGTAGCTTCATTAAGCATAGTTGATTGGAACACGATGGCTTCATAAGCAGGATCTGCTGGGTAATTCAAAACTGCATAATTAATTTCAAATGTCCGCACATGCGCATCGGAATCATCTCTCAAAAAACCTCAAAATTTTGTGTATGTGACTCCGGCTAGAACCGAAAATGGTGGAATATTTTGTTGCTACTGTTGTTGTTGTTGTTGATGTTGTTGTTGTTGATGTTGTTGTTGTTGTTGTTGTTGCGAACTACTCATGCTGCCTGAATTTTGGGGAAGTATCTCTTGATGTTCCTGGGCCGTATGGTCACTTTTCCAACTTTCTAGTCCTAAGATATCTCTGAACCAGTTACTTAGCTCAAAATCTAACAACCCTTTCTCAACTTTAGTGTCGAAATTGGCTGCACCTAAAAACGTTCAATGCAGTAAATTCTCGCCAAACAATACTGCACTATCACCGAAGATCACTGACGTGTCACTAGACAATACTGAACTGTCACCGAAGATCACCGAATTATCACCGAAGATCACCGAATTGTCATCGAAAAATGTTGAACTGCCACTGGATGGCGCCGAAGTATAACCAGAAACTAACGTACTATCTTCAGAATGTACCGGATTATCATCGAAATGCACCGGATTACCACCGCAAGCTACGGAACTGCTTTTGCATAGCACCGAACTACTACGGGAATTGTCGTTGGCTTGCTGGACTCGACCTTCTGCCACTGAACTTGGTTGTTCTTCACTTCTACCACCAAAGGGTGTTCCTAACCAACTCGGAACTGCCTAGGGATGTTGATCACTTCGGTATTGGAGATAAGATTTGTCGAAATGTGTTACCGGCATATATCAAAGGATTCTTCTTTGAACCTTAACCTTTTCTTCATTTGGCTACTCCATTTCCCACAGACGGCACTAGTGTTAAATTGTTTTATGTTTATCTTATTGGGTTCTTGGGATGGTTAGGGGTCTGTAGAACAGAGGCCTTGTTTGTATTTTCCCAATCTATTTGTCAATTGTATGCTACTACACCGATTTAGTGTTTGGAATTAAACGATCTATCAACTACTTCTCTATTTTGCGCATTACAACATTCTTCACCGCAATACATATAAACGCACAACTTCATCACTTATCGCAATATCGGATTAACTTAGCACTTTGAGAGAGACTTAACTAATTACTGAACTTAATTAACAAAGTTACAGAATAACACCCAGATTTAGACAATGCGCCATGCTTCACGTCAGGCGCTCGCCCAGACCAACAGTCCGGCGTTGACTCCTTCTGTTTCACGCACGCTCCTTTCATTAATCAAAAAAGGCTACATCGTTTGCGCTACACCCTTTCGGTGTGCGTGCCACTTTTCAAAATTAGATTACATAATATAGTAATTCTATTCCGGCGGCTGACACTCCCAAGCTTGTACGTACAAGTCTCAAGAGGCCTCTCCAACAACCATTTCAAACTCTTTTTCTTTGCCCCTTTTGTAGTGAGTTTTGGAAAAATCTTTTTGACATGACCATTTCCTTTACTATATTTGCAAAATTATTTTTGCTTTTCGATTTTCTTCTCATCTTTGTCTTTGTTTTTTGACTATGCAAAAACAATAGATTTTCTTACTGGTAGATGAGCTCCGTTTAGCTTTGCTCTTCTGACTAGCTAAGAAAGATGCATGTGCTACATGCATACAAGACTTTTTATGTGTGGACTCATCTTCCCCTAATAAACAAAGACTAAATCCTTAAATGCTAAGGCATTTGGATTACCTTTCATCATCAATCAAAGTGTAGAAGCAAAAATCTGATATGAATATGGAAGAGCATGCAAAACACGATACACAATTGTACTATCTTGCAAGGCTTCATGAGCACAAATGAATTGTTCCTTCAAATCTTTGATATTTGTCAAAAAGTTGTCCATGTAGTCTCCTTCATTCATATGCTCACTCTCCAACTATTTTTAGGGGTAACCACCACAAGCCTCATTTCTTGTGTGGTACAAAGTGGTAAGTGTATCCCAAGAATCCTTTGTTGTTTTGCAAGAGCAAATATGAGGGATAATGGCATGGTGGATAGAAAATCCTGTCAATGCACTCACCTGAGCAATGCAGCCATCCCAAGGATGTTGCTCTAGAGTAGGTCAAGCAGGAATCGAAGCACAAATAGGAACCTAAAGATCATCATCTTCAATGTCATCTACATCACCTTCAATAACAATGTTTATAGGTGTTGTAGGTCATTTCTGAGCACCCTCCACAGTATTCTAGAGTCCTTTTTTGACCAATACATGATGCATCATATATGCCCATAATGGTTAATTGGTACCATCCTACTTATCCTCAATAGCTAACATATGGAATACATCATTGCTTTCAATTATGGCCACTAACTAAAATACACTGATGTAGAAAAATGACTGTATCTCAAAAAATTGGACCAAAATTACCCTATTGAGTTTTGCTAAATCTATATCAGATTTTGAGCTGATTGTATAGGTAAACCAAAACCTTTATATATGTTTCACACAAAAAGAAAAAAGTTTCTACACAAGTAGTGTGGGTTCATGGGCAAAAACGAGCTAATATTAAAATTTCGACACCAGATTTTTTGTGATTAAGAGAGTGTAACAAGAGGGGTGTTGATAATGCCCTACATGAAGCTTGGACTTGCTCTGATACAAATTGTTGAAGTTTGAGGTCTCGTGAAGCACACAAACAACACAAGGAAGAAGAAGAATCTTGGAGCACAACACATAATATTGAATGTATTCCCAAGTGAATGTACAAAGATAACTAACTAGTTGAGTAATAAGTGTATATAAAAGCCAGGGAAAAAAAACCTCTTAAAGAGCAAAAAAAAGTCTCCTAGAGGTCCTAAGTGTGTTCACACACATAACTACCAAAATATATCAACATTAACCACACCTTTATTGAGAAACGTAGGAAAAGCAATAAATTGCAAGGCCTCCTTATAGGCCAAAGTAATTGTTTCACTAAGACACTCTTGAAATTCTTTAAGATTTCACTCGTGAGATCATCTGGACCCACGCTTTTACCACTAGGTAGAGCATCAATAACTTTCAAAAGTCTTTGTGTTGGTGAACGGGGAGTCAAGAAGATGAATGATGTTTTTAGGAATTCTTTCTTACCTAATTCTAGAGATAGTAGCCATGCAATCCCATCTCCATGAAGTGAGTGGTGAGGTCACCCCTAGTAGTTGACTGAAGCGGTTGGTAATTAGCTCATTTATCTTCTTGCACAAGTGCACTCCATTTGTTGTTAAGTATCATGAAGGGGATCTCTTCCTTATGATGCTTCTTCTTCAAGAGCCTACACATCTATTTGATTGGTTTATTTGTTGTCCCTACCCACCAATCATTAAAATATCTCTATGATTTTTTTTTTTTTCTCTTCCTATCTTAGTTTGCTTCTAATTTTTCAACGTCAAGGTTGGAGGTGAAAATTTCCACTAATTTCTTCTGTTTCAAGACATCGAAGTTGCCAATACAAAATTTTCCTACTCACATGCCAATTGTAAGAATTTCATTTTGGGCTTTGTAAAGGAAAACTTGGGACTACTTGAAAGCTAACTTCCAACACTTAGCCATAGAGGTGTCCAAGCTAAAGGCCTCCATTAAGGTCACAGAGATCACCTATTGAATAGAAGGAAGGAAGAGGATTGACAGATTAACATGAAACCAAGGGTCCTTCATGTTTCTAAGATATGATTTGAAAGTGAGAATCATCGGATAGTGATCAAATAGAACTAAGTTCATACATTCAGTAGGGGGCCCTACTTGTCAATGATGTTTTGCATGATATAGCTTCTATGAAGTGTAATGGTTGGCCAAAGATAAACCAACACTTATTTGACTTCCACCAGATCGTGGAAAGGATTGGCCTTCCCCTAAACACAAAGGAAGCATGGAGCTTCCTATAAAGCTAAGTACTTTTCAAATTTATGTTTGATGATTGTTTACCTTATTTACCACTATCTTTTCGTGCTTACATAGTTAAAGCATGAGATAGAACTTTAATTTTTGGTAGGGTTTAACTATGTTTGTGAAGTTTAGAATAGGCAAACACAAAGGAGTAGAACCTCAAGTACTTACATGCATTCATGCACTGAAAATAATGGATGTATGTGCATTATCTTTTCCAAAAGAATAATTTTCAATGTACAAAGTTCAATTCCAAAGCTCTCTTTTTATGAGAAATAATTTTGAATGCACACAAGCATGTGCATTAGCATGATGATGCATGGAAGGGAATCCATTCACAAGGATGGATACATAACATCCATCATAGCATGGCTTACTCTTAGCATATGTAGTATATAGATTCATACATGAAATGGAATTAGGAGTGTGAATTCCATGCATGCTTTAAAGAGGGGTTCAAATTTATAAACCTTTTGCATGCTAAGCATCTTTGAGTGAAGGTCTATATGTTTCTAACATACACTAAGTATGCTTAAGGCTATGGATTACTAGAATCATTGATGGCATGCATGGATATGTAAGAATTGTATGCAAACACATGTACTTTAGTGAATGAAAATCACTCTTTTCTTTTTGAAAAGTTATGAAACCAAGTAAGTAATCATAGTCCTGAGTAGAGGGTTTACTTCTTTACGGAAGCAAGGCAATTGGAAAGGAATGAAGCTAAATTATTTGCAAAATCATGATTAGATTTTGCAATATAAGTACGGAAGCAAGGCAATTGGAAAGGAATGAAGCTAAATTATTTGCAAAATCATGATTAGATTTTGCAATATAAGTACTCAGCAATGTCTTTCCAAAAAGGGATACTAATAAATCACATATTTAATGTTATGACCATATTAAGTATGACTTTCCTACCAATGAAGTAAACCTAAGGAGGTAAAGCCATTACCAAGTCAATGGCAAGGCAAAAATGAATTGAGGAATACCTGAATACATCTAGTTCTTTAATAACTTGGAAAAGTTCTCCATGTTCAATCTTTGAATACAATTTTTAGCCTCAAGCAATGTATACATGAAACTAAATAAGATCTTTGATAATTTCGAGAGTTTTTGAAGTGCATAATAAAAAATATCATGTATACACAACTATTAGAGAACCAAGCATTTTAAATGCTAACTCCAAGTATGCCACATACTTAAAGATGGTTCCAAAACAAGCTTCTAATGAGTTGTCTTGAGAAGATGGCACGGGAATACATGAAATGTCATCAATGACATAGATGTTATCTCTAGAAAGCTTTTATAGAACATATTCTTACACTACTTCATAGAGCCTACAATACTCCTCTAAGTTTAAGACATACTTAGAGATAGTTAATTGAAAAAAGGTTCTAAAAGAGTTCTTCATGACATATCCTAAATAAGATGACACTCTAGAATGGTTTCAAGAGTCTCATGATATAAAGCTCTATTAAGTTCAGGCCATCAAAGTAATTGATGGAAACGAATACTGAGCATAGATTACTTTCACCAACATGAATGGTGAAAGTATTCAAGGCATCATGAAAATTGAAAGCTCCCTCCTTTTGGAAAAATTTCCAATTGAATTGAAGGCTTCATTAATTCAATAGTTTTGCATTTCAAGAAAGTCAAGTAAGGTTTTCCTTAGCAGATGCAACGGTTCTTAATGGAAGGAACTTAAAGTTCTATAGGTACAATGATGAGATGGAAATATTTTTCTTATTTCATAGTACATTAAAAAACGCTTTGATTGGCATTGAAAACTCAAATCCACCTCTCCTAACACAAATAGGCATACGCATTGCATTGTTGCAAAACATGAGAACTCATGAGCATTCCCCATAAAGTCAAGAGAAAGTTTATGAGCAAGTTAGGATAGGTGGTCACTTAGCTACCTCTAGAAGATCTTCTAAAAGATACCAAAATTAAAATGCATTTCTAGTAAATCGTATAGAAAATTTTCAAGTTCTACTCAAGTATAAGATTGCTTGAATAGTCCAATATTGGGAGGAGTTAGAGAATTAACTCTCTACTTGTGAATGAAGCCATAGATTTCATAGTTTTTGAGGTCGAAAACTCTTCCAAGGGGGGAAGAAAATACCAAAACTTATTAAGAATTAGTACAATAAATTCTTTAAATAGAAACTTAGTAGATAGATGATGAGATAAAAGATTTGTAAACAATGAGTTGCTCAAAAAAGCAACTTCATGGCATGCTAAATCTAACAGTGGGATCCTAACCATATCACAAAAGATTTTGAAAAAAGGTAGTTGTAAACCACGAGCTCAAATAAAGCATGCCAAAGCTTATACTTCTCTAAAGGGAAGTAAGAAGGAGAGAATATACAAAGTACACAGTCTACAACTTTGCTAAATGATACTTAAGTCTCAGGAAGGTGAAAATTGTATTCACCTATTCTTAAAGGGATTTCAAGAGAAATCTAAAAAGCATTAGAAGATGCTTAGAGTTAAGTAGTAAATGAGATTCCTAGAAAACCCTAGGGTAGCTTTTTGAAAGTTTTGGATAAACAAAGGAATCTAAAGGGCAAGAATAATCGCTTGTTACTTCAAGATAAATAGGGAAAAACTAACTAGATCTTGAATACGATTGAAGAAACTTGGAATCAAGGAAAGGATGGATGTTTATTCCATGAGGATGGATGTTTATTTCATTAAAAGGTTTAGAGCTTCCAATATATGTTTAGGGATAATTAAGGTTATAGAGAGATCTTGTGTTTGAAGCCCTAGTTACCTAAGCAAGATGGAAAACATAGAAGTAATTCCTTGACTTCAGATTCTAGTAAGAAGAATCCAAGTAAAGGATACGCTTTAGTTAGATTAATCTTATAGACTTTAAGATAAATATCATCTACACATCAGTGTTGGATATAAAGTATGGTGGTATGGAACTCTATACTTTATATTCACATTAATGTAGGAATGCTCGTATGGGACATCCAACCTTGATATGATAGGTATCTTTTATTCTTGGGCTCATAAGTTCGAGTGAAATTCCACCCCAAGGAAAACTGAAATCCATGCATAAAGATAAAGTATAGAATGGTCAAGAATATGACCATGAGGCACTTCCAATATCAAGTAACAGAGAAAGTTTGAAGATCATTGTAGCTCAGTGATGAGTAGCACCTCCTTTAATGTCAATTGGGGAAGACAAGAGTATGTATGAAGACCTCGAACAAGTGATGGCACAAGTGTGTGAGTGAGAAGCACACAAACATGCACACACATACACACACACGCGCACACAAGGCAAGACAAAGAGAGAAACAATGGAGTTCTTTAGATTACTCAAACGTGCTCTGACAAGTTTAATTCTACAACAAGCTAACCTCAAAAATGAGCTCTCTAGCTCTTTTTATAGTTTTTTACTAGCTTTGGCCCTTGTCGAGACCTAGTGTCCGGCCTAGTTAAGAATTAGGTTCTAGGGCCTATTTCAGGGCTCAAACAGAGTCTAAAAAATATGAAAATTGATAGGTAGGTACTTCTAATGCTCCTCAAGCTCAAGGACTCCTTGTCTTGCACAAAATGGAGCTATGAAAATATCAAATGGTATTTACAATGGCTTAGTGATGAAAATCACTATTTTTGTAGGGATTTCTTCTGAAAATTTGACATACACTTCCTAAAGCTCCGTATTTTCTCCTTCTTCTTGTGTGTCCACCTCTTTGGTGTGCTCTTATGCTTTGTCCTTGACCTTCATCTTCATGAAAAATGATATGCCTATTTACCATATCTTCTTTGACTGCTTTGCTTGGTTGGCCCTTCTGGTTGGCTTCCTTGTCTCGTAAGTCCGTGACTACCCTGACCACTGCCAACACTCCCCCCTGTCTCGCATCTGTCGTCTCTCACAGAACCTTGTTGAGTGGACCGTTGAATGTAATACTCCAGCACATCTATTGCTAAGTGGTGTTCTGTTAATCTCAGCCCTTTTGCCAAGTCGGTGAGTAGGGCATCCCAGTCTACTAGCCTAGGTACCTCCGGATGTGGCATGCATAGCTTTTTTGAATGTAAAGCCTGTTCTACCGCAAATAATTGTAATAGATGAGATGGTCTGGGTATGAATATCTCTGAATGATATTCCCACAACCCTGTGATAAATATTTCTTCAAACGTTTGTTTGAAGTAGGCTGGAAGATACTTGATACGAGCATGCCACGCATAGACAACGTTGATGGATGGAGTGGTGCTCATATCATAAACAAGATCTTGGTTTCCTTCATTGAATCAGAGAGCCGAAAGATGAGGTTATTTTACATTTCTAAAGGTCCTCAATGTAACCAGCATTAGTTCAAATATTTTTAGGCACATCTGTGCCATGATGTCTGGTACATTCTTGAATCTGATTCCCCAATGCCGAATGGTGGAAATCATGTAGGTGACCGTGGGTTGGCCACGTGGTGGTGCCAAGTATACATAGTTTAACCATTTGGCACATCCTATAACTGTCACAACTGTTTTGGTGTACTCACGCCATGATCTTTGACGGAAGACAAGGCAGTAGCAAGGGTTATACTTGATGTATAAGTGCATATTATTCCAAGTACGCACCATCTCAAGGTATGTTTCTAGTAGGCGTATCCTCCACATAGGTTGAAATATGTTATTGTGAGCTGCACTTTCACGGATGTCATCTGGTGCAAGTTGTGTCGCTAAGGTTGGTTCTTTCATTTTGTGGTCCTTTATCTTAGCATTATAATCGGCCATTAATACACAGAATGGAACATACAAATTATCTGAAGTCCCAATCCACCGATGATGGGATATTCCGATTTGATGACCACCTCTTCAAGTTGTGACATAGACTGTATCTGCACTACAACTCAATCTTCATGGGTTGGACCACCCTTTTCGGATTTTTGCATCTATTCAGGAGCTTCAATCTCAAATGTGTCCATTCCATCCTATGTTTGCTTACCCCCTGGTACAAGCATGGGGACATACGGATCCTCGAAAGTCTCCTCAACTTCAATTGGAACTAAGTCCTCCAGCTCTGGCTCCATGAGGGGAGAAGGTTGACGCTCATATTGAAGAACCTTGTTTTGCAGTTCTTCCAGTTTTGCTTTGAGCTCTACAACCTCTACAGATTTGTCAGCTGCGGTTGTGACTTCTTTTCGTGACTCTCGCTGAGCTGCTAGTTGCTTTCGTAGGTCATCCCGCTCTTTTTCTAAAGCAGCATGTGCTTCTAGGAAGTCGGCATGTGTGTCCAACATGATTTGCCGAGGGGATGGCCTTGAATCGCTCCGGGTCAATTTCCTGTGGCGATCCCTCCATTGCTTCTTCTAGGTTTTCTTCATTCTATTTATGCAGTCTTTTATTTTCTTCTAAGGCCGTAGACATGTGTTTTCGTAGTAATGCGAGGTTACGTGGAAGCTTGAGATTGTCTGTTATTTGGGCGTGTAACATTTCATCGAGTTGTTGTTTTTCCTTGGTATCTGGCTGGGGGGATTGGCCACTAACTGATCATGTTGTGCCTGCAAGGTGTCATACTGCTTTCATAGTAGCCTCTTTTCCTTCTCCAAGTTTATGAATCTTTCTTGTAAGGTTCCATGGGTTCAAAACAGATTCGTATGCTGAGCATCTAAATGCTAATAATGATGCTGTAATTGAGACATACAGTGGTACAAAGTATTGAAGACATTATTGACAGGAGTGGATGCGGGGAAGGTGTTGAATGTAGGAGGGTAGGGAAAAGGGAAAGGGAGTGTGTATGTTGTGCTTGAAAATGGTGGTGAGTGGTGGGGGAATGGGAGATTCTGGGAAGATGGGGGGAGGGAGAGGTGCAAAAGTGGGTATGTCCATGAAGTCATATGTGGATGCGGTCGTGGGAGTTGTTGTGTACATGGGAATGGTAGGTGTGGTGATGGTAGTGAAGGTGTATAACGATGTGTGCAGTTGTGCATATGAGCCACCAAGGAGTGTGACAGGGGGAATGGGATTTTCGGTGACTATAGTTAGAACTATGGTGTCCAATGTGGCAGTTACAATAGTGGAGGCATCAAGTTGTGATTGTTCTAACAACTAACTCACAATGTGTGCTTCAGTAAGGGAAGTGGAGACTGTAGTCGTGAGAGTAGTTACGACATTGGTGTTAGGAGGTGAGGGTGGTGGAGTTGGAGGGGACGGTGGTAAGGGTGGTGATGGGGGTGCACTTGAGGTCTGGGCTTCGTCAGTATGCTGAACGGAGTAAGCTGTGGTGGTGGTGGTGGTGACATGTGGTTCGGATACCAAAATATTTATCTGCTTCCCTAGTCTGGGGGGACGTCTCCCATGTCATCGTTCAACTCTTCGTGAGTGTGCAAGGGCGGTGTGAACGGTCTCTGGTACTCCTAGTGCATCAAGTAGCATGTCGAGGGTAGCCCTGTATTGATCATCTACACCTTCTTCTTCAAGTATCAGGTTCATCAACGGCATTCATATTGCCAAAGAGAGTCTATGTTCTTCCTGAACTAGGTTGATAGTATCGTATAGTCTTTTTAGTTGCTTCGTATAAGCTGGGGCTCCTGCAAGTTCTGGGATAGTGAGTTGTTCATATTCTTGCTCCCCTTCATCAGATGGTCCTTCTTGTGCATCCTCTTGTTCCTCTTCTGCAGTCTCCTCTTCATCTTCCTCTACTTCGATGACTTCTTGTTGAGTTGGGTGAGGCTGGTCCGTGACCGTTTGTTGCCCACTTAATTGCTCTGCTTCAACCTCCAAATTTGTTGCATTAATTATCCGTGCTACCTCTTCATCAGTTAAATCCTCCATCGTGAAGCCATGAGGGAACTGTGTATTGATGGAAACACCAGATTAGGTCCTTCCGCACTATGCCATGGTAATCTGATGGTGAAGGGTTGCACTCACCTTGGGAGTCGTGGAGTTGTGTCTGGTGTCAATGTAGCACCTGGGGCCTGTGCAGAGGGCATCTGAACATCTCCCCTCATTTTCTTATATGGAGGCCTCGCAACTGATAGTCTTCATTGAAATTCTTGCACCCTAGTCCAGACAAGGGCCCTTTGAATTAGCACATCGTATGCCAAGCACCGATAAACAATTCTTGTAAGTGCACAGCATCCATAGAGCACTGACTTCTGCTTCTTGTACCAACGTTGATGTGCAAGATGGATTTGGTCAATGATCCAATGCGGCATGTTAATTGTCAGATTGAAGGTATCTGCTAAGTATAAGCTGAACCAAATCTTCTTAGGTGGCATCATAAACCTTTCTTGAGCAGGGAACGCGAACTGTTGCATGCACATTCGTAGGTGAATGGCAATGGTTGGTGTCATTGCCACCATATTCTTTAGTTTAGTCAAGTTCCTGTTCTTCATGTTGTCTGGGATCATTGTCTCTTTCTCAGTGGGGATGTGCATACCTTTCATCTCTAGAGCTTCCCTTACCAAATTGTTCATCAATTTGAAGTGGTTCAGTTCATTACCTTTTGTAAGAGACAGTAGTACAAAGGTGCTATAGCCTTTTTTCTCTTTACTAGGAGTGAGGGTGCTGATCAAGTATGAACACCTTAAGAAGTCCGGCTTAGGTAACTGAGCTTTGATGTAATCATATAATCCAGACTTCTTCCATATTGGTTGCAACCCTTCACTGTTTTGAAGCCTCTCAAACTCTCATGTAAAGAAGTGATATCGGCCCCAACGTCCCTTGGACTCTATCTCAGCCCCCCACAAATAGGTGCCTTCTCCAAGAGGTCTTGCAACTTAACTGAACCATTGGGAGGCCTTGCTTACTAGCACTGTGTGCCCTTGGGGGGGATTGTGAATAGGTATGACATGTAATTCTCTCAATGCTTGTGGCCTTTCCTTCAACTCCTCCTCAATAGGGAGACTTTCAATGTCCACTATCTGAGGACTGGTGCCTACCTTGGAGCTTGTTCCTGCCACCTCTGCCATGTTACTTCTTGTCTGTTGGTTCTATGAGAACATAGAAGCATGTGTTAACATTGTAATCGACAAGATCGAACAAGTTTTTTTTCCCCGTTATACCATTAACATGAGGTTAATGATAGGTTAGTAGGTCAATGAGTGCTTGTGTAGCTAGTAGATGAATTGTCCTATGAGCTAAATGAAAAGATGCAGTGTGAGAATGATGCAACTAGTAGGTGGAGATGAATTTACAAATGGGGGTCGGGGGGTCTATTACAAGCTTTGGGCTGCCAAACACAGTGGATGGCTTTTGGTTTTGGTTTTATGGAGACTTTGGAGGGCTTTATGAGAGTGTCTGCTTGGAAATGAGGCTTTTTAGGGACCCGTTTACAAGTGATTCTGCTCATGCTCATGGGCAAATATGTGTTCGTGTGTACCAAATATGAGTGGGTATCGACTGTTCGAGTGAGTGAATCATGTTGTACATGGTGTGAATTATGTGTGGCCATTTGAGCCCGCAAGCAAGCCTTAGGCACCCAAATTTGTCTTGATTGTGGGCCAGCCTTCATCGACTTCTTGGGTACCCAAATAGACTTCACTTTCGTAGAAGAATTTTTGAAAGACTTCTTATTAGTGTCGTGTCGTTGATCACTAATAAGAAGTTTAGCCAGTGTTTGTGGCTTGATCGCAATAGGATGCTTGCCTTTCCGCACCCACACATGTTTCAATGGCTGAGACACCTTGCTTCATACTTTCTTTTGGCTTCCAGCATAGGCCATCTACTTCTTCTACATTTGATCCACCTTTGGTTTCCATATCCCTATGGCCTTTAGAAGAGAAGGGAGTTCCATCGTATCCTTGACTTCTTTGTTGAGACATTCATCTCTCTGCATCACATAGTTTTGGACAAGAATAGCATCGTCATTTTCATGTGTACTCCTAGAAGGACCAGGAGTTGGTGCTCTTCCTAGTTCCTTGAGTGCTTCATTTTCTAATTCAAGTGTAATGCGGATTTGATTTACCCAGACATGAAGAAGTTCACTTCTTAGATTTAGGTTGACTGTGTGATCATATATCCAGTCTTGACCCAAGACAAGAGGCTCAGTGAGGTCCTCGTCTTCACACGCTAGCACTTTAACTATCATAAGAACACCTTGAATGTAGAGTGGAAGTTCTACCTCACCCATGCAAGGGCTTTCCACACCTCCCAATCCTATGAGATATGCTTCTTTCGGATTGACACTTAAGTTCAATTCTTTACAGTAAGAGAGTTTAACAGCACTAGTGGCTGCACCTCAGTCAATCAATGTCCATACAGTCCTTGCACTCTTTCCTTGTCCTATCTCTAAGGTTATAAAAGGACGTCGATCAATTATTCTATGAGAGCTAGTACTTGAAACTTCACACATAGCCATATGATACCCTGGATGTGCATATGCCTCTGTCCTAGGCTGATCTCTACCTTGTCTTCTCAACTTCATTCTTCAGATGCGTTCCAAGGCTTCTGCCTGTGCTTCTTCTCGAATTCGTTTTTCCTCTTCTTTACGTTTCTTGGCAGTATTGAGTCAATTGAGCATTTCCTCACTGAGGGGTTCTTGATATAGTTTGACTCTGCATCCACTTATGTAACTAGGGAGAACATCACCTTCGAGTGTAGCTAATTGGTATGCTCCACTCGTTGAGATCCTATTAATGATGGTAGGTCCATAGCCACGCTATTCTAGTTTCCTTGCATGTTGTTTTAGGGTATACACCAAAACTAAGTCTCCGGCCTTCAAGCCTTTATCCTTAACGTGGGCATTGATGGTGCAAAACAAGCCTACACACATTGGCTTGGATATCAATATTGAAGACACAACTTAAAGCTTGGATCTTGGAAGCCTAGCTTGGATTAATTCATGAGGATATCACTTGAAGAATGAACCATAGGAACATAGGCTTATTGTTTTTACCATTTATCTCATGTAAAAGTCTATATGACTTTATCAATCATGTAATCACACCTACTAGACTAGAGTCGTGGAAAAGTAGATGATTTGATTGAGGGAATATCTCCCTAAGTTTAGTAGAGAGATTGAAGGGAGGCAAAACTTGAATTCAAAATTCAAACTCCTTCAAAATCCTTATAAAAAGCAATGTAAAAAGTCGCGGGTATGTTACACTCTTCCCGAGATATTTCTGAGTGAATTTCTGAGTGTGTGTGAGCTACACCATAGCCTACACCTCTGAGTACCATTGAGCATCACATTACATGCCAATGGGAATGTACAATCATTAGATTTAATCAATATACATATATTCATAGTCTCTGTTTTCTCTGAGTGACTACCTCCAACTCTGTCAACTTCAAAGGAGCATATCTCAAGATCTACTTAACCAAATTGGATGATTCAAAGTGCATTGGATATAGCTCAATATCTACTATACACCTAAAAAGTTTCAAAGCCATTGGATCTACCATCACAGAGAAATCTCAGTCGGGGTGCTCACTAATCTGTGACTGTAAGTTTCCTAAAAAATCGGGGGTACACCTTATTTTGCTAAAGTGATTTCTCTAAGTGTGGTTTATCATTTTCCTTCATTCCACTTGCAAATGGAATCTTACTAAGCTAATTGAATATCCCTAGAAGGAATTTTGCTAATTGTAACTACACTGGTCATACTGAGCATAACACTGAGCAGGTATCAAGACTAAAATAGAAACTTTTCAAGTCTTGTGATTTGCAAAGTAGTCTGTTTTTAATCAAGTCATTACTCAAACCTTTTTCAAAGTACATATAGCATATTTTGGTGTCATTTGGAAGCTCAAGGAGTCTACTAAGTATATCTGAAGAGAAAGGAGGGCAAGTGTGAAGCAGGTTTTGCAGCACCAGCTTGATCTTCTGAGTGCATCCAGCCATCACATCCAACAGTGGTATCAGAGCAAATAAGGTAATCATGGGTGATGGTTTCCCTTCCTTCATTGACAAATTGGACAGAAATAATTACCAGGCTTGGTGATTGAGAATGAAGACCTATTTACAAGGGAGAAGCTTGTATGGATACATATCAGGAGATGAGGAGTTGCCCTCATTCAGGACCAGAGGCCTACCAACAAAGGATGAACATGAGAGGCTCAACCAATGGTGTGCAAAAGATGCTTTGGCAAGGTCATATCTTCTAAACTCTATTTCTGATTTCCTTCTACCTCATGTAAGGAATTGTAAGACTTCCCAAGAGACTTGGGAAACCTTGTCAACATATTTTTCATCAAGCACAAGGGCCAGAAAGAATCAGCTATGGATTGAGTTTACAACTCTTAGGAAGCAATCAAAACAATGTGTCTCAGATTTTGTCACCAAAGTCAAAGACATTGCAGATCAACTTGCAAGTGTTGGAGAAGAAATTGAGGAAGAGCAAATAGTCAGACAAGTGATCAATGGACTAAAGGCAGATGACAAGTGGGAGAGCTTTACCACAGCAATGGACTTATACATGGACATCCAAGCACCTGATCTAACAACTCTGATTGGACAACTCTTTACAAATGAAGCAAAGATCACAAAGAATGGAGAGCAATCAAAAGGTAACAATCCCTCTGCCCTTTATACTAATAAGAAAACCAAAGACAAAGGTAAAAGCAAGAAGGTTGATGAAGAAGGCTCTACCTCCCAAGCAAACTATGCAGGGAGAGGTAGATCATCTAGAGGTAGGGGCAGAGGAGGTAAGTCAGGTAGGGGGAGACCCTATAACCAATCTCCATGCAATATTTGTGGCTTGTCTAACCATACTACAGAAGAATGCTACAAAAACTACAAGAACCAAAGAGGAAGAGGTCACCAAAGAGGAGGATACTCTCAAGGCAGAGGCAGATTCAATCAATCTCAAGGCTACCATGGCTACAACAATAATTACAACAATAGCTACAATCACAATGGCAATTATCAAGGTGGATACAGGAATAGGAAGGATTACAACAATTATGCAGAGGAGCAAGATGATTCCTTGTTGATCATGAACATGACATCTAAATCACGTATCAATGATGATCACTTATTCTATATTGATTTAGGTTGCTCTAACCATGTAGCTGGAAATGTTGCCTTACTCTCTGATTTGGAAGAACCCAAAGGCAAGCACCAAGTGCAGACAGGTGATGACACTAAACATTCAGTTTTTAAAGTAGGCAATGTCAAAACAAGTGATGGTAATCAGAATTTACTAAGCAGAGTGTTGTATGTTCCAACAATCACCAAGAATCTGATGAGTGTAGGTCAGATTGTTGAAAAAGGTCTACAAGTCAGGTTTACTCAACATGGTGCATATGTGGAGGATCCAAGACATGGATTCAGAAGAATAGCCAAGGGAGAAAAATCAGGTAGATTGTTTACCTTTGAACTTGAAGACACTAAGAATATTGCTTTGTACAACTATAAGGACCAAACCCTATCAGAATTGGAGATTTGGCACAAAAGATTAGGTCACATTGGAGAGAGGACCTTAAAGCAGATAAGTAGGGATCAATGTGTGCTTGGGATACCTAATGTATCCAAGCAACACATGATATACAAGTGTGGGGCTTGTCAATTTGGTAAGTCACACAGATTGCCATATACAAAGAAAGGTTTTATGCATGAAGATTATCTGGAATTGGTGCATACAGATGTTTGGGGACCTAGCAAGGAGTCATCTATATCTGGATCAAGGTATTATGTGTCCTTTATTGATGACTATAGCAGGTGGACTGTTTTATACTTCATGAAACATAAAGATGAAGTATTTAATTGTTTCAAAAGGTATCTTGCATTAGTTGAAAATCAAACAGGTAGACATTTGAAGAGACTAAGGTCAGATGGTGGTGGAGAATACTTCTCCAATGACTTTGAAGATTTCTTGCAGGAAAGAGGCATCAAGAGGGAGATCACTACAAGGTACTCACCTGAACAAAATGGGGTAGCTGAAAGGAGGAATAGACTCATTGTAGAGACAGCTAGGTCTATGCTAAATGAAAAGAAATTGCCAAATTATCTTTGGGCAGAGAGTGTATCTACTGCCACATACTTAATCAACAGGTTGCCATCAAAGACACTTGATGGAATGACACCCTATGAGGCTTGGCATGGTAAGAGACCATCTCTGGATCATTGTAAAATCTTTGGGTGTGTTGCATATGTGCATATTCCCTCACAGGTAAGGGGAAAGCTAGACCCTAAAGCTGAAAAATGTATCTTCATTGGTTATGATTTGAATCAGAAGGGATACAGGTTTTATAACCCCTCAAACAAAGGCTTCAAGGTAAGCAGAGATGTCATCTTTGATGAAAATGATTCATGGTATGAAAATGAGTGCAGGAAAGTTAGCCTACCTTATGATATGGAAGAAGACTTTCCAAAGCTTATCAGGCAAGAACCAACTCAGAAAGAGGACACAAGCTCAGATGATGAAGACACCATCAACATTGAAGAGTTCAAGGCTTGGAAATCCAAAGGGAAGATGAAGATGAAGCAACTAGAAGACAATCCAGAATCCTCAACTCAAGCTATGAGGAGATCTCAAAGAGAAAAGAAGAAACCTATTAGGTATGGGTATGATACTTCACTTGTAACCAAGCACTCTGTATATCTTGCAAAGGATATCTTGAATGAAGAACCAGGTACATTTGAAGAAGCAATTACTAAACCAGAATGGAAGGAAGCAATGGATGAAGAAATGGAGGCTCTCAAGGAGAGTGATACTTGGGACTTGGTACCCAAGAAGGACTCCATGAAGGTGATAGGATCCAGATGGATCTACAAACTCAAGAGGAACTCAGATGGTACAATAAACAGATATAAAGCTAGGTTGGTAGCCAAGGGTTTTGCACAAACCCAAGGCATTGATTATGAGGAGACATTTTCTCCTGTGGCCAAGATGCCAACTATCAGACTTATGGTGAGTGTAGCTGCATCCAAGAATTGGAACATGTACCAATTGGATGTGAAGAATGCATTCTTGAATGGATGGATATCTGAAGAAGTCTACATGTCACAACCACCTGGCTATGAAGATCCCAATAAGGTAAATCATGTTTGTAAATTGAAGAAGGCATTGTATGGATTGAAGCAGGCACCTAGAGCATGGAATTACAGGTTGACAACCTATCTCCTAGATCAAGGATTTGTGATGAGTAAAGCAGATACTTCATTGTTTATAAAGAGGAACAATTCAGAGGTAATATACTTGTGTGTCTATGTTGATGACATCATTATTACAAGAAATGATGTTCAGGGAATTAGACACATCAAAGGACAAATGATGAAGGAATTCAAGATCAATGATCTTGGATTATTGAAGTACTTCCTAGGACTTGAATTGGTCTACACAAATTCAGGTATATTTATTACTCAGAAGAAGTACATTCAGGACATGGTCAAGAAGTTTAATTTGCAGGAAGCTAAAGTCTCAAACATTCCTATGGAGGTCAACCATAAACTCAGTGCAAACGAAGGAGAAGAACTCAAGGATATTACAGGTTACCAAAGTTTGGTAGGTAGTCTTAATTATGCTACCTTAACTAGGATTGATATATCATATGGTGTTAGTGTACTTAGCCAATTTATGCATAAACCAAGAGTACCACATTTGGAGGTAGCAAAGAAGATAGTAAAGTACCTAAAGGGAACACAAAATCATGGTTTGTACTTTCCATATTCATCAGACATTGACATTAAGGTATACTCAGATGCAGATTGGGCAGGTTGCAAGGATGACAGGAGGAGTACATCTGGTTATATATGTTTTGCAGGTGATAAACCAATTTCTTGGTCATCCAAGAAACAACCCACAGTAGCTTTGTCATCTACTGAGGCAGAGTACAGAGGGCTAGCCAATGCCACTCAAGAAGCCATATGGTTGAAGCTATTATATTCAGAATTGGGCTTCTACACAAGGCCACCAATCATATTTGGGGATAACACAAGTTCTCTTCACCTAGCAGCTAATCCAATTTATCATGCTAGGACAAAACACATAGAGGTTCATTACCACTATGTGAGGGAGAAGTTACTTAGCAAAGAAATTCAATTATCATATGTGTCTACTAATATACAATGTGCAGATTTGCTTACTAAAGCTCTGGATGGAAGCAAGCTATGCAGATTTAAATCCATGATTGGATTGCAGGAAATAATTGAAGACTAGAGATGAAGACTTAAGCCAAAGTGTTTGGCTTGAGGGGGAGCTGTTGGTGCAAAACAAGCCTACACACATTGGCTTGGATATCAATATTGAAGACACAACTTAAAGCTTGGATCTTGGAAGCCTAGCTTGGATTAATTCATGAGGATATCACTTGAAGAATGAACCATAGGAACATAGGCTTATTGTTTTTACCATTTATCTCATGTAAAAGTCTATATGACTTTATCAATCATGTAATGACACCTACTAGACTAGAGTCGTGGAAAAGTAGATGATTTGATTGAGGGAATATCTCCCTAAGTTTAGTAGAGAGATTGAAGGTAGCCAAAACTTGAATTCAAAATTCAAACTCCTTCAAAATCCTTATAAAAAGCAATGTAAAAAGTCGCGGGTATGTTACACTCTTCCCGAGATATTTCTGAGTGAATTTCTGAGTGTGTGTGAGCTACACCATAGCCTACACCTCTGAGTACCATTGAGCATCACATTACATGCCAATGGGAATGTACAATCATTAGATTTAATCAATATACATATATTCATAGTCTCTGTTTTCTCTGAGTGACTACCTCCAACTCTGTCAACTTCAAAGGAGCATATCTCAAGATCTACTGAACCAAATTGGATGATTCAAAGTGCATTGGATTCAACTCAAAGTCTACTATACACCTACAAAGTTTCAAAGCCATTGGATCTACCATCACAGAGAAATCTTAGTCGGGGTGCTCACTGGTCTATGACTGTAAGTTTCCTAAAAAATCGAGGGTACACCTTATTTTGCTAAAGTGATTTCTCTAAGTGTGGTTTATCATTTTCCTTCATTCGACTTGCAAATGGAAGCTTACTAAGCTAATTGAATATCCCTAGAAGGAATTTTGCTAATTGTAACTACACTGATCATACTGAGCATAACACTGAGCAGGTATCAAGACTAAAATAGAAACTTTTCAAGTCTTGTGATTTGCAAAGTAGTCTGTTTTTTATCAAGTCATTACTCAAACCTTTTCCAAAGTACATATAGCATATTTTGGTGTCATTTGGAAGCTCAAGGAGTCTACTAAGTATATCTGAAGAGAAAGGAGGGCAGGTGTGAAGCAGGTTTTGCAGCACCAGCTTGATCTTCTGAGTGCATCCAGCCATCACATCCAACAGGCATCAAAGTACGCCTTTTTTTGTTTCTTAGCTGCATATATCCCTGCGGCCATCCTCAGTCTAATTTCTCCTAATCGTTCAAGGTCAAAGATTCTAGAGTAGAGCTCATGGAATGTCCACTCATGCTCTTGTGCTACTTTCAGTGTAGGTATCAAAAATTCCAATGGTAGCACTGCATTTTGGCCAAATACCATCTGAAAGGGTGTGGCTTGGAGTATCGTTTTATAGGCAATCCTGTATGGCCAAACATCATGGTGTAACTGTTTGTCCCAATCAGAGCGTTTATTATTCACTAGTTTGGTTAGCACATTACATAGAGTCTTATTTGTGCTCTCCGCTTGCCCATTAGCTTGTGGATGATAGGGGGCAGACTTCTTGTGTATCACCATGAACTCTTGAAGAAGATTTTCATTGACTTCATTCAAGAAGTGGGTGCCTCTATCATTCACTAGCTCTATTGGTAGCCCGTACCTGGTGGCTTTTACTTCTACCCACTTGGTTAGGTAGTCTGTGGCCACAATGATGTATTCAGCATGTGAACCCTTGGCTGGGGGATTAACAGGACCAACAAAGTCTATTCCCCATTTTGAGAATGCACGTCCACCCATCATATGTTTCAATGGCATCTCATCTTTGCGTATAGGATACTAAGTTCGCTGAGCAACATCACACCTCTTCACGTAGGTATGTGCGTCCATGTGAAGGGAGGGCCACCAAAGACCTGCAAATAGTATTGCCTTGATCATCTCATCTGGTCTAAAATGTCCTCCTTCTACACCTTGGTGAGCAGTTTCCAAGATCTTCATATATTCACTCTCATGGACACATAATCTGAGATATCCATCTTTTCCATGCTTGTATAGATTATGCCCAATGAGGGCGTAATCTAGGGCTTCTTGTTCTAAACTTCTTTGCCTAGCCAAAGTCATGTCTTGAGGGAATGTTTTCATTCTCAGGAAAGCTACTAATGGTTCACTCCAATCTGGTACTAGAGACACTTGGTACAGAGTAGCGTGCTCCATAGGTGGTCTCCTACGACAGACTCGACATTCCTTACACAACTTATGGACATCTACTTCCATAGTCGGCCAATGCACTCCAAGTCTCCTCAATGTCTGTAAGGTTCTTTGCCTTGAGTAGTGTTGCTCTAATGCACCCACATGTGCTAATTGCAACCATTTTGTGTACTCATCCTCTTCCACACAACAAGCTAATATTCATTGATCTGTATGCTTGTACATACTCCCTGGCATGATATGGCACTTTTGGGCTTTCACTATCTCCCTATCTTGAGTGTTCACTATTGGGTGGTTAGGCGCGTATGTCAATACTCGCACCAATGTCTTAGCCTAGTGAGGTACAACTTCCAAATTAAACAAGTAAGCATCAGGAAGGTCATCTGATACTGCTTGTGGGGCCTATCCAGATGTGAGCCTAGAGAGATGGTCAGCTCTCAAATGAGTTTTGCCCTTCCTCACCACAACCTCAAAGTCATATTCCATTAGTAAGAGAAACCATCTCACTAATCTATCTGTATTGCATGGCTTGTTTACCAAATACAAAAGTTCTTGGTAATCAGTAAAAAATTTAAACTTATTTGCAAGCAAATAATGTCTAAAATTTTTAAATGCATATACCATGCCTAATCCTTCTCTCTCAGTAGTGGTATAATTTCGTTCAGCTGCGTTTAATTGTCTACTAGCATAGGCAATTGGAAGATCCATATTACCTTCACCAGTAGGTTGTGCAAGCACACATCCAATAGCATAATTGGATGCATCCACGTGAACATGAAAGGGCTTATTCCAATCTGGTGTGGTCGAGATTGGTGTTGAACACAATCTTCTTTTGAGCTTGTTGAAAGAGTTTTCACATTCATCAGTCCACTCAAAATTGGTCAAAAGTCCGTACAGAGGCTTTGCTATGATGGCACACATGTGTATAAAACGTCAGTAATACCCACAATGCCCCATGAAAGCCTATACTTCCTTGACATTCCTTGGTCTAGGTAGCTCTGCTATAGCTTTTACTTTCTCCTCATCTATGGATATGCCATTCTTTGACACTATGTGTCCTAGAATCTTGCCTTGCCTAACCATGAAAACACACTTTTCTTGGTTCATAGACACTTAATATTCTCTACATTAATCAAAGATTTTCCTGAGTTCAAGTATATGTGTCGGTCTAATGTTAGAATGAGCACAGAGATCATCAACATAGACTTCTAAATTCTTTCTCAGGAGCTCTTTAAACACAGGACACATCAGTCTCTAAAAGGTAGCGAGCGCATTCGTAAGACCAAATGGCATTACCCGAAAGGCAAATATGCCCCACTGTGTGGCAAAAGTCGTCTTATGGTGATCTTTTGGAGCAATGGCCACCTGATTGTAGCTAGAGAATCCATCAAGGAAGCTGTAGAATTCCTTGCCTGCTACCCTTTCCAATAGATGCTCAGTGATCGAAAGTGGATAGTTATCTCGAATAGTGGCTACGTTAACCTTTTTCAAGTTAATGCACACACGTAGCTTTCCCTTCTTCTTGGGCACCACTACAATGGGGGACGCCGATTCACTATGCTCAATTTCATAGATAAATCTAGCTTCAACCAAGCGATCCATCTCTTCTTTGATCTTGGCCGCATAGGTATCATTATATGTGTATGGCTTTTGCTTAGAAGGTTTGGCATCTGAGTTCATGGAAATTTTGTGTGAGCGTATGTCAAGATCTACACCTTTCAAGTCCTTGTAGCTCCAAACGAATACATCTCGCTATTGTCTTAGCAAGATTATCAGCTCGTGCTCTTCTTCTTCCGTCAGGTCATGCCCTATGTAAGTGCATTTCTCTTCTCCTTCTTCTATGGCTACCACTATTTTCTTGGTGGTTTCCTTGTTATCATAGGCCTCTCCTGATTGTGCCTCACGTTTAGGCATTCTTATCATGACTCTCCTATCATCTATTTCATACTTCTTAAAGTTTTCAGGGACCTCAAACAAGGATTCTTCCTCTTCTGGTACGACTTCTTTCTTCTTCCTCTTCCTGCCTTCACTCTTGGCGGCCACTTGTGTGGTTAACCTCACATCATTGGTAAGCTCTTCATGTCTTGGAGGGTGAGCTTCTACTTCATAGAAATATTCCTCATCTGATGCAAAAGGTGAGTCCATAATGATTGACTCTAGATCAGAGTCACTTGCATCCTCAAATGCATCAGTGGTAGGTTCGCATTCTTCAAGAACCAAATCACCCATGATTGGCTCTATTGAGAAGACTGAAATATCATAGCCATCCTCATCATAGTGGGATGTCCATTGTTCTTCATTGATGGCTACATCCATTGTTGCTAGAATTTCCGCCCACCCGTGAGGTTCAAATTCTTCGTCAGGAAATACTAAAGGTGCATAGGCTGGGTCTTGAGTTGGTCTAAGGGTTTCCTTCGCATCTATCTCTCTGGCTTTTTCTCTCTTATCTTCTTCTACTGCTACTTTACACATCCACAAGTGAGTGTCTTCATGCATCCATGAGGATCCTGATCCTATGGAATGCACTGACTCTGTATCATCCTTGGCTCTATGGATGGGATTCCATTGGATGGGAGGTACATCTCTGTGAGAGTAATCCTTGAGATTAACTTTGTTCGTAACACCTAAGTGTTGCAAGTACAAGGAGTTGGTTCCCCAATCTTGTACCACTTGCAATTGTCGCATGAATGGTCTTCCCAAAATCATCTCATAGGCATGATTTTTGCTAAAGTCACATATAGCAAAAGTATGCTCAAACTCTACACCACATGTAGTGAGAGTTATTCCTTTTAGCAATCCTAAGAGTCTCTCTATGTGACCATCGGCCATCTGCAATTTCATTCTCGTTGGCTTGAGTGCTGGCTTACCCCAAGAGTTCCATAGGGAAGTGGTAGCAATTGCAACTCCTGCACCTAAGTCCAAAATTGCCTTGGTTGTGTACCCCTGATGGGTAATGGGAAGATAAGTGTTTCCTTCTTCTCCTTCACTCATGTCTCCTATCTTGTTCAAGGGTATCTCTGGCACTGTTCTATGAGATCCTACCTGGGAGCGAGGTTTTGCTACCACTGACACTTGATCGGCTACATGTTTCCATAGTTCTGGCCTAACCTTGAGTAATTCTTATAAAGTGAGGTTGCATTGCACTGTAGTGTTTTTCACTACCTCTATGTTTCTAGGTATGATGGAGTCTTCGTTTCTTACCATGACCGTGGGTGCTCTCATGCGAGTACACTTTGCTTCCCATGGGCCTGTGAAATGGGGCAATTCCTGTAAGGAGTTAGACTCGAAGTCTAATCTCTCCTCAGATTGGGTACTCTCCTGCTCCTCATAAATGGAAGCAATATCTTGTGGGAATTGATAATGCGCATCATCCACAAGTTCAATGGGAGGAGGGACTTCAATTTCTTTAGCCCATTTCTCTTCTTGAATCTCTCGCAGGAACTCTGGTGAATACCTATTCATAGAAGAAGAGGTGTCTGGTTCAGTGGAATTAGGCATATAAGCTTCCTGGGTAGGAAGGCTTATCCTTTCACTCGCCTTGTCCTTATTTTGAGAGGCGGGTTCTTTTCTGATTGTGCTATTAGCCTCTCCAATCTTTGTAGCAGTCCATCAAAGTGCAACTCTGTCTTAGTAGAACTAGAGAAGTTAAAGAGGCGACTGGCTTCAAACATGGTTTGAGCCAATTCCACCATCTTAGCACAAATTTTAGTTCGCTCAAGCTCTAGTTTGGCTCTAGGGTAACACTTTTCATGATCCGTTACATTTGGTCCTTCTTGGATTCTGGCCTGATATGCCTTGAGCATCATGTTTAGGTCCTCGGGAGTGGGATCTGCTAGGACTGATCCTACTCTAGGGGGTGGTGGGATTGTGTGAGGAGGGTTGGAAGGTGGTGGATTAGATGGAGATGGGATTGGTGGTGGTGGGGTAGTGTGAGAGTGAGGTTGAGATGTGAGTTCAATTATCTTGGCTCTCATTTCTCATAGACTTTCCTCGAGTTCACTCATCTTCTTTGCCCATTGTCTTTTCATTCTCTCGTGGCTATCGTTCCAGGGTCTAGTCCTCTTCTTGGTTATGCTCTCAGTTTCGCTAACCTCGGAATTTTTTTCTTGGCCTAATCCTTGGTTTTGCTGCAAAGCCTAAGCTTTGGTGACCACATACATGGTTCCTTCTTTATCCAAGTAAGCACCATTCTCAAACTTGACCGCTGGGTGTTCTAGTCCAATGGGTTGATAAGGGTTTTTAATTTGGACCACGGATCTTCTTAGGCCGTCCTCATAGATGCAAGCACCTAATCGGTTGGTCCTAAGGTATTTGAGTTGTGTCTTGTAAGGGCCTTCGACTCTTTGTAAGTATGGCACGCCGGAACTTCCTATGGGTCTTTCCATACCATGAGACATCTTGCACTCGCTAGTTTCAGAGCTACGGTAGTGCGAATAATGGCTCAACTGCTGGGCCCAAGACATAGCAGTATGACTGACACTAGCCTCTAAAGACCTGAGACTCTGTCCATATTTTGCTAGATGTCGTCCTGATCTAAGGTTCATATGCCTAATTGAATAGCCCCTATTTTCCCAAGTACAACCTCGTTGTTGAGTTCCTTTGTATCAGTTATTTGGTTCTTTTTATGTTGATTATCGTGTTTAAGTTCTTGTCTGAATCACGTCGCTAGGAATATTTGAGTGATTCTCCACACTTAAAGTTGATCAGACCATGTTAACTTCTTTCCTTTACAGTTATCGATCACACAGGGGTTATGTATCAGCTTGGAATTGAATATTTAGGTAGTCTTCAACTTGATAGATGCCTATCGTCTCCCTGACTTATTTCTAGCACTACCCGCACTTATCCTAAGCTAGGAATTGACAAAGGAAGTTGAGAATGATCCAACCTCACTTGCTGATCCCTTGCTCTTTAGTGCTCAAGAACCTTGTTCTCAAGCTTGCAGAATGCCCTTCTTTTGGATGCCCTCTAGTTCTCTCAATAGACCTGTAAAAGTCCCAAAGATAGCTCAAGACTTAGAATCAAATGACATAACAAATCACTTCCATTCATGTAATTCAGATATCAATTTGCCATTTATCTTTATGGAAAACAATTCTAGGGATCCCTCGATTTCTTACCCAAGGGTATGTTCTCCTTCAAAATAGACTTTCTAATAATCCACGTAGTACTCCCCACGAGCTTTCCAACAAGCCTAAGATCACCCCGAACCGATTTTGTATGAGGAAGTTATGACACTTCAGGGTTCTAGGGTTAAAACAGGGTTCAAACAGGCTAACAGTTCACAAGATTTTCTCAAAATACAAGTGTAGGGACCTCACAAAGTGCTAATTGCTTGACAAGTATGCCCAAAATTATGACAAACCTTGGACCAAAAACCCTAAATTTTTAGCCGAAAAAGCCTGTCAATCGCGATCGACAGGTCTGTCAATCGCGATTGACAAAAGTGTCCGTTGGGCCTCTCAGTCACGATCTACACATCAGTCATGATTGACAGTGTCAATCGCGATTGACAGAGTCGGTCGTGGAGTCTGTCAGTTGCGATTGATGGTGTCAATCGCAATCGATACTTTTGCAAGAATTCCGACGTAATTTCAGTCGAGCGTGGGTCTCCCCATCGCAATGGACATGTGGGCACACAAGTTTATGTGTCAATCCTCAAAATTCAGTCGGTCGCAATCGACTGTGTCGATCGCAATTGATAGAGGTGTCGATCATGGCTGTCGATCGCGATTGATGGTTTCAATCGCGATTGACAGGGTCTGTTGATCGTCTCTATCAGTCATGGTTATCGATCGCGATCGACAATGTCGGTTGCGATTGACAGAAAAACACAGAATTTTTTAGTTTTGAAAAGTGACTTGGAATGTGCTCAACATGTGTATCATAGTGGTGCTTTTTGTTTTACCAAAGGAGTGATTTTTCTGTCAATTGTGATTGACAGAGGTCAATGCTCCGGGGACTATGTAAACTGTTTTCATACCTGTGCAGCCTACTGAAGCCGATGAGACAGCCAAGACCTGCAAGGAAACTCAAAAAACAGGCAAAAATAGCACACACAAATCACTTTCTCGCTCTCTCTCACAAGTGAAATGAGGGAAATGAAAGGGGGAAGGAGATACGATAAAAAAACTAAAACTTTTGCGATGATGGAGATGGAGGTGGGAGATGGTGAGGATGATGATGATGATGGTGAAGTAAGATAGAGGAAAATAAGGAAAAATGAAGAAATTACCTACAACGCCAACGTCACAACTCTACGTCTTACCATCACATGCTCCTCCTCAAAGCTTGATCCCTGGCAAAAGCGCCAAAATTTTGTGTAGCTCAGTGATGAGTAGCACCTCCTTTAATGTCAATCCGGGAAGACAAGAGGATGGTATGAAGAGCTTGAACAAGTGATGGCACAAGTGTGTGAGTGAGAAGCACACAAACATGCACACACATACACACACACGCACACACAAGGCAAGACAAAGAGAGAAATAATGCAGTTGTTTAGATTACTCAAAAGTGTTCTTACAAGTTCAATTCTACAACAAGCTAACAAAAAAAATGAGCTTTCTAGCTCTTTTTATAGTTTTTGACTAGCTTTGGCCTTGTCCAGACCTAGTGTCTGGCCTAGTTAAAAATTAGGTTCTGGGTCTATTTGAGGGCTCAAACGGAGTCTAAATAATATGAAAATTGATAGGTAGGTACTTCTAATGCTCCTCAAGCTTAAAGACTCCTTAGCTTGCAAAAAATGGAGCTACAAAACTATGAAATGGTATTTACAATGGCTTTTAGTGATGAAAATCACTATTTTTGTAGGGATTTCTCTTGAAAATTTGACATACACTTCCTAGAGCTCCCTACTTTCTCCTTCTTCTTGTGTGTCCACCTCTTTGATGTGCTCTTTTGCCTTGTCCTTGACCTTCAGCTTCATGAAAAATGATAGGCCTATTTGCCAGATCTTCTTTGACTGCTTTGTGTGCTTGGCCCTTCTCATTGGCTTCCTTGTCTCGTAAGTCCGTGACTGCCCTGACCACTGCCAACAATCCTGAAGTGAAATCACTTTCTAGATCTTCATAAAGATTTTCACTAAGACTAATGTAGTCTCATTAAGGATTTGGAAGTTCTTTATCAAAAATGCTACATGGAATTCTGGAGAGAGAACTTGGAAAGATCCTTTCAAGAAAGGTAAATTTGACCAAGTCAATCTAGGACAAAACACTTAGTTGACAAATACAACTACGTGAGTTAATATCTTTTAGAATAAAGACGTATCAAGAGATATTGAAAAAGATTGACTTATTTATCTATGTAATTGGGGTTAGATTAATTAAGTCCAAAACATCTTGTTAATAGTACAATCAGATAATCAATCTCCTAAAGTAAGAGATTTATACTAGACTTGGTATTCTTGTCTATAGGAGTCTCAAGAGGTTGAAAAGGACTAACTTCTTAATTAAAGATATTTAAAGCATCATAGTTTGAGAGTAAAGCTCAACATCATCAAAACTCGGTGTCTTGAGACATAGATGTTCTATACCACTAGCGTTTGGTAGATGGATGATGGTTTAACTTTATTCAAAGGATCTTCTTGAGAATTTAGATTCAATCTCATAAAGATAGAAACAATGCTTGAAACCATTAGCTGGATTAAAATCCTTAAAGTTTTGAGTCTCATGTGATTTGACTCAAATCATTTTAGTGTTTCAAAAGTTGAACCGGTTACATCGAGTTTTGGTTCTTCCTTCTCACTTTCCCAAACCTTGGATTTGACTTGGAAGGAATCTTCAACGCCACTCCTAGATCAGGTTTAGCTAGATGGGATGGATAACCAAATTAAACATCAAAAGATGGACGTTTTGTATAGAACCCCTTCAGCTTTAGAAGACACTTAAGTTTAAGAGAATTTAGTCATCCATCTAATGTTGCTTAACATCAATGGATGAAGAATCTAAAAAGTTCTCTTGAAAGAATTTGAAGTAAAACTCTTACGAGTTGTTTATAGACTCTAACAGTTTCAAAAAAAAAAAGTCAAGGCTTAATTTAGAGAAAGTCTTGGGAAAATCATTTTGAGGTGGGTTGCTCAAAGAAATCAATCACTTCTTTGCTACATTCTACCTTGACTCTAAAGTACAATAGGACATAGTAGTCATGTATTTGGAAAAGGGATTAGTAAATGTTGGTTAATAAGTAGAGAATAGTCAAAGACATTTTATTTAGATGTTTTGGTCAAACTCAACTTAAGGACATCTTATTTAGATTTTTTGGTCAAACTCAATTTAAGGAGACTTCTCAAAGTCTTGAATTAGTTAGAGATCCATCTATTTTTCTAGGTCCATACCCGAGTAGTGCATAAAAATGGATCTACATAACAAATTCGTTCGTGATTGTTTTAATCCGTCCTTATCATTCTATCCATACTTAGCACTTGATTTAATGGTTCATGTGCAAAGTTAAGTAATATTAGAATGATTTGAAGATGGATTAGCCCACAACTGGATTCCCTTCTTTTTTAGATATAGTATGAGATACAATCACCTTCTGATAAAGAGGCGAATTAGAGAGATAAAAACCCTGATCTATGGAATGATCATGGGGCACCGGGGAATACTCCACATATTATACCGACACACATTTTCGAGGATGAAAATCTTAAAGGGGGAAGAATGTTGTATAGATATGGGTCAAAGTGGCCAAAGACATTGGTTTTCAGGGTCCAAAACCAATTGGAGAACCCCCTTGGATTTTATTGGGAAACCCTTTGGGAAAGTGTCTCCAAGTGTATGGTTTGAACCCTTGAGTTGTTTGGATTTATTTGCTCCGGATTGAAGGGTTTTGAGCCTTAGGATTGATATTTTATTAGGGTATGGTATTTAACCCTTAGGAGGCCTCTCAAGCCTTGCGACCTGAGTAATATTTGAATGATTTGGACATGGATTAGCCCACAAGTGGATTCCGTTCTTTTTCAGATATAGTACGAGATACAATCACGTTGTGACAAAGAGGTGAATCAGAGAGATGAAAACCCTGATCTATGGAATGATCATGGGGCAAGGGGGAATACTCCACATATTATACCTAGACACATTTTTCAGGATGAAAATCTTAAAGGGGGGAAGAATGTTGTATAGATATGGGTCAAAGTGGCCAAAGACATGGGTTTTCAGGGTCCAAAACCAATTGGAGAACCCTTGGAGTTTATTGGGAGACCCTTGGGAAAGTGTCTCCAAGTGTGTGGTTTGAACCCTTGAGTTGTTATGATTTATTTGCTCCCGATTGAAGGGTTTTGACCCTTAGGATTGATATTTCCTAAGGGTATGGTATTTAATCCTTAGGGAGGCCTCTCAAGCCTTGCGACTTATATCCTTTTAGAATCTATGGAAGAGCCATGTGATTCCTTGTTATTTCCAAGGTTAGAAGGATACTTGCATATCGCACCTCTTATGATTCCTTGTTATTTCCAAGGTTAGAAGGATACTTGCATATCGCACCTCTTATGGGTTTGATTAGATTTAGAATGTTTAGATTGGTCTCTCTTAGAGTAGTTTTGTTGTTCATACAACAGTGGTATCAGAGCCACTTGATACCTTAGTTACTTTCGCGAGCTATTCCGTCATTATTTGAATGCCAATTGCATTGGATTCTCAAGTTATACTCTCAATCTATCCTTGTAAAAAGAGATTTTAGGTGCCGGCATGGGATCCCTCACCTAGTGAAGGGAGCATTATATGCAAATGGCACCGCGTGTGTGTGAGTACGAGCTACGCCAAGGAGCGTGAGCTACGCTTTTTACCTCATGGTTTGTAGCAGAACTCAGAGTTATATGTATTTCATAAAAAACTCGCTTTGAGCTTGCATGTGGGATTTATCTTGGCTTTTGCGTCATCTACAGGCAGATCTACACATTAGAATCCATCGTCACTAGCACTCGTGAGAAATTTTTTTTATCTATGTTCTGGAATACGATAGATATATAGTAACATTTTGACAACCTAATAGTCTACGTGTGATTATGTGCATTACGAATTGCAGCCATGAGCTACCCATACTTAATTAAATTCTATGTTATGCGCATTTGGTAGTTTAAGAGTTTAGAATCAGAGTGGAACACTTTTCTAGCTACTTTGCTCAAATATGGGGTTTCCCTAGCCTTCTTGCTGACCTTGAGGATTGTGGGAAGTGGATGCATAATCCCTTAGGGAGGATACTAGCCAACCCATGTATTGGAGTTTGGATCTCTGTGAATCACTAACTTCCTAATATCTTCATTTATCTTGATTGAAGTAAGTGACTATGGAAGATTCTTCAAGATCATGCAATTCATAGATAGTAGAAGGATTGGTACTACTTCCCATTATGGGTGAAGTGGTTTGCAACAATTTATAAGGTCCCTTTATGAGAAAGTAGTCCATAAGATCATCCTCTTAAGGAATTCTATCTCCTCTCTAGGTGTTCACTACAACATCTTCCTCTCATAGTGGTCACAACTTCTCTTTTATCAATACTAGTTGTGTTTCTAAGTTCATCAGTTTCTGTTTTCATTAATCGTGTTAGGATATTCAATGACTACTAGGTACAATTTTCCTCATTTTTGCATGTAGAAACCACCTTCAAACTTTGTTGTTGCTCTTTGGAAAACTTCAAAGGCAGTAGTATCTTACTCGTGTTACCAACCTATTGAGTCCATTTAAGTATATAGGTACTTCATAAACACTTTTACAAACATACTACAATGAATTTCTATATTCTCCTTCTATCAAGGACATGATCTCTAAAGAATAGGCAGAATCGTGCATGTCCGCAAAGGTCATCATTAGTTCACTTTCTAGTTCACTAGAGGTATCTAAGTAGGTGGAGATACTTACATGAGTCACACTACTTGCTGATGATATCACACTTCTTCGGATCCCTAAGACACATCCAAATTGTAGACTCATTCAAGTCCATGTATCCTCTCACATTCTCTCATCCTAAGTTTTTTACCTTTACTTTTGAAAAGCTTAAATCTATTCATGTCGAAGAGCTTACATCTTTGTGAAAAGCTTAAATCTATTCATGTCGAAGAGCCTACATCTTTGTGAAAAGCTTAAATCTATTCATGTCGAAGAGCTTAAATCAACATGCCTTTGACATTATCTTCTATAGGCACATGCACCCAAATCAATATCGTGAAGATGAAAGATGCTTTCTAACATAATGATAATGAACATCAATGTGTTTTTTTTTGTGCATGAAGCACTAGATTTTTTGCAACCACCAATGCACTCTTACTACTAGTTGGAATATGTATATCTACATCAATCTCCACGCATAGATCCATGAATAGGTATCTAAGCCATATACACCACTATACCTATGAATACTTTTGTGTACTCAGTTTCATAACTCGTATATGTTGACCATATATCGCTTCTTACGCAACAATATGTGCATGATACCAGGAGGAAAAATAAATTCCCACTAGTGGACACTATGTATTAAAAAAACTTATCCCAATCACTATTTGTAAAATCATGAAAGCATGTATGAGGATCTTTATTGTAAACCACCACCAAGATCAAAGTGCCTTTGAGATATCTAAACACATGCTTTACCACTTGCAAATGCTTAGGGTGAGGGCTATTCATAAATTGACTCCATTGGGAATCTTCACATTATATGTATGGCCTTGTGTAACATGTATATATCAAACATCACAAAGCTTTGATTAAGAGAAGTATGAAATGTCTCACCTACATCCTCAATTGAGAAGCCAAATCGTGTTTCCACTAGTGTTGAGATTTCTTTGTGATTCTCAAAACCAAAATGCAAAAGTCGTTTTTCAATATAATTTGCTTCATACACAAGGATCCCCCTAAGTCAATACAAAATACATGCTAACATAATACTCCAAAAGACCAAGATATGTGACATCAACATTATGTTTCAAATCAACCATAAGCATGCCAATATTCTCATCACATGAACTGGTCAAGAGAATGTCATAAATATAAAGAACAAGCAATATACATTAGCTGCATCTTTGCATTCATAACATGTGCTTTCAATTGGGATACATGTATAACCAAGCCGAATGAAGTGTCTATGTATCATGTCATACTATGCACAAGGAGTTTGCTTAAGTCCATACAAAGACTTAAACAAGTGACAAACCATATGCTCTTGACCTTTGATTGCAAATCAAGGAGGTTTCTTCACATAGACCTCTTCTTGAATATTATCATTTCAATAAAGTTGTTTTCATATTTAATTGATGACCTTTCCATCAAGGATGTGTAGCCAATGTAATCATAGAACCAATGGTATTCTTGTGTGATGTAGGTGTAAAAGTCTTCTCATAATAAACGTCATATTGTTGCACATAAAAATTTGCAATTAATCTAACTTTCTAGTGATCAATGCTACCATTTTCAATTTATTTTTATCTTCTAAAACCACTTAGTACTAATGGCTTCCTTACCTTTTGAAAATTCACATAACTCTCCAGTAAATGTTTTGTGAATAGAATCCGATTACAATTGGATTATGTTTATCCATATGGATCATCATAAGCATGTTCAAAAGTTAGTGGCTCTTCATTACGTGAAGTTGCAATAAGAGAATCCACAAAGGCAATTGATGGATGGGGAGATCAGGATCTTTTTTAAACAAGTAAAAGAGCACTCAACTTTCTATCTTGCAATATGTTCTGTATCCATTTTAAATGGATTGTGCGTCCTTGATAGACATTCATTCGTCATGTAAAATAACATCAAAATTTACATTAAAAGTTGGGGTGCATACTATGCTAAAGTTCAATAATGTGTGGCCACAAAATTTTCAACTTTTCAACCATATTTGGTTAAACATTTTCACTGATCATTGACTCCGTTTTTACATGCATGTTTTTTTTTGCAATTTTTGGAAATCTTCCATGTTTGGATGAAATTTTTCATCCAGATTTACTATAAATTTTTGACACTTTTAATCTCATTTAGATGTTTTATGTGGCCATATTCAAGTGCACCACTTTGAAACAAATGCATGAGTGCATCAAACAGGTCCTTTGATAATCGATGGTATAATTGATAATCTCTACTCTGAGTACTATATTCAACAAATATACATTTCATTGCATTGTCATTAAGTTTGTGGTATTGTTGTAATGGCAAAAGAGCGTATGTCAAACATTATATATGTGCATATCACTAACCATTGGTCTCCGTCCATTCCAACCCTTATAAGGTGTAATGAAACTTAATGCTTTTTCAAGACGTTTGTTCAATACATAGTTTGCACACATGACCACATCCAACCAAAATGTATCTAGAAGATGTTTTCCTTTGACCAAACATCGTGCAATTTCAGGAAATTCGCATTTCTTACACTTCACAAAACCATTATTTTGAGTTTTATATGGTCTTCATACCGGGTACATACAATCCACTCTTGAGAGTAGAAATACCTCCATTTCGAGTCGTAAGATGAATTTCTACAACTCTAGTAATAGGATAAAAAGGAATGTTTTCACACAAAAAAATTCCTCTCTTGGTCATATCTTTCAAAGATGCGAAAGCTTTTACATGAAGTGATATACTTTGATGCACAAGTATGAAAAAACTAATGCAAATCAATATCATTCACAATTATACATGTAAAATCTGATGATGAATCATAATGAGATGGGAAATCACATGCCCAAAAATCCTTATAAACATTAGCTTCATCATCCTTTGTAGTAGCTATATTTTCAATAGTAGAAATGTTAGATTCTTTCTTCTTTTCCTTACACTTGGAAAACTTTCTACATGCATCAATGGTATGTCCAACTTTTTGAAAATACTTGCATGTCTTCTCCTTTTTCATATCAACATGAAGAGAGGAAGAGGTGGAAGGCAAGATTGGGGCTTTGTTGTTTATGAAAACAAAACTCATGCATACTTGCTTCTCCGCTTTTGTGTACTAGCAAGTGCTTGGGTTCCCTCAATTAAACCATTTCTATTCACTCTTATTTGCTCTTATTAAGAAGCAATAGACACAATCGCATCAAAATTATACATATTGGGAATTGTTTTTGCAACCAAATCGTGTAATAGCAAATTTTGAAAACATTTTGACAATCCTTTGAGTGATGTAGAAATGAATGAGGATTTGGGTGGATCTCATCAATTTTTGGGGATTGCTCTTTCAAATTCATGATGTGTGTAACATATACATCCAGTACTCATTTTCAACCATACGTAGATCTTCAAGTTTTTTTCTCAAGTAAGCAACACATGCTTCATTATGCATGTCATACAATGAAGCAAGTGAACCCCAAGCTTGTGTTGAAGTAGTGCATGACTTGATTTGTGGAACAATATGTTGCTTCACAAAAGAGCAATCAATGCATGAGCTTGAGCATCATTTCCATGTCATCTAAGTTTCTTTTAAATAGATAATGAATGCATAGTCACTGCAGTTGAAGAAGATCATGAATCTATGAGATCAGAGTACATAGTAGAAGAACAATGGGGTCATTTGTCCACATCTACTAGTATGTTCCATATTTTTTTTTCAATAAGAAAATGCTTCATCATGTAAGAATACATTGGATAGTTTGTCCTATCATGATTATCATCAGCTTGAAGCAAGCAAAAAAAGTCATTGTTTTATTGTACTACACCAAAGAACTCAAAATTAGGAACAAATGAACTTTACTATAGTTGAAACGTAGCTCACAATCTATAACACCAATGAAAAATATGACTACATAAATGGCTTGCAAAAGGGGGTTAAAACCTGAGTGTGCCAGCCAAAACCCAAAGAGGGAAGTTAAGAAATGGTGAAGATAAAATGGGACGTTCAGAGATTCTATTCGGTTAAGTTCTTGGAGCCATTGGAAAAGACACATTGTGGGTCACTTAATTTTCCAAGTACATCTGTTAAGCACTCGGGATGCTATTTCTATGCTTTCAAAGACTAGCGAAACATGGTTCACTAGAAGTAACTAACATTTGACCAGAATACTCCCTCAAGGGAACCATTCTTTGTGGGGCCAACCTCTAAAACTTTCCATTGAGGGACAAGAGCCAAAGAGGTGGTCTATCATATAGGTTTCTTTTAGCTCCACTTGAATCTTTCTACCTTGCCATGGATGAGAGAAAGCAATATGGCTTTAACTTCCACGAAGGGAAAGGATTCCTCGACGCAGCCATGAAGGCCAATGGAGCCACGTTACTCATAGTGCGGGAAGTCGTGGCCATAAGCAAATAGACGAAATAGAAAAGATAGAGTGAGAGAGAGAGAGAGGACGGCAAGAAAGGGAAGAGAAGAGGCCTAGACAAAACATGGCACAACGAAGAACAACATTAACTTAAACTCTAAGTTCATTCCGTAGTTACAGATCACTCCTTAAAAGAGCAACACTTTGAAGAATTCAAAAATACCCAAAAGAAACCTCTAAAACGCAAATGCGAGTACCCTTATAAAAGGGAAACACTACGAAGACTCCAAAAAATAGAATGAGAAATTCTCCGAAGACTCCAAATTTCTCAAAGGCTAAGAAAAAAGAAAGAAGGCTTCCCCATACAGACTAAAGAACTTCTAGCGCAAAAAATAAACCACCAAGAACTTATAGTGCTCCTCCACGCAAATTAAAGAACTTCTACAAAGCTAATAAAAAAGAAAGAAGTATCCCGCTTGCAAAATAAAGGACTTCTAGCACTAGAAAAAAGAACCAAGAATTGTGAGAGTCGAGGGCTCGTGTTAGATCGAGCTCCAAGAACCAAGCGACAGAGCGAGTACGATGGCCACTTTGTGCCCACCCTCAGTCTAACTGTACATGCACGGTAGAGCAGATACGATGGCCACTTTATCTGCCGCAAAGGTCCCCGCACCCACAATCATGATAGACCCACTCTACAATTCAGCCAAAGCACCTCTCGTGATGGACACACTCAACGGTAGCTCTAACCAGCTACACCGAGACACACGACCATGCAACGTCACCAACACCCAAAAGGCCTTCGTGTTGACACCCTGAAGGCTTCCGCTCCTTACTCCTACTCTTTGCTTCAACCTTCGCAAGTGAAAACCCACCGGCATTGTACGCTTTGACGATGACGTCTTAGATCTCACAGGTCACAAATTCACACATTCATGATCAACTTTCTTTTTTGCAAAATGGAGGTTCACATATAAGTTGAACGTCATACCGACTTTGTTTCCTTTGGCGATCAACCTTCCATATATATATTAGTACTCTTCTACATACAAACCATGAGCATTAAACTAGACTTGTAATCCCTCGTCAGTCGTTTGTCCAATATAAACTAGATTCTTTGTTATATTGGAAACACATAGTACATCACCAAGATTTACCTTCCCATCCTCCATGGATACTTCTATGTTTCTTGTATGCTTGATAGGATGTGATGTATCATCTTCTATTTCAACAAATCCAAGGATATACAATTTCTACAAAATACTAAACCATCAAGATGGTTGGTCATGTGATTTGAGGCATGTGGATCAACATACCAAAAATCACAATTCCAATTTGAAAAGTTAATAGACATTGTATTCATCATGTGATTTTCGACCATGAACAACTTCTTCGAATCATCTTCACTTGTGGATGCAAAATTGTTTTCTTGATTTGTATAGTTTTGATTCTTCAACCTCAAATCACGTTCAAAGTGACTAGGTTTACCACAATTACAACATCCGTAACTATCATTAGTTGTTTCATTTCTTTGGAAATTTCTACAACCTCTTAGGCTCCCCTGCCTCGAAATTATCCTCTACCTCCAACATGATTTTTTTGTTAACCTTGGTCTTGATTTCTATTTCCTCTTCTTCTTCAAGAGCCTCTACCTATGCCTCTTCCTCTGCTAGAGTAGGATAGCTAATTAGATCTAAGTTTTTCCTTGTAGTTTGAGTCCTCACCAAGGTTCTTTTCTTAAATTATTATTATGGACACCAAATAAGCAAAATTCAAAATATTCTCACTAGTCTGAATAGAAGTTTTGAACTTCTTATATGTAGTTCCTAACCATGAAGGCACACTTCCACCTTATTATCATCATCTACATTGATGCTAATACATACAAGGGACTCACATTGGCTTTTGATTTTAAGGTCTTAGTCACTTATTGACATGCTCTTTTCTCTAGTGTATGCAGCTTGTTCTTGAGTTGTGATTTCTGTGTGTTTACATTGGTCTCATGTAATATAAGGAAACTATTTCAAGCCTCTTTTGCAATTTTGGCATTTTGTATATGCCCAATCATGCTACCTTGTATGCTAATAGATGATTCTACTCTTCATATGCTCTTTAAATCGTTTGCAGAATAATTCCTTTCTAGTAATTGTATAGCATTTTCATTCTCTCCTTTAGTGTACTTCTAGTAGTCTTTTCCCATCGGGACATTTGTCATTCTGAATCTCCAAGAATGAAAGTTTTTCTTGTCTAAATTATTTCTTTTTAGTGGACTCATCAATTATCATTTTTCATTTTTGTAGCAATTAATAACATTTTAAAAACACTAGAAGTATTAGCTCTCCTTGAACACTACATTGTGATGTGATAGTTTGATAAAAAAAAAACAGTTTTCAAGTATCAAAAGTACACAAAATCACTTGAAATTTTGGAGCTAGAATATTTGAGTGTTATCAAACACAATGCAAGTTATAGTTTTGGAAAACAAATTTTTTTTATGTGGGCTCCACCTTGTGGGCTCAAAATAGAGGTCAAGACTATTCATAAACTAAATTATGAGCAAAATAAGTGACCCTAAAGGAATAACTCTCCAAAATAATTTGACACCTTCTATCTTCACACCACGTTTGTTAGCAATCTAAGATATTTTGTGAATTATACATTGTCCATTAATTCTCCTATAATCTTCACTGTCCACCTCCATGAGCTCTCTATAGCCAATATTTCTAATTATTCCATCGACATCCAACATTATGATAAAAAACGTGTCCCTTGTGACCTACTCTAGATTCATGAAAGTGATGAGGCATTTCCAAAGCATCTAAATTAGTTTCAAGGAATTCAAGCTGAAGCAAGGAAGCTTCTCAATTAAATGATGCCACTCATTACAAAATTAAATAAGAAAAGATTGGTCAAAAGATTTCTACTACCATGATCATTGTGAATGTGGAACGATATCCTTCTCCTCATGATCTACTACATCTTCTTATGGGTAGGATTTTTAGTGATACAAAGGAACCACCCCAAGAATCCCTTAATCTCTTGCAAGAGAGAGAAAGAATCAAAATAAACTATCGTCAGAGTGTGGATGCCAAGATGGAACAAGTGGCCCCACCATCCATAGAAGTACAAATTTCAGCACTCTAATATCATTTGGCTGGCACACTCAAGTTTTAACCCCCTTTTGCAAGCCATTTATGTAGTCATATTTGTCATTGGTGTTATAGATTGTGAGCTACGTTTCAACTATAGTAAAGTTCATTTGTTCCTAATTTTGAGTTCTTTGGTGTAGTACAATAAAACCATGACTTTTTTTGCTTGCTTCAAGCTGATGATAATCATGATAGGACAAACTATCCAATGTATTCTTACATGATGAAGCATTTTCTTATTGATAAACAAATATGGAACATACTAGTAGATGTCGACAAATGACCCGATTGTTCTTCTACTATGTACTCTGATCTCATAGATTCATGATCTTCTTCAACTGTAGTGACTATGCATTCATTATCTATTCAAAAGAGACTTAGATGACATGGAAATGATGCTCAAGCTCATGCATTGATTGCTCTTTTGTGAAGCAACATATTGTTCCACAAATCAAGTCATGCACTACTTCAACACAAGCTTGGGGCTCACTTGCTTCATTGTATGACATGCATAATGAAGCATGTGTTGCTTACTTGAGAAAAAAACTTCAAGATCTACGTATGGTTGAAAATGAGTACTGGATTTATATGTTACACACATCATGAATTTGAAAGAGCAATCCCCAAAAATTGATGAGATCCACCCAAATCCTCATTCATTTCTACATCACTCAAAGGATTGTCAAAATGTTTTTGAAATTTGCTATTACACTTGATTTGGTTGCAAAAACAATTCCAAATATGGATAATTTTGATGTGATTGTGTCTCTTCCTTCTCAATAAGAGAAAATAAGAGTGAATAAAAATGGTTTAATTGAGAGAACCCAAGCACTTGCTAGTACAGAAAAGTGGAGAAGCAAGTATGCATGAGTTTTGTTTTCATAAACAACAAAGCCCCAATCTTGCCTTCCACCTCTTCCTCTCTTGATGCTGATATGAAAAAGGAGAAGACATGCAAGTATTTTCAAAAAGTTGGACATACCATTCATGCATGTAGAAAGTTTTCCAAGTGTAATGAAAAGAAGAAAGAATCTAACATTTCTACTATTGAAAATATAACTACTACAAAGGATGATGAAGCTAATGTTTATAAGGATTTTTGGATATGTGATTTCCCATCTCATTATGATTCATCATCAGATTTTACATGTATAATTGTGAATGATATTGATTTGCATTAGTTTTTTCATACTGTTGGTGTAAATCACAAGCCTACACATTTGGCTTCAAAGAGATCTTGAAGATCTTACATATGTCAAGAAGCATAGGAACCATTGCTAGTGGTTAATTACCACTTTATCTCATTGTAAAAGTCAAATTGACTTGGAATCTCTTGTAATCACCTACCAAAAGGATTTGTGGAAACGTTAGTTGTTTGATTGAAGGAATATCTCCTAGTATATAGGAGCTTGATCATAGGGAGCCGAAAATTTGAATTTGAATTCAAATTTTTACTCATTCCTTATAAAAATAGACATGAAAAGTCGCGGGTAGAGAAGATCACTCCCGAGCCTCTCATTACTGATTTTTGAGTGTGTGTGAGGTCTACACTCTAGCCCACACCTCTCTACACCATTTGGCATTGAAGTTCATGCCAATGGAGTTGTATACAAGTGTTTACTAATATATACATTCACATTGTCCATCTCTGAGTCCTCTATTAGTCTACTCAAACGTCTGTCAACTTGTGAAGGGCATATCTCGGTCAATTCTTCACCAAGTTCAGTGATTAAAAGCTTGTTGGATTCAGATTGAAGTTATCTACATGCTGTCAAAGTTTGAAGATATTCGATTCAGCCATTCCAGAGAAGTCTGTGTCGAGGTGATCTCTGGTCATTTTTTGCTACAGTCCTAAAAAGTCGGGGGTATAGCTTAACACTAGTTCTGTACTAGGACACTTGAGTGTCCTGGGACACTTAAGTGTCCTGCTTTTACACCAAATTGATTGATTTTTCTTGATGAAACGGTTGAGGCTTTGGTGGCATACTCACTTGGATTTGATAGCCCACATCATGTATTTTTAGAGAAAAATATAATCTTTGACATTTTACAACTTCACATGTGTTATTAAATGAAGAAGAAAATGGGGATTTTTGAAAACTCAACTTTTTGCATAACTGAAAAAATAACACAATTCAAACATTTTGACAAATTGGATATGTTTTAGGAAATGGAAAGCTATTCATGGACTTTGGTAGTGTAAAGCAAGTGTCTAGGGAACTTTGGAGAAGGTTGAACACTTACATAAGTGATAAACATGGATTCAAACCTTGTCTTCTCTAGAGCACTGCCATTTATCGCACCTTTTAAAGAATGGCTCACTATAACTTGTGTGTAAGTGAGATTGTTGAGAATTGGCAAGTTATCAATGGATAACCTTCATACTAATTTAATGCGTATTTTTATTCAAAGTTAGAAGGCCTCCACTTTGAACTAGTAGCCATTCCATTTGGTGCTAACTTTCATGCTGAATTGGCAAAGCATATATTTCTATGTTCACAAAAGAAACATAGCTCCAAAGGTGGAATAAAACATTATGATGAAAAATAATAATTATTTAAATGATATTCTAAGTATTAAACCTTCCAAAATACGCTTTCATGCCATGTTTCATTCTTAATCTCGTCAAATAATATGTGATCCGCAATGGTGATTGTGGTAAGAATGAAATAATTGGCATACATATTTCATTTGACAAAAAGAAGATGACATCCATGATGGAAATGATGAAATGTTTTCAAATGATCCTTATCATTTTATGATATCAAAGATTATATCAAAGGCTTTTGAGTATGTGTCCACAAACTATTCATGATTGTAAGTATAGAATTTGGTTGATGCCCACACAACAAAAGATTCTTGGTTCTCTCCAAAGACATGAAAATTTTGATGGATTTCAATAAATTATTTAGCTTCGTATATGTAATCTTTGGTTTGTTATGTCACACATTTTTTACTTGGTAACTTGAATGTGTACACCTTGAATGATGTCCATAAATTCTTTGGAGTCATATATTGGCTTTAGTTTTCTATTTTTGGTAACTAGAGTCATATGAGTTGATTTTATATGTGTATACCTTGGTTGTTGTCGTCATAACTTATTTGATTGTTGGCACATTTGTACACTTCTATGGATTCCCATAAGTTTGTTTGAACCATAATTAGAACTACTTGCTGTTTTTGGTGTACAAAGTCAAAATAATTGATTTTATTTGAATTGAAATGATTTTTCTAAGTGATTTTGAGGCTAATACCATGTGATCTATGTTTCAAGGAATGTGTATAATTTTTTCTTTCATATGATGAATTTTTTTCTTTTGGTAAAAATACATTTGATCAGGAATTTTCATCCTGTTCACTACCATAGCATGTTGAGAGGCTATTTACATGAACAGAAAACATGATTTATTGTATTTTATATTTTTGCATTAACCTTTGAATTATATTTAATATGTGTGTTAAAGGATTTTTTCAAATTCTCTTTGTAGAAGGTATGTGATTTTTTGGAAAATTGTCAAAAAAGGACACTTAAGTGTCCTGTTTTGGTACCAAACTAGTGTTAACTTGCTAAATTGATTTCTCTTAGCATAGTTTATCTTTTTACATCATTCCACTTGGAATAGGTAGCATACTAAGCTAGTTAAATACCCCTAAAAGGAAGTTTTCCGATTCCTACTGTGCTGGTCATACTGAGTAAAATACCCAACAGGTGTCAAGCCATGAATAGAAGGTTTTCTTGAGTTTGTGACTGTCAAAGTTATCTGTTTTGATTCAATCATTACACACATCATTTCCAAAGTACATAGGACATTTTATGGTGTCATTGGAAAGCTAAGGAGGTCTAGTTATCAAGTCTGAAACAAAAGAGGGCTGGTACAAAGCAGGTTTAGCAGTACCTACTCAGTCGCTTGGAGCATCCATCCATCTTTCCCAACAGTGGTATCAGAGCAAGTCAAGGTAAAATGGGAGATGGTTTTCCTTCATTTATTGATAAATTGGATAGGAACAACTATCAAGAATGGTCTCTAAGGATGAAGACCTACTTACAAGGAAGGAGTCTCTATGGATACATCTCAAGAGATGAGGAACTGCCCTCATTCAAAACAAGAGGACTACCAACTAAGGAAGAACATGAAAAGCTCAACACATGGTGTGCTAAGGATGCATTGGCAAGGTCTTATTTACTCAACTCCATCTCTGATTTTCTTTTGCCACATATTAGAAATTGTAAGACATCCCTAGAGACTTGGGAAACCTTCTGCCCTATACACTGATAAGAAGTCTAAAGATAAAGGCAAGAGCAAGAAGGTGGAAGATGAAGGTTCTACCTCCCAAGCAAACTATGCAGGGAGAGGTAGATCATCAAGAGGAAGGGGCAGAGGAGGTAAGCAAGGTAGGGGGAGATCTTATAACTCCTCACCATGCAACATTTGTGGTTTATCAAATCATACTACAAATGAGTGTTCTAGGAATTACAAGAATCAGAGAGGAAGAGGATATCAAAGAGGTGGATACTCACAGTCAAGAGGTAGATTCAAACATCACCAAGGCTACAACAATAACTACAACAACAACTACAACAATAATTACAATGGCAACTACCAAGGAGGATTCAAATCCAGGAAGGATTACAACTACACAGAGGAGCAGGATGACTCTCTTCTAATCATGAACATGACTTCAAAACCAGTTACAAATGATGACCACCTACTCTACATTGACTCAGGATGCTCAAATCATGTGGCTGGCAATATAGCACTACTCTCTGATCTTGAGGAACCAAAAGGTAAGCATCAAGTCCAAACACGTGATGACACAAAGCATTCAGTAGTTAAAGTTGGAAATGTTAAGACTTGTGATGGAAATCAGAATTTGTTGAGCAGGGTACTCTATGTACCAACCATTACCAAAAAGTTGATGAGTGTTGGTCAGATTGTGGAGAAAGGTTTGCATGTTAGATTCAACCAATATGGAGCATTTGTGGAGGATCCAAGGCATGGATTCAAGAGGATTGCTAAAGGAGAAAAATCAGGTAGACTTTTCACCTTTGAGTTAGAAGATACAAAGAATATTGCACTATACAGTTATAAAGATCAAACACTTTCAGAGCTTGAGATTTGGCACAAAAGGTTATGACACATAGGAGAAAGAACCTTGAAACAAATGTGCAGGGACCAATGTGTGCTTGGGATACCCAATGTATCCAAGCAACATATGATTTATAAGTGTGGTGCTTGTCAATTTGGGAAGTCTCACAGGTTACCCTTCTCAAAGAAAGGATACATGCATGAAGACTACCTAGAGCTTGTCCACACAGATGTATGGGGACCAAGCAAAGACCCCTTTGTCTCAGTATCAAGGTACTATGTGTCTTTCATTGATGATTATAGCAGATAGACTGTATTGTACTTCATGAAGCACCAGGATGTGGTATTTAATTGCTTTAAAAAATATCTTGCAGTAGTTGAAAATCAGATAGGAAGGAATTTGAAAAGGCTAAGGTAAGATGGAGGAGGTGAATACTTCCCCAATGAATTTGAAGACTTCTTGCAGGACAGAGGCATCAAAAGAGAAATAACCACAAGGTATTCTTCTGAACAAAATGGGATAGCTGAGAGAAGAAATAGATTAATTGTTGAGACAGCTAGGTCTACGTTGAATGAAAAAAAGTTACCTAACTATCTATGGGTAGAAAGTGTTTCTACTGCCACTTACCTCATAAACAGGTTACCATCTAAGTCTCTTGATGGTATGACACCCTATGAAGCATGGCATGGTAAGAGACCCTCACTTGACAATTCCAAAATATTTGGATGTGTAGCATATGTACACATTCCTTCTCACATAAGAGGTAAGCTAGACCCAAAGGCTGAAAAATGCATCTTTATTGGGTATGATTTAAATAAAAAAGGTTATAGGTTTTATAATCCTACCAATAAGGGATTCATGGTAAGCAGAGATGTTGTCTTTGATGAAAATGATTCTTGGTATGAGAATGAATGCAGGAAGGTTAAGTTACCCTATGATTTGGAAGAGGAATTTCCAAGTCTTACAAAGGAGGAACCTACTCAGAATGAAGACTCAAGTTCAGATGATGAAAATACTATCAATCTTGAAGAATTCAAAGCATGGAAGTCCAAAGGCAAAATGAAGATGAAGAAGCTTGAAGACATACCTGAATCCTCAACTCAACCATTTAGAAGATCACAAAGAGAAAGCAAAAAACCTATCAGATATGGGTATGATACATCTCTTGTTACTAAACACTCTGTTTATCTTGCCAAAGATTTGTCAAATGAAGAACCAGGATCATATGAAGGAGCAATAACCAAATCAGAATGGAAAGAAGCTATGGATGAGGAGATTGATGAACTCAAAGAAAGTGACACATGGGAGTTAGTACCTAAGAAGGACTCAATGAAGGTAATAGGATACAGATGGATCTATAAGCTTAAAAGAAATTCTGATGGCACAATTAATAGGTACAAAGCCAGATTTGTAGCCAAGGGTTTTGCACAAACCCAAGGCATTGACTATGAGGAGACATTCTCACCTCTGGCCAAGATGCCAACCATCAGAGTGTTGGTAAGTGTGGCTGCATCAAAAAATTGGAATATGTACCAATTGGATGTCAAGAATGCTTTCTTGAATGGATGGATTTCAGAGGAGGTATATATGTCACAACCTCTTGGCTATGAGGACCCTAAGAAGGTAACATATGTTTGCAAATTAGAAAAGGCTTTATATGGATTGAAGCACGCACCTAGGGCATGGAGTTACAGGTTAACTACATACCTCCAAGACCAAGGCTTTGTCATGAGCAAGGCAGATACTTCTCTATTCATCAAGAGAAGTAATTCAGAAGTAATATACCTATGTGTTTATGTTAATGATATCATCATTACAGGTAATGATGTCAATGGAATCATATATATCAAAAGTCAAATGATGAAGGATTTCAAGATCAATGATCTTGGTCTATTGAAGTATTTTTTGGGACTCGAATTAGTCTACACTAATTCAGGGATATACATCACTCAGAAAAAATACATAAAGGATATGTTGAAGAAGTTTCACTTGCAAGATGCTAAAGTAGCAAGCACTCCAATGGAGGTAAACCTGAAACTAAGTGCCCATGAAGGTGATGAAGTCAATGAAATTACCGGCTATCAAAGTATGGTGGGTAGCTTGAACTATGCTACCTTAACAAGAATAGATATTGCATATGGAGTTAGTGTGCTAAGCCAATTTATGCATAAGCCAAGGATACCTCACTTAGAGGCTGCCAAGAGAATCTTGAAGTATATCAAGGGTACACATAACCATGGTTTGTATTTCCCTTACACTTCAGATATTGATATCAAAATTTATTCAGATGCATATTGGGCAGGATGCAAGGATGATAGGAGGAGCACTTCTGGATATATTTCTTTTGCAGGTGAGAAACTAATTTCATGGTCTTCAAAGAAGCAACCTACTGTTGCTTTGTCTTCCACAGAGGCAGAGTATAGAGGACTGGCTAATGCCATACAAGAAGCAATATGGATTAAGCTTTTGTATACAGAATTGGGTTTATTTACTAGGTCTCCAATAATCTTTGGAGATAATACAAGTTCTCTTCACCTTGCAGCTAATCCTACTTATCATGCTAGGACCAAACACATAGAGGTCCATTACCATTATGTGAGAGAAAAGTTGATAAGCAGAGACATTCAACTAACCTATGTATCAACCAACATGCAATGTGCAGATTTGTTAACTAAAGCTTTGGATGGAACCAAACTTTGCAGGTTCAAAACCATGATTGGATTGCAGGATATAATTGAAGATTGAAGATGAAGACTTAAGCCAAAATGTTTGGCTTGAGGGGGAGTTGTTGGTGTAAATCACAAGCCTACACATTTGGCTTGAAAGAGATCTTGAAGATCTTACATGTGTGAAGAAGCATAGGAACCATTGCTAGTGGTTAATTACCACTTTATCTCATTGTAAAAGTCAAATTGACTTGGAATCTCTTGTAATCACCTACCAAAAGGATTCGTGGAAAAGTTAGTTTTTTGATTGAAGGAATATCTCCTAGTATATAGGAGCTTTATCATAGGGAGCCAAAAATTTGAATTTGAATTCAAATTTTTACTCATTCCTTATAAAAATAGACATGAAAAGTCGCGGGTAGAGAAGATCACTCCCGAGCCTCTCATTACTGATTTTTGAGTGTGTGTGAGGTCTACACTCTAGCCCACACCTCTCTACACCATTTGGCATTGAAGTTCATGCCAATGGAGTTGTATACAAGTGTTTATTAATATATACATTCACATTGTCCAACTCTGAGTTCTCTGTTAGTCTACTCAAAAGTCTTTCAACTTGTGAAGGGCATATCTCGGTCAATTCTTCACCAAACTCAGTGATTCGAAGCTTGTTGGATTCCCATTGAAGTTATCTACATGCTGTCAACGTTCGAAGAGATTATATTAAGCCATTTCAGAGAAATATGTGTCGAGGTGATCTCTGGTCATTTTCTGCTAGAGTCCTAAAAATTCGGGGGTATAGCTTAACCTGCTAAATTGATTTCTCTTAGCATAGTTTATCTTTTTACAACATTCCACTTGGAATAGGTAGCTTAATAAGCTAATTAGATACCCCTAAAAGGAATGTTTCCAATTCCTACTGTGTTGGTCATACTGAGTAAAATACCTAGCAGGTGTCAAGCCATAAATAGAAGGTTTTCTTGAGTTTGTGATTGTCAAAGTTATCTGTTTTGATTTAATCATTACACACATCATTTCCAAAGTACATAGGACATTTTATGGTGTCATTGGAAAGCTAAGGAGGTCTAGTTATCAAGTCTGAAGCAAAAGAGGGCTGGTACAAAGCAGGTTTAGCAGTACCTACTCAGTCTCTTGGAGCATCCATCCATCTTTCCCAACACATACTTGTGCATCAAAGTATATCACTTCATGTAAAAGCTTTTGCATCTTTGAAAGATATGACCAAGAGAGGAATTTTTTTGTGTGAAAACATTCCTTTTTATCCTATTATTAGAGTTGTAGAAATTCATCTTATGGCTCGAAATGGAGCTATTTCTACTCTGAAGTACCCAGTATGAAGACCATATAAACCTCAAAATAATGGTTTTCTGAAGTGCAAGAAATGCAAATTTCCTGAAATTGCACGATGTTTGGTCAAAGGAAAACATCTTCTAGATACATTTTGGTTGGATGTGGTCATGTGTGCAAACTATGTATTGAACAATCGTCTTGAAAAAGCATTAAGTTTCTTTCCACCTTATGAGGGTTGGAATGGACGGAGACCAATGGTTAGTGATATGCACATATATAATTGTTTGACATACACTCTTTTGCCATTACAACAATGCCACAAACTTAATGACAACACAAAGAAATGTATATTTGTTGAATATAGTACTCAGAGTAGAGATTATCGATTATACCATTGATTATCAAAGGATCTGTTTGATGCACTCATGCATTTGTTTCAAAGTGGTGCACTTGAATATGGCCAAATAAAACATCTAAATGAGATTAAAAGTGTCAAAAATTTATACTAAATTTGGATGAAAAATTTCATCCAAACATGGCTGAATATTTCCAAAAATTGCAAAAGAAAACATGGATGTAAAAACGGAGTCAATGATGAGTGAAAATGTTTAACCAAATATGGTTGAAAAGTTGAAAATTTTGTGGCCACACATTATTGAACTTTAGCATAGTATGCACCCCAACTTTTAATGTAAATTTTGATGCTATTTTACATGACGAATGAATGTCTATCAAGGACGCACAATCCATTTAAAATGGATACAAAACATATTGCAAGATAGAAAGTTGAGTGCTCCTTTACTTGTTTTAAAAAGATCCTGATCTCCCCATCCATCAATTGCCTTTGTGGATTCTCTTATTGCAACTTCACGTAATGAAGAGCCACCAACTTTTGAACATGCTTATGATGATCCATGAGTGAACGGATTGGCGGAAAGTAATAACAAAGTTTTACTTGACATGCTCCAAAAGATGTTGCTAGATTCGACCGATCAGTGGGAAATAACGCTATCCATTGTCCTTTGGGCATACTGGACCTCATACAAACTCTTTGTGGCCAGTCTCTAGATTACGATGTGGAAGAGATTGGTTCCGAGGGAGTCATTTGCCTACCACATGGATCAGTTGCAGCAAATGGATGAACATTGCTATCACAACTTTTTATTGTTTTTTGAAGTCCAGAGTAGCTAGAAGAAGTGGCATGATTGGAATCTCCGAACCAAGATTTTTGGCCTAGTAATTTTTTGTTGTACTTTCACTCCAAAATGAAGAGAAAGATGGGTAAATTGAAATTACGCTGGATTGGTCCATTGCGGAGTCACGAGATGTGCGGACGAGGGTCTTTCCTATTAGCCATGTTAACTGGAGAAGTTCTCTCGACCGTTATTAATGGGTCCAAATTATGGTCCTATCAGACTTGCGGAGGTTGATGTATATATATATATATATATATATATATATATATATATATATATATATATATATATATATATATATATATATATATATATATATATATATATATATATATATATATATATATATATATATATATATATATATATAATTTGGGCAACAGAAATCAAAATCAAAATTAAATATATCAAGAGCATGGAATTTTAGTAATCATGCCCAATGTAACTACTTAACATGCAATCATGCGGGCAATCGAGTGGGGGCGACCACAAGGTTTCAAAATCTAATGATTGTTCCTTATTGTGTGAGCTAGAAATAAGTGCAGATTCGAGAGTTAAGACTCCATAATCGATAATCATGGCTTTGACTCAGCTCTGTACATAGATAGGCTAGGCATAAAAGGCTATGCACTTGCCAAATTCGGCTTATTTGTTGAGTTTGTGTACATAGCAACTACAACAAGTAGTGTATCAAAGTGTTGTAGCAGTAAAGCAAAGAATCAATAGTGCAGCAATGGTGGTTTCTTTCTCAGATTACGGCCACCTTTTGTACATCCTAGAAAAGCTATCGCAAGACCAGAAGGATTGGTTCCAATGTAGACGTATCTTTTAGCACGCCATGATAGATTGGAGCAACATACAACCTCACCCACAGGCGAAGGATATAGCAATGGAGATCGCGCAACAGACCGATGGTAATGATATAAACTCGTAGGAAATCAGTATACGAATAGAAAGGGAGGTTTTCCAATTGACTCCTGCATTAACTGCTAAAAGGTTTAGCATTGCAAATGATGGGACTAAAGCTAGCATTGAATTAGTAGAAGCAACTAAATTATGTGGATTACTTGATAAGCGATGTTCAAGAGAATATCAATTTGGGAAGATCTCTAATGAAAACCCTTTGAAGTTAGGCTTACTATGAACAATGATGGTTATCAATGTGCAAGCACAACATTATGGGAAATCCCAACAGCTCTATGCATTGGTGAAGGAACCTATGAAGACACAAGTGAACTAAGAGGATATCATTTTCTCGAAATTGAAAAAAGAAGTTCAAAGACTTTTCGAACGGTCCACACGAGCAATATAGTTCATAAAGAAATCAAGGAAGATCTAAATGAAGTTGTTATGGAGAAAAACACTTTGAAAGGCACACTTGAAGAGAAATAAAAAAATCATAGCCAGATTACAAGCAGAAGTAGGGCAGACAGAGAAGTCCCAACATAAGTTGAAGAAAACTAATAAAGAGTTAGCTGCTAAGTTACAAAAGGCAGAGCAAGAAGTGCAGAAGTTGAAGGAGAAAGTTAAGGAGCAGAGTGGTGAAATGAAGCGACAAATTATATCAACCACATAAGTGAAAGAGAGACTGGCAATTCAGAACTCGGAGTTCACGGCCTTAGAAGAAAAGCTCTAGACTATGCAGGAAAGTTTGGATACTTTGATGCCATAGGTTGCAAGAATCCCTGAATTGGAAAAGAAATTCAATCAATGGAAGCAACATTGTGAGGATGCAAATACAATTTTGGCGGATAAAGAAGTGGAGGTGGAGAAAGAATCTCTGAAATAATGCAATAATTTTGGAGTTAACTTGTAAAACAAAGCTAGAGGAAATGGCGAAGAAAACTACAAAGTCTAGAGTTTTTAATTTCGGTAATTCTATATTTCAGAAGTTCAGAATGTTGTAGCACATACAAAGAAGTACAGTGAGATGCGATACGGGCATATTCTAGCATTGACAAGTACGAAGAAACATAGATATGCAAAGACTGGAAACTGGTGAAGTATGTAGTATTTGAAGGACTCCATTGTAAGAAGATAGTGTATTGCAATAGTACACTCTCTATAATTAAAGAATCTACTTGCTGATGTGGTATTACGACTCTGTCTATACTGTGCGGTATGAAAGATTTATGTTTATAAAAATTGTCTGTGTAAGCAGTGCGGAAGAGAAACACGTGTTTATGATTATTGTGTATTCGTAAATCTCCATTCGCGAACCTATCATTTGGCACAGTGTAAAACTACAATAAAGAGTAATGCCCAAAAAATACTAATGTGCCTTTGATTTTCAATTATGTTCTTATAGCCTTTCCTATAGATCAATATGATGACTCCCTCGTTAAGAAGAGCAGGTAGGGCAGTAAATCTAAATGCGTCTTGCCAATTAAGACTTAGAGAACTAGTGAGGAACTTTTTTAAGGCTTTAAAAAATGCATTAGTGAGATCATTGAGATGAAGGCAATCAATCATTGTTTCTTGATTTTACCCACTACAGATGTTTCATCCATGTAGATGGCCACAAAGAAGAGATAACCTGTAGACGAGTTTCATAACGTGTTCCACTATTTGATCATGATTCTCATTATCCATCCTACATTCAACACCATTTCTGCTGATGGAATTGGAAGGCTTTCCTTGACCTACATTTTTTTTAATGTTCTACACATTTCTCTGCTTGTTTTGTGCATTTTTCTTTCCCATCACTATTTAAAGAAAATAAAGACGTCGTTCATTGGATTTCCTCTTCCTATCTTAGTTTAATCCTCTTCTGAAGAACAGCTTTGAGAAGATCCATTTTTCCTTTATTAGTTTTTCTTCAAGCCTTGAGACGCTTTTATAGATACTTTCTCTTTTCTCCTTATTTATCCTTTGTTTATAAACTTTGGCTTGGCACTGAATACTTTGGGTCACCTTAACTACATTCATTGAACATTTAGTCAATGAGGTAACGTCATGGAAAACCTCAGTCTACATGTGGGTAAATTTTTTATGGATAGAGGGTAGCATGAATACCAAAGGGTTAGCATGGAACCACAAAGCCTTCTTCTTGAACAATGGGGCCGAGAAGGAGGTCATGAAAGGAAAGTGATTAAAAACCACAAGGTGCATGTAGAGGGTCACCATTAGAGACCCAAAGAAATGAATAATATCCAAGGAATCACAGCACTTTTCAAGTTTATATTTATAGAGATTTGAGTCTCCTTGGACGTTAGATCAAGAGTTCCTTGGTAGTTTATGAATTTTTTCAAGTCAAGGTAGAGCTTTAAGTGATCCTAGTGGTATTTTTTATTACTATCAATGAAAAGACCTTTGTATTCCCATCAATGACAAACCACTTCAACCATGCTGAAGTCGCCTAAAAGGATAACATTACCGTAGACGGAGTCTAGAGAGTCGCAAGTTTCAACTCTTTCAAGTTGAGCATTTGGAACATACACTAAAACCACCAAGAAAGTGAGGGGTTCATGGAGTTTGATCCCAACCCACCTATGATTAGGATCATGAATGGAATCAACAAGAGACATATGATTGTAACCAACTATCACATCTCCATTACCCCCCAGATGGGTAGTGAAGATCCAACAATAAAAAGAAGAGTTCATCTTAAGTTTTTTTCATGAGGTAATGACTTCCAATCTTCACCTGTTTGAGGTAGACAAAATGAACGTTGATCGTATTTTCCTTCAACAAGTGACATATAATTGCCCCTCAGGTGGATTTGAAAGCTCTCAAACATTGAAAAAGAGCACTAACACTAATGTCTTCCAAGGGTCTTTCAATGAATTGTTTTTGTGATGGACCTCCAAGATGTGAAAGTTCACAGTACTGGTATGCTTCCATGGGCAAGGAAGTGTGATCCCGATCTTCACTTTCTGGCTATGAACATTGTTGGCATACGTGTCAAGACTAACTGAAACAGTAATGGCACTTTTGGTGTCTGAACTTTCTTCTTTAGTAGTGGAGTATTTGTCTAATGTGGTTTCCCCTTCAAAAGTTTTAGTTTCTTCTCTCTAACTATAGCCTCCTAAAAATTCATACAAATTGAATTATGTTTTGAGAATTGAGGATTCAAGAGCACAAGATGATTCACCTTTTTGCTGCTTCCTGAGAATCCTTTTCTTCCTCTTTTTTACTTCCTTAGATGCATCTACATTTTCTTACTCTTTCCCTTTTGTGTTCTCCTCCTCACCCTTGGGTTGGTTTTTCAAGCATTTTGTTACTATCAAGGTTTGGGAGATTTAGGTGTTCTACTCCTTAGTTTCAATAGTTCTACAACTATCGACATGGAATTATTCCCATCTTTTCAAAGCCGATATTCTTTATTATGTGGCCTTGAACTCTGCAATGAAAGCAAGCATTACGCAAGTTCATGTATATGATTTCTTGTTCTATGAATGTTTTGTTCTCTATGTTGATCTTGACGACATATGGAAGATCGAATCTTAGATCTACTTCCACACATACCTCAAGGTGCCAACATATCTTAAAAAAGTAACCAGTGCCCTCATAGATGGGTGCACCAACACCAACATTAGTCGACATTGCCTTTCTATTGTAGAGATAATGTCTTTAACGAAACGGTAAGGATAATGCTGAAATTTGTACTTCTATGGATGGTGGGGCCACTTGTTCCATCTCGGCATCCACACTCTGAGGATAGTTTATTTTGATTCTTTCTCTCTCTTGCAAGAGATTAAGGGATTCTTGGGGTGGTTCCTTTGTATCACTAAAAAACCTACCCATAAGAAGATGTAGTATATCATGAGGAGAAGGATCTCGTTCCACATTCACAATGATCATGGTAGTAGAAATCTTTTGACCAATCTTTTCTTGTTTAATTTTGTAATGAGTGGCATCATTTAATTGAGAAGCTTCCTTCCTTCAGCTTGAATTCCTTGAAACTAATTTAGATGTTTTGGAAATGCCTCATCACTTTCATGAATCTAGAGGAGGTCACAAGGGACCCGTTTTTTATCAAAATGTGGGATGTCGATGGAATAATTAGAAATATTGGCTATAGAGAGCTCATGGAGGTGGACAGTGAAGATTATAGGAGAATGCATGGACAATGTATGCTTCACAAAATATCTTAGATTGCTAACAAATGTGGTGTGAAGATAGAAGGTGTCAAATTATTTTGGAGAGTTATTCCTTTAGGGTCACTTATTTTGCTCATATTTTAGTTTATGAATAGTCTTGACCTCTATTTTGAGCCCACAAGGTGGAGCTCACATAAAAAACAAGTTGTTTTCCAAAAATATAACTTGCATTGTGTTTGATAACACTCAAATATTCTAGCTCCAAAATTTCAAGTGATTTTGTGTACTTTTGATACTTGAAATTGTTTTTTTTTAGATCAAACTATCACATCACAATGTAGTGTTCAAGGAGAGGTACTACTTCTAGTGTTTTTGCAATGTTCTCAATTGCTACAAAAATGAAAAATGCTAATTGATGAGTCCACTAAAAAGAAATAATTTAGACAAGAAAAACTTTCATTCTTGGAGATTCACAATGACAAATGTCCCAATGGGAAAAGACTACTAGAAGTACACCAAAGGAGAGAATGAAAATGCTATACAATCACTAGAAACAAATTATTCTGCAAATGATTTAAAGAGCATATGAAGAGTAGAATCAAGGAGCATGGAAGGTAATGTATTGGATATCTATTAGCATACAAGGTAGCATGATTGTGCATATACAGAATGCCAAAATTGCAAAAGAGGCTTGAAATAGTTTTGTTATATTACATGAGACCAATGTAAACACACAAAAATCACAACTCAAGAACAAGCTGCATACACTAGAGAAAAAGAGCATGTCAATAAGTGACTAAGACCTTAAAATCAAAAGCCAATGTGAGTCCCTTGGATGTATTAGCATCAATGTAGATGATGATAATAAGGTGGAAGTGTGCCTTCATGGTTAGGAACTGCATATAAGAAGTTCAAAACTTCTACTCACACTAGTGAGAATATTTTGAATTTTTCTTAGTTGGTGTCCATGCTAATAATTGAAGAAAAGAATCTTGGTGAGTACTCAAACTACAAGGAAAAACTTAGTTCTAATTAGCTATCCTACTCTAGGAGAGGAAGAGGCATAGGTAGAGGCTCTAGAAGCAGAAGAGGAAATAGAAAGCAAGACCAAGGTTAACAACAAAATTATGGTGGAGGTAGAGGATAATTTCGAGGTAGGGGAGCCAAAGAGGTTGTAGAAATTTCCAAAGAAATGAAACAATTAATGATAGTGAGGGATGTTGTAATTGTGGTAAACCTAGTCACTTTGAACGTGATTTGAGGTTGAAGAATCAAAACTATAGAAATCAACAAAACAATTTTGCATCCACCAGTGAAGATGATTCGAAGAAGTTGTTCATGGTCGAAAATCACATGATGAATACAATGTCTACTAACTTTTCAAATTGGAATTGTGATTTTTGGTATGTTGATCCACATGCCTCAAATCACATGACCAACCATCTTGATGGTTCAGTATTTTGTAGAAATTGTCTATCCTTGGATTTGTTGAAATAGAAGATGATAGATCACATCCTATCAAGCATACAAGAAACATAGAAGTATCCATGGAGGATGGGAAGGTAAATCTTGGTGATGTACTATGTGTTTCCAATATAACAAAGAATCTAGTTTATATTGGACAAACGACTGACAAGGGATTACAAGTCTAGTTTAATGCTCATGGTTTGTATGTAGAAGAGTACTAAAATATATGGAAGGTTAATCGCCAAAGGAAACAAAGTCGGTATGACGTTCAACTTATATGTGAAAATTATTGAAATGAATGGATCCATGTTTCCAAAAGGTGGAGGTATGAAAATTTTTAGAGGCTGAAATTGATGTAGTCAAAGGAGCTTGTCAATGGATTACAAGATTTCAAGGTTGCAAAGATGCAAAGGGTATGTGAAGCATGCCAATCTGGTAAAGAGTCAAGGGAATCATTTCTTCATGACAACCATGTTAGTGAGAATGGGCTAGAACTAGTACACACAAATGTTTGGGATCTTGCAAAGACCACATATATGGGAGGACGCATGCTTTATATCACTTTCATTGTTTATCATACATAGAAAGTATGGTTATACCTCATGAAAGAGAAGAGTGAGGTCTTTAATCACTTTCAAAATTTCAAGGCCATGGTGGAAAAGCAGATAGGGAAGCATATTTAGACATTGAGATATGATTGAAAGGGTGAATACCTATCAAATGAGTTTAGTAACTTTCTCAAAATACATCGAGTTCAATGGAAACTTTCATGCAGGTACATACCACAATAGAATGGCATTGTTGAATGCAAAAATACACAGATTAAAGAAATAGCAAGAGCATTGGTGGCTAAGAAAAGTACGCCTCCTTGTTATTGGGACGAATTTTTGCATGTTGTTGTACACATCATGAATAGAACTCTGACTGTTGTTGTACATCAAGTTAAAGCTCAAGAGAATCTTACAGGTAAGAAGCCTAACTTATCACATATGAAAGTATTTTGTTGTATTTCATATGTGCATTTTTGAGCTGAGTTGAGGATGAAACTTGATCAAAACACATAAAAATGTATGTTGATTGGGTATTCCCTTCTACAAAAGAGATATAAATGTTACAATCCACTCACATGATGGGTGAAGGTAAGCAGAGATGCAGTGTTTGATGAAATATCAAGACAAATGCACATGCCAAATAAGGACTTAATCTTCACTCGAATGATCATGGAAGTGTTGAAAAATCAAATGTAGAATCTCAAGTTATGAGTGGACCGAATGTTCCACTAAGCAATAGTTCCAAATCAAACCTATGCAGTGAAAGATTGCATGGAAATTTGAGTCTAGCAAATTCATCGACTGCATTAAAGAAAAGGTTTTTGTTGGTAATAAAACATGTACAGGTTTTGAAGTCAACGATGGAGAATGAAGCGGTTCAGACAAGTCCTTGATGAGGACCTTTGATTGCCCTCTATGAGGACTCCCCGAGTAAGAATGGCATATGCAGATGATACAACAAGAAGAAGTGACCCATGACCAAGAAGATCTAGAAGGATGCGTGATTCAATGCAATGATTCACATATTATAGCTACATGGATCTTCATTGTGCTTACATGACAAAGGTAACAGAAGATGTTGAACCTTCTTGTTTTGAAGAAAGAACTGGAAATTTAGATGGGGAGAAAGCTATGGATGAGGAGATGGCTACACTTTATGGAAATGAAACATGGAAGCTAGTTCCACTCCCATGAGGAAAAAAACCCATAGGCTGCAAGTGGGTTTACAAGGTAAACCACAATGCTAATGGTAGCATAAGTAGGGATAAAGCACAATTGGTAGCAATAGGATATGCAAAAACATATTGCATTGATTATGAGGAAACTTTTAAATCTGTAGCTGAAATTTCTACTATGAGATAACTTCTTGCATTAACTACATAAAAAGGGTGGATTTTGCATCAGATGGATGTTAAGAATGCTTTCTTACATAGTGAATTGCAAGAAGAAGTATACATGGATGAACTACAAGGATATGAGTACTGAAAGCACCTAGAATATGTTTGCACATTGCAAAAGGCTTTGTATGGGCTTAAAGAAGCCCCTTATGCTTGGCATGAAAGGATTGCATATTATTTAACCACCATTCGGTTTGCTATGTGAGATGTAGATCACTCATTGTATGTGAGGAAGGGTTATGATGGCATCATGATTGTGGCTATTTATGTTGATGACTTGATTGTTAATGGTGATAATTTGGTGTCCATGCTAATAATTGAAGAAAAGAATCTTGGTGAGGACTCAAACTACAAGGAAAAACTTAGTTCTAATTAGCTATCCTACTCTAGCAGAGGAAGAGGCATAGGTAGAGGCTCTTGAAGCAGAAGAGGAAACAGAAAGCAAGACCAAGGTTAACAACAAAATCATGTTGGAGGTAGAGGATAATTTCGAGGCAGGGGAGCCTAAGAGGTTGTAGAAATTTCCAAAGAAATGAAACAATTAATGATAGTTAGGGATGTTGTAATTGTGGTAAACCTAGTCACTTTGAACGTGATTTGAGGTTGAAGAATCAAAATTATAGAAATCAACAAAACAATTTTGCATCCACAAGTGAAGATGATTCGAAGAAGTTGTTCATGGTCGAAAATCACATGATGAATACAATGTCTATTAACTTTTCAAATTGGAATTGTGATTTTTGGTATGTTGATCCACATGCCTCAAATCACATGACCAACCATCTTGATGGTTTAGTATTTTGTAGAAATTGTCTATCTTGGTTTGTTGAAATAGAAGATGATACATCACATCCTATCAAGCATACAAGAAACATAGAAGTATCCATGGAGGATGGGAAGGTAAATCTTGGTGATGTACTATGTGTTTCCAATATAACAAAGAATCTAATTTGTATTGGACAAACGGCTGACGAGGGATTACAAGTCTAGTTTAATGCTCATGGTTTGTATGTAGAAGAGTACTAATATATATGGAAGGTTGATCGCCAAAGGAAACAAAGTCGGTATGACGTTCAACTTATATGTGAACCTCCATTTTGCAAAAAAGAAAGTTGATCATGAATGTGTGAATTTGTGACCTGTGAGATCTAAGACGTCATCGTCAAAGCGTAGAATGCCGGTGGGTTTTCACTTGCGAAGGTTGAAGCAAAGAGTAGGAGTAAGGAGCGGAGGCCTTCAGGGTGTCAACACGAAGGCCTTTTGGGTGTTCGTGACATTGCATGGTCGTGTGTCTCGGTGTAGCTGGTTAGAGCTACCGTTGAGTGTGTCCATCACGAGAGGTGCTTCGGCTGAATTGTAGAGTGGGTCTATCATGATTGTGGGTGCGGGGACCTTTGCGGCAGATAAAGTGGCCATCGTATCTGCTCTACCGTGCATGTACAGTTAGACTGAGGGTGGGCACAAAGTGGCCATCGTACTCGCTCTGTCGCTTGGTTCTTGGAGCTCGATCTAACACGAGCCTTCGACTCTCACAATTCTTGGTTCTTTTTTCTAGTGCTAGAAGTCCTTTATTTTGCAAGCGGGATACTTCTTTCTTTTTTATTTGCTTTGTAGAAGTTCTTTAATTTGCGTGGAGGAGCACTATAAGTTCTTGGTGCTTTATTTTTTGCGCTAGAAGTTCTTTAGTGTATGGGGAAGCCTTCTTTCTTTTTTCTTAGCCTTTGAGAAATTTGGAGTCTTCGGAGAATTTCTCATTCTATTTTTTGGAGTCTTCGTAGTGATTCCCTTTTATAAGGGTACTCGCATTTGCGTTTTAGAGGTTTCTTTTGGGTATTTTTGAATTCTTCAAAGTGTTGCTCTTTTAAGGAGTGATCTGTAACTACGGAATGAACTTAGAGTTTAAGTTAATGTTGTTCTTCGTTGTGCCATGTTTTGTCTAGGCCTCTTCTCTTCCCTTTCTTGCTGTCCTCTCTCTCTCTCTCACTCTATCTTTTCTATTTCGTCTATTTGCTTATGGCCACGACTTCCCGCACTATGAGTAACGTGGCTCCATTGGCCTTCATGGCTGCGTCGAGGAATCCTTTCCCTTCGTGGAAGTTAAAGCCATATTGCTTTCTCTCATCCATGGCAAGGTAGAAAGATTCAAGTGGAGCTAAAAGAAACCTCTATGATAGACCACCTCTTTGGCTCTTGTCCCTCAATGGAAAGTTTTAGAGGTTGGCCCCACAAAGAATGGTTCCCTTGAGGGAGTATTCTGGTCAAATGTTAGTTACTTTTAGTGAACCATGTTTCGCTAGTCTTTGAAAGCATAGAAATAGCATCCCGAGTGCTTAACAGATGTACTTGGAAAATTAAGTGACCCACAATGTGTCTTTTCCAATGGCTCCAAGAACTTAACCGAATAGAATCTCTGAACGTCCCATTTTATCTTCACCATTTCTTAACTTCCCTCTTTGGGTTGAGCTTCTGGACCTCCCATTTTATCGTTACCATTTCGTTAAAGACATTATCTCTACAATAGAAAGGCAATGTCGACTAATGTTGGTGTTGGTGCACCCATCTATGAGGGCACTGGTTACTTTTTTAAGATATGTTGGCACCTTGAGGTATGTGTGGAAGTAGATCTAAGATTCGATCTTCCATATGTCGTCAATATCAACATAGAGAACAAAACATTCATAGAACAAGAAATCATATACATGAACTTGCGTAATGCTTGCTTTCATTGCAGAGTTCAAGGCCACATAATAAAGAATATCGGCTTTGAAAAGATGGAAGCAATTCCATGTCGATAGTTGTAGAACTATTGAAACTAAGGAGTAGAACACCTAAATCTCTCAAACCTTGATAGTAACAAAATGCTTGAAAAACCAACCCAAGGGTGAGGAGGAGACCACAAAAGGGAAAGAGTAAGAAAATGTAGATGCATCTAAGGAAGTAAAAAAGAGGAAGAAAAGGATTCTCAGGAAGCAGCAAAAAGGTGAATCATCTTGTGCTCTTGAATCCTCAATTCTCAAAACATAATTCAATTTGTATGAATTTTTAGGAGGCTATACTTAGAGAGAAGAAACTAAAACTTTTTAAGGGGAAAACACATTAGACAAATACTCCACTACTAAAGAAGAAAGTTCAGACACCAAAAGTGCCATTACTGTTTCAGTTAGTCTTGACACGTATGCCAACAAGGTTCATAGCCAGAAAGTGAAGATCGGGATCACACTTCCTTGCCCATGGAAGCATACCAGTACTTGTGAACTTTCACATCTTGGAGGTCCATCACAAAAACAATTCATTGAAAGACCCTTGGAAGACATTAGTGTTAGTCCTCTTTTCCAATGTTTGAGAGCTTTCAAATCCACCTGAGGGGCAATTATATGTCACTTGTTGAAGGAAAATACGATCAACGTTCATTTTGTCTACCTCAAAGAGGTGAAGATTGGAAGTCATTACCTCATGAAAAAAACTTAAGATGAACTCTTCTTTTTATTGTTGGATCTTCACTACCCATCTTGGGGGTAATGGATATGTGATAGTTGGTTACAATCATAGGTCTCTTGTTGATTCCATTCATGATCCTAATCATAGGTGGGTTGGGATCAAACTCCATGAACCCCTCACTCTCTTGGTGGTTTTAGTGTATGTTCCAAATGCTCAACTTGAAAGAGTTGAAACTTGCGACTCTCTAGACTCCGTCTAGGGCAATGTTATCCTTTTAGGCGACTTCAGCATGGTTGAAGTGGTTTGTCATTGATGGGAATACAAAGGTCTTTTCATTGATAGTAATAAAAAATACCACTAGGATCACTTAAAGCTCTACCTTGACTTGAAAAAATTCATAAACTACCAAGGAACTCTTGATCTAACGTCCAAGGAGACTCAAATCTCTATAAATATAAACTTGAAAAGTGCTATGATTCCTTGGATATTATTAATTTCTTTGGGTCTCTAATGGTGACCCTCTACATGCACCTTGTGGTTTTTAATCACTTTCCTTTCATGACCTCCTTCTCGGCCCCATTGTTCAAGAAGAAGGCTTTGTGGTTCCATGCTAACCCTTTGGTATTCATGCTACCCTCTATCCATAAAGAATTTACCCACATGTGGACTGAGGTTTTCCATGACGTTACCTCATTGACTAAATGTTCAATGAATGTAGTTAAGGTGACCCAAAGTATTCAGTGCCAAGCCAAAGTTTATAAACAAAGGATAAATAAGGAGAAAAGAGAAAGTATCTATAAAAGCGTCTCAAGGCTTGAAGAAAACTAATAAAGGAAAGTTGGATCTTCTCAAAGCTGTTCTTAAGAAGAGGATTAAACTAAGATAGGAAGAGGAAATCCAATGAACGAGGTCTTTATTTTCTTTAAATAGTGATGGGAAAGAAAAATGCACAAAACAAGCAAAGAAATGTGTAGAACATTAAAAAAAATGTAGGTCAAGGAAAGCCTTCCAATTCCATCAGCAGAAATGGTGTTGAATGTAGGATGGATAATGAGAATCATGATCAAATAGTGGAACACGTTATGAAACTCGTCTACAGGTTATCTCCTCTTTGTGGCCATCTACATGGATGAAACATCTGTTGTGGGTAAAATCAAGAAACAATGATTGATTGCCTTCATCGCAATGATCTCACTAATGCATTTTTTAAAGCCTTAAAAAAGTTCCTCACTAGTTCTCTAAGTCTTAATTGGCAAGACGCATTTAGATTTACTGCCCTACCTCCTCTTGTTAAAGAGGGAGTCATCATATTGATCTATAGGAAAGGCTATAAGAACATAATTGAAAATCAAAGGCACATTAGTATCTTTTGGGCATTACTCTTTACTGTAGTTTTACACTGTCCCAAATGATAGGTTCGCAAATGGAGATTTATGAATACACAGTAATCATAAACATGTGTTTCTGTTCCGCACTGCTTACATAGACAATTTTTATAAACATAAATCTTTCATACCGCACAGTATAGACAGAGTCGTAATACCACGTCAGCAAGTAGATTCTTTAATTACAAAGAGTGTACTATTTCAATACACTATCTTCTTACAATGGAGTCCTTCAAATACTACATACTTCACCAGTTTCCAGTCTTTGCATATGTATGTTTCTTCGTACTTGTCACTTCTAGAATATGCCCGTATCATATCTCACTGTACTTCTTTGTATGTGCTAAAACATTCTGAACTTCTGAAATATAGAATTACCAAAATTAATAACTCTAGAAACTCTTAGTATCTCCGTAAAATCCATTCCAATTACATGAGAATCATATTTTTACAAAGAAAGTGGTCGTTCCAATCGGCTGCTAACACTAACATGCACGGTTGATCTGAACCCACTAATTACAAAGTGAATTTTTACAAATCATCATCCTTATTTTGCATCTCCAGGAACATAAATTTCTCTATATCATACCGTAAGTCATTAATTATTTTCCTAAAATTTTCCTCTGCTAATTGTATTTCTACTTCAAAAAATTCTTTTAGGTCTAAAAGTCGTTGACTAGAACTTCTATAGCTTACTATAGAGGCTTATAATTCATGGATACGTTGTTGAAATCCCTCTAACAATTTGTTGAAAGCTATAGTAACATCCGATAACTGAGCTATAGACTTTGTAGTTTTCTTTGCCATTTCCTCTAGCTTCGTTTTACAAGTTAACTCCAAAATTATTGCATTATTTCGGAGATTCTTTCTCCACCTCCACTTCTTTATCCGCCAAAATTGTATTTGCATCCTCACAATGTTGCTTCCATTGATTGACTTTCTTTTCCAATTCTGGGATTCTTGCAACCTATCGCATCAAAGTATCCAAACTTTCTTGCATAGTCTAGAGCTTTTCTTCTAAGGCCGTGAACTCCGAGCTCTGAATTGCCAGTCTCTCTTTCACTTATGTGGTTGATATAATCTGTTGCTTCATTTCACCACTCTACTCCTTAACTTTCTCCTTCAACTTCTGCACTTCTTGCTCTGCCTTTTGTAACTTAGCAGCTAACCTTTTATTAGTTTTCTTCAACTTATGTTGGGACTTCTCTGTCTGCCTTACTTCTGCTTGTAATCTGGCTATGATTTTTTTATTTCTCTTCAAGTGTTCCTTTCAAAGTGTTTTTCTCCATAACAACTTCATTTAGATCGTCCTTGATTTCTTTATGAACTACACTACTGGTGTGGACTGTTTGAAAAGTCTTTGAACTTCTTCTTTCAATTTCGAGAAAATGATATCCTCTTAATTCACTTGTGTCTTCGTAGATTCCTTCACCAATGCATAGAGCTATTGGGATTTCCCATAATGATTTGCTTGCACATTGATAACCATGATTGTTCATAGTAAGCCTAACTCCAAAGGGTTTTCATCAAAGATCTTCCCAAATTGATATTCTCCTGAACACCGCTTATCAAGTAATCCACATAATTTAGTTGCTTCTACTAACTCAATGCAAACTATAGTCCCATCATTTGCAATGCTAAACCTTTTAGCAGTTAATGCAAGAGTCAATCGGAAAACCTCCCTTTCTATTTGTATACTGATTTCCTACGAGATTATATCATTACCATCGGTCTGTCGCGCGATCTCTATTGCTATATCCTTCGCCTGTGGGTGAGGTTGTATGTTGCTCCAATCTATCATGGTGCGCTAAAAGATACCTCTACATTGGAACCAATCCTTCTGGTCCTACAATAGCTTTTCTAGGATGTACAAAAGGTGGCTATCTGAGAAAGAAACCACCATTGCTGCACTATTGATTCTTTGCTTTACTGCTACAACACTTTGATACACTGCTTGTTGTAGTTGCTATGTAAACAAACTCAACAACTAAGCCGAATTCGGCAAGTGCATAGCCTTTTATGCCTAGCCTACCTATGTAGAGAGCTGAGTCAGAGCCATGATTATCGATTATGGAGTCTTAAATCTCGAATCTGCACTTATTTCTAGCTCACAGAATAAGGAACAATCATTAGATTTTGAAACCTTGTGGTTGCCGCCACTCGTTGATTGCACGCATGATTGCATGTTAAGTAGTTACATTGGGCATGATTACTAAAATTCCATGGTCTTGATATATTTAATTTTGATTTTGATTTCTGTTGCCAAATATATATATATATATATGTTGGTGCAAAACAAGCCTACACACATTGGCTTGGAAAATTGGAACCTTGGAAGGCTAAAGCTTGAACCCTTGAAGAATGTATTTACATGAACCTTGAACCATAGGAACCAATGCTTAATTGGTTATTACTTTTTTATCCAATGTAAAAGTCAATATGACTTAATCATTCATGTAATCACACCTACTAGTCTAAGTCGTGAAAAAAGCAGATGGTATGATTGAGGGAATATCTCCCTAAGTTTAGTGGAGAGATTCAAGGGAACTTCAATTTGAATTTCAAATTCAAATGACCAATCAATTCTTATAAAAAGCTATGAAGAAAAACTCGCGGGTAAGTCTCACTCATTGAGCTCATCTCCCGAGGCATTTCACTACTGTATCTGTGTGTGTTAGTGCTACATCTTAGCCTACACCACAATACCTCATTTAGCTATGCTTAGCATGCTAATGAGCTTGTACATCTACATTAATCAATAGATACATTCACACTTTTCAACTCTGGTTTCTCTGTGTCATCTACCTCAAGTCTGTCAACTTCAAAAGAGCATATCTCAAGATCTACTGAACCAAATTGGATGCTTCAAAGCACATTGCAACAACCTTGAAGCATACTATATGCCTACAAAATTTGAAGGTTATTGGATCAACCATCAGGGAGAAATCGCGCTCGAAGTGATCTCTGGTATTTCTCTGTATAGTTCCTAAAATGTCGGGGATGATCCTAAGTTTGCTAAATTGATTTCTCAGAGTGTAGTTTGTCATTTCCTCTCATTCCACTTGCAAATGAAAGCTTGTTAAGCTAATTGATTATTTCCAAAAGCAATTAGATCAATTTTAAGTGTGCTGGTCACACTGAGCACAACTCTGAGCAGGTGTCAGTACCAATATAGCAAGTTTTTCAGGATTCTTGAAATCACAAGTAGTCTATTTTGATCTAATCATTACTCAACTCATTTCCAAAGTACATATAGCATAGTTTGGTGTCATTTGGAAGCTCAAGGAGTCTACTAAGCATATCTGGAGTCAAAGGAGGGTAGGTGTGAAGCAGGTTTTGCAGCACCAGCTTGATCTTCTAAGTGTATGCAGCCATCACATCCAACAGTGGTATCAGAGCAAATAAGGTAATCATGGGTGATGGTTTCCCTTCCTTCATTGACAAATTGGACAGAAATAATTACCAGGCTTGGTCATTGAGAATGAAGACCTATCTACAAGGGAGAAGCTTGTAGGGATACATTTCAGGAGATGAGGAGTTGCCCTCATTCAAGACCAGAGGCCTACCTACAAAGGATGAACATGAGAGGCTCAACCAATGGTGTGCAAAAGATGCTCTATTTCTGATTTCCTTCTACCTCATGTAAGGAATTGCAAGACTTCCCAAGAGACTTGGGAAACCTTGTCAACATACTTTTCATCAAGCACAAGGGCCAGAAAGAATCATCTATGGATTGAGTTTACAACTCTTAGGAAGCAATCAAAACAATGTGTCTCAGATTTTGTCACCAAAGTCAGAGACATTGCAGATCAACTTGCAAGTGTTGGAGAAGAAATAGAGGAAGAGCAAATAGTCAGACAAGTGATCAATGGACTAAAGGCAGATGACAAGTGGGAGAGCTTTACCACAGCAATGGACTTATACATGGACATCCAAGCACCTGATCTAACAACTCTGATTGGACAACTCTTTACACATGAAGCAAAGATCACAAAGAATGGAGAGCAATCAAAAGGTAACAATCCCTCTGCCCTATATACTGATAAGAAGACTAAAGACAAGGGTAAAAGCAAGAAGGTTGATGAAGAAGGCTCTACCTCCCAAGAAAACTATGCAGGGAGAGGTAGATCATCTAGAGGTAGGGGCAGAGGAGGTAAGTCAGGTAGGGGGAGACCCTATAACCAATCTCCATGCAATATTTGTGGCTTGTCTAACCATACTACAGATGAATGCTACAAAAACTACAAGAACCAAAGAGGAAGAGGTCACCAAAGAGGAGGATACTCTCAAGGCAGAGGCAGATTCAACCAATCTCAAGGCTACCATGGCTACAACAATAATTACAACAATAGCTACAATCACAATGGCAATTATCAAGGTGGATACAGAAATAGGAAAGACTACAACAATTATGCAGAGGAGCAAGATGATTCCTTGTTGATTATGAACATGACATCTAAGTCAGGTATCAATGATGATCATTTGTTCTATATTGATTCAGGTTGCTCTAACCATGGAGCTGGAAATGTTGCCTTACTCTCTGATTTGGAAGAACCCAAAGGCAAGCACCAAGTGCAGACAGGTGATGACACTAAACATTCAGTTGTTAAAGTAGGCAATGTCAAAACAAGTGATGGTAATCAGAATTTACTAAGCAGAGTGTTGTATGTTCCAACAATCACCAAGAATCTGATGAGTGTAGGTCAGATTGTAGAAAAAGGTCTACAAGTCAGGTTCACTCAACATGGTGCATATGTGGAGGATCCAAGACATGGATTCAGAAGGATAGCCAAGGGAGAGAAATCAGGTAGATTGTTTACCTTTGAACTTGAAGACACTAAGAATATTGCTTTGTACAACTATAAAGACCAAACCCTATCAGAATTGGAGATTTGGCACAAGAGATTAGGTCACATTGGAGAGAGGACCATAAAACAAATGAGCAGGGATCAATGTGTGCTTGGGATACCTAATGTATCCAAGCAACACATGATATACAAGTGTGGGGCTTGTCAATTTGGTAAGTCACACAGATTGCCCTATACCAAGAAAGGTTTTATGCATGAAGATTATCTGGAATTGGTGCATACAGATGTTTGGGGACCTAGCAAGGAGCCATCCATATCTGGATCAAGGTACTATGTGTCCTTTATTGATGACTATAGCAGGTGGACTGTCTTATACTTCATGAAACATAAAGATGAAGTATTTAATTGTTTCAAAAGATATCTTGCATTAGTTGAAAATCAAACAGGTAGACATTTGAAGAAACTAAGGTCAGATGGTGGTGGAGAATACTTCTCCAATGACTTTGAAGATTTCTTGCAGGAAAGAGGCATCAAGAGGGAGATTACTACAAGGTACTCACGTGAACAAAATGGGGTAGCTGAAAGGAGGAATAGACTCATTGTAGAGACAGCTAGGTCTATGTTAAATGAAAAGAAATTGCCAAATTATCTTTGGGCAGAGAGTGTATCTACTGCCACATACTTAATCAACAGGTTGCCATCAAAGACATTTGATGGAATGACACCCTATGAGGCTTGGCATGGTAAGAGACCATCTCTGGATCATTGCAAAATTTTTGGATGTGTTGCATATGTGCATATTCCCTCACAGGTAAGGGGAAAGCTAGACCCTAAGGCTGAGAAGTGTATCTTCATTGGTTATGATTTGAATCAGAAGGGATACAGATTCTACAACCCCTCAAACAAAGGCTTCAAGGTAAGCAGAGATGAAGAAATGGAGGCTCTCAAGGAGAGTGATACTTGGGACTTGGTACCCAAGAATGACTCCATGAAGGTGATAGGATCCAGATGGATCTACAAACTCAAAAGGAACTCAGATGGTACAATAAACATGTATAAAGCTAGGTTGGTAGCCAAGGGTTTTGCACAAACCCAAGGCATTGATTATGAGGAGACATTTTCTCTTGTGGCCAAGATGCCAACTATCAGAATTATGGTGAGTGTAGCTGCATCCAAGAATTGGAACATGTACCAATTGGATGTGAAGAATGCATTCTTGAATGGATGGATATCTGAAGAAGTCTACATGTCACAACCACCTGGCTATGAAGATCCCAATAAGGTAAATCATGTTTGTAAATTGAAGAAGGCTCTGTATGGATTGAAGCAGGCACCTAGAGCATGGAATTACAGGTTGACAACCTATCTCCTAGATCAAGGATTTGTGATGAGTAAAGCAGATACTTCATTGTTTATAAAGAGGAACAATTCAGAGGTAATATACTTGTGTGTCTATGTTGATGACATCATTATTACAGGAAATGATGTTCAGGGAACAAGACACATCAAAGGACAGATGATGAAGGAATTCAAGATCAATGATCTTGGATTATTGAAGTACTTCCTAGGACTTGAATTGGTCTACACAAATTCAGGTATCTTTATTACTCAGAAGAAGTACATTCAGGACATGGTCAAGAAGTTTAATTTGCAGGAAGCTAAAGTCTCAAACATTCCTATGGAGGTCAACCACAAACTCAGTGCACATGAAGGAGAAGAACTCAAAGATATTACAGGTTACCAAAGTTTGGTAGGTAGTCTAAATTATGCTACCTTAACCAAGATTGATATATCATATGGTGTTAGTGTACTTAGCCAATTTATGCATAAACCAAGAGTACCTCATTTGGAGGCAGCAAAGAAGATAGTAAAGTACCTAAAGGGAACACAAAATTATGGTTTGTACTTTCCATATTCATCAGACATTGACATTAAGGTATACTCAGATGCAAATTGGGCAGGTTGCAAGGATGACAAGAGGAGTACATCTGGTTACATATGTTTTGCAGGTGATAAACCAATTTCTTGGTCATCCAAGAAACAACCCACAGTGGCTCTATCATCTACAGAGGCAGAGTACAGAGGACTAGCAAATGCCACTCAAGAAGCCATATGGTTGAAGCTTTTATATTCAGAATTGGGCCTACATACAAGGCCACCAATCATATTTGGGGATAACACAAGTTCTCTTCACCTAGCAGCTAATCCAATTTATCATGCTAGGACAAAACACATAGAGGTTCACTACCACTATGTGAGGGAGAAGTTACTTAGCAAAGAAATTCAATTATCATATGTGTCTACTAATATACAATGTGCAGATTTGCTTACTAAAGCTCTAGATGGAAACAAGCTATGCAGATTTAAATCCATGATTGGATTGCAGGAAATAATTGAAGACTAGAGATGAAGACTTGAGCCAAAGTGTTTGGCTTGAGGGGGAGCTGTTGGTGCAAAACAAGCCTACACACATTGGCTTGGAAAATTGGAACCTTGGAAGGCTAAAGCTTGAACCCTTGAAGAATGTATTTACATGAACCTTGAACCATAGGAACCAATGCTTAATTGGTTATTACTTTTTTATCCAATGTAAAAGTCAATATGACTTAATCATTCATGTAATCACACCTACTAGTCTAAGTCGTGAAAAAAGAAGATGGTATGATTGAGGGAATATCTCCCTAAGTTTAGTGGAGAGATTCAAGGGAACTTCAATTTGAATTTCAAATTCAAATGACCAATCAATTCTTATAAAAAGCTATGAAGAAAAACTCGCGGGTAAGTCTCACTCATTGAGCTCATCTCCCGAGGCATTTCACTACTGTATCTGTGTGTGTTAGTGCTACATCTTAGCCTACACCACAATACCTCATTTAGCTATGCTTATCATGCTAATGAGCTTGTACATCTACATTAATCAATAGATACATTCACACTTTTCAACTTTGGTTTCTCTGTGTCATCTACCTCAAGTCTGTCAACTTCAAAAGAGCATATCTCAAGATCTACTGAACCAAATTGGATGATTCAAAGCACATTGGAACAAGCTTGACGCATACTATATGCCTACAAAATTTGAAGATTATTGGATCAACCATCTGGGAGAAATCGCACTCGAAGTGATCTCTGGTATTTCTCTATACACTTCCTAAAATGTTGGGGATGATCCTAAGTTTGCTAAATTGATTTCTCAGAGTGTAGTTTGTCATTTCCTCTCATTCTACTTGCAAATGAAAGCTTGTTAAGCTAATTGATTATTTCCAAAAGCAATTAGATCAATTTTAAGTGTGCTGGTCACACTGAGCACAACTCTGAGCAGGTGTCAATACCAATATAGCAAGTTTTTCAGGATTCTTGAAATCACAAGTAGTCTGTTTTGATCTAATCATTACTCAACTCATTTCCAAAGTACATATAGCATAGTTTGGTGTCATTTGGAAGCTCAAGGAGTCTACTAAGCATATCTGGAGTCAAAGGAGGGCAGGTGTGAAGCAGGTTTTGCAGCACCAGCTTGATCTTCTAAGTGTATCCAGCCATCACATCCAACAATATATATATATATATATATATATATATATATATATATATATATATATATATATATATATATATATATATATATATATATATATATATATATATATATATATATATATATATATATATATATATATATATATATATATATATATATATATATATATATATCCATCAACCTCCGCAATAGGAAAGACCCTCGTGACTCCGCAATGGACCAATCCAGCGTAATTTCAATTTACCCATCTTTCTCTTCATTTTGGAGTGAAAGTACAACAAAAAATTACTAGGCCAAAAAATCTTGGTTTGGAGATTCCAATCATGCCACTTCTTTTGGCTACTCTGGACTTCAAAAAACAATAAAAAGTTATGATAGCACTGTTCATCCATTTGCTGCAACTGATCCATGCGGTAGGCAAATGACTCCCTCAGAACCAATCTCTTCCACGTCGTAATCTAGAGACTAGCCACAAAGAGTTTGTATGAGGTCCAATATGCCCAAAGGACAGTGGAGAGCATTATTTCCCACTGATCGGTCGAATCTAGCAACATCTTTTGGAGCATGTCAAGTAAAACTTTGTTATTACTTTTCGCCAATCCGTTCACTCGTGGATAATAGGGTGAACTAAATTTTTGCTTAATTTGATACTCCGCAGTACTCTCTACAATCAACTCATTCAGAAAATGAGTTCGCGTATCTGAAACTAATTCCAATGGTAAGCCATAGCACAGAAAATTTTCATGCTGCAATTTTTGGGCCACTATCCGTGTGGTAACTTGCTTGATTGCCCATGCTTTGACCCATCGCATGCAATAAACTGTACACGTCAAGATGTATAGGGCTCGAGTGTGAGCTGCAGGTGGTTTGATGGGACCTATAAAGTCCAAACCCCATTTCTAAGGGTTCCACTAGGAGAATTGGTTGCAATAGGAAATGTTGCCTATCGTGAGCTTCGTGTGTGCGCTAGCATGGATCATAATTCCGTACCGCATGTTGATCATCTGAGTACATAGTTGGCCACCTTAATCCGGAATGATGAATTTTGTGGACAATAATCATATGAATTTAGTGCCCACCAGGGTCACCTACATGCCTCCGAAATGACTTCCAGCACCTCATGTGGAGGCACGTAGTGCATCCGAATGCTAGTGGGATCCTTATGGTATAGTTGTCCCATAATCACTTTAAACCTGCGACTATGAAGTACTATTTTTTCTCGTGCTGTTGAAGTTAAGTACAATTGACCAATACCATTTTCGAGAAAACTGAGCATTTCCTCATACCAAGTAGGGTAGGTCTGAGGAGGATTCTCAGCTTCGACCACCGAAAAAATGTCAATGTTCGGAAGAGTGTCATATACCCCTTCAGGGGGTTCTCCATGATCAATACGTGACAAGAAATCAGCAATAGCATGGCTGGCTCTTGGAGGATGAACAATATCATATTCAAATTCTTGTACCAATAGGACCTATCGGGCAAGGCGACCTACCAAATTTTGTTTTTCCACTAGATACAGGAGTGCACTTTGTTCCACATGAAAAGCGAACGTGCATCCCAACGAATAATGGAAAAACTTATTGATTGAATAAATGAGCCCTAAGCACTCCCTTTCTATCGTGGAATAGTTCTACTCTACAGCTGTTAATCATTAGCTAGCATAGTAAACCGGGCGATCTTCCTTCTGCATCAGTACACTCCTAATAGCTTTATCAGAAGCATCCACGAAGACATGGAAGTGCTGTGTCTAGCGTGGGGCTTTCAACATTTGTGTGGTAGATAGCATTTTCCACTATCGCTCAAAGGCAGTTTGAGCTTCCTATCTGCATACAAATTTTGTCGGTCTGACATGTGCAAATTTGTTCAATGGGATGGAAATGTGCACAAGCCCTCGTAAATGTCGACCATGCCACCGAACTTGCCCTCAAAATCATAAAACTTCCTTCGGATTCTAGCGTGCTCGGGTCTCTAGGATCACTTGCACTTTGTCTGGGTCCACTGCAATGCCCTTTTGAGAAATCACATGCTTGCTTAAGAAAGATGCCACCCCAATCATGCAGCAATAGTACAAAATGAACCCCAACTCTACAGAGTAGGTCAAATTCAAACTAGATCGATTGATAAAAGTGTGATATATTATCCCCATTGAGAATCGGGAATGGTTCTTGCCCATAGTTATTGTTCAAAAGAAAAATAAGTAGTTATGGATCTATGTTGATAACAGGAAATTAAATGCTGCTACTATACCGGATCTTTTTCCCTTACCATTTTTGGACATTATGTTTGATGAGGCTCCAGGAAGGGAATGTATTCATTTCTTGATGGACTCAGTGGATATAACCAAGTTTGAATGGTGGAAGCTGATATACCAAAAACAAAACTTATCACGAAGTGGGAAGTCTTTCCTTGCACAATTATGTGGTTCCGATTAAGAAATGCACCAAGCACGTTCCAATGGTGCATGCACCAAATATTTTCCCCCATACTTAACATCATTGGTGCACATTTTTCTAGATACTTTTTTAGTTTCTCGTGTAATGGCAACACACCCGAACATTTACAGGCCTGTTTCGATTCGTGTAGACACGTACAGCTATGCTTGAATCCAAATAAATCTACTTTTGTGGTCAGATGCGAAAATGCGATGATGATAAAGCTTCAGATAAAGGCCCTTCAAGTCCGCATATTTCCATGCAAAGACATCTTTGCATTGCTACAATAAAGCAATAAGTGCGATCTGGAATTCAGGAGCAAGCTTCGAACAAATTCAGAGTCGCTTTGGCTCTTTCGGAGTTCCCAAATTTACCACTTCCAGAGAATCTTCTTCTACTCATATCTTTCCACTCTGCATAGGGTATTTTAAAATTGGGTTGACGCTATCTCCATCCTTTGGTTCCACGGATTCCGTACAAACTACGGCGGCCATACTGTCCCACTCTGAGTTGATGACTGAATTCATATCAACCATGCCAAAAGAGAGCAAATCCCTATTTTCTTCCAAAAAATGTTGTTCTTCATCATCTTCGAGCCCATCCAGCATGTGTGGAGGCTTCGCCAATACTGGTTTATGCTCGAGAAGGCAATGTTGCTCTTCCTCTAATGGAACAAAAAACTTTTTATGCCCTCTTCCGAAGGTAATTGTCTTTTCATCCCAATTCTATCTAACTTTAACATTTCCTAACCACGGGTGGCCCAATAAAAAATTATAATCCAGAATTTTCCCCTTCAGTTCTAGCACAATAAATGTAATGTTAAATAGAACCTGCAAAATACGGATAGGGATGTCTTTAACCACTACCCGTAATTGATCTACCATCCGAACAAAGAAGGGAGTTGGGTCGATTCGACTCTAGCCCATTCACTTATATGTGGTGGTAAATGCAATGTTTATACTAGATCCTCCATGAATGAAAACCTTTGGAATGGCTTTATTTTTGTACTCCATTGTGATCGTAGGGAGCTCATAATCCACTATCGTGTCAGGCACTTCCCTTATCATTGACACCGAAGGCTTTGGACTTGAAGGTGAATACTTTTCTTGTAACTGTCTTAATAATTGCTTTCGAAAAGCTGGGACTAACCCCAGTAAAGCTCCCAATGACAATTTGATATGTGAGTCCTATGAGAGCTCACAATACCCATTATCCAACGATGTTCTAAGGTCTGTATCCCCTTGTTTTTGTTCCCTCTAGATTTGTTGATTCTGTAATCTAATAGTAGTCTGCGGAACCGTAGGCAGAGCCTGCAACACCTCGGATATGGTTGAATCTATTGGTGGTCCGACATTCTCCTTTGTCTCCTGTAATATTTCATTAGTTTTCTTACATGTTGTATTATGTTGCTTCTCTTTGGAAGAATCCGCTGGGACTAACGGGCGTTCTACATAGTAGGATGGGTACTCCGTAGCCTAGTGTACTGCTTTCTTAAGTGTTTGCTTTTGCTCGAGAGGTGTTAAATAGTCCAATTTCTATCCGCTCGAATACTCTTTCTAAGACCTCGTGACCACTTATGTAGAGAGTTCGAGATATCATGCTACGTAAGACAACTTATTGAATCAAGTGATAGCGTACGATTTAAAATGCTCGATATCTACAAAGAATCTCAACTCTCCATCTATAAAATCCGATTGTGAACGTACTGCTAATTTGAAATATTCCACGTGACTTGAAAGGAACTAGTTAAAAAAATGTAACTAGTGACATGCTCTCGTGAAAATATCATTTATGTACATTCTCTCTCTCTCTATATATATATATAATGAAGTTCAACCGAGGCCTATTCTCGATTGCATGAATTAATTGAAAGAACAATTATACAAACAAGCACAGTGCTCATGGGACTCCTCTTATCACACAAAGCAGGGAAAGAGAAACAATTTTGATGGCAAGAAGGCGATAGAAAACCATGCCTAAGAATAGCCCTAAGAGATGGCTAAATACATTTAATCGAAACCTTTATAGAGAGTTAGAAAGAAGGCTCACCACTTTTCGTTTCCCATCGTGGGATCGATCCCATTTTGTGTGACTCTCGTTGTTCTCCAAACCAAGCACCATATGATGTCTAAAGGATGTCAATTTTTATATTTACAAATTCCTCTCCCTACAACGCTAAGGGTCTTCTCAATTGACCATTCTTTTGGAGGGTTGCAAATGTTGAAAGCACATGTTTCTTTCAACATTTTCAAAAGTGTTTCTCCTTCAATAGAATTCCCAAACTCCATAGAGCAACGAATTGGTTTTTCAAGTTAGGCTTGCTTCCAGTTTATTTGGGAAACAAGTTCCAATCATCATAGTTAGAAACGCGTGCAAAATCAGAAAGCTTCTTGGACATTAAGCCCACTTGGATAGTAAACTATGAGGATTGGAAGTTTTTAGGAAACAGAATCAATGCTTTCAAAATCTCAATAATTCGCTTAATACGAAACAATGCCTAAGTTGGCCAAACATAAAATGAGATTTCCTTTTCCTGGCCATATGGTATCGCCTCATTTTAAATAAAAATAATAATTTGGAAAATTCTCCATCAAGAAATTTGAACTAATATTAAAGCTAACAAAATTTGTGGGTCCTCTTCATGATGTAAGTGTATGAGTTGAGATTTTATGGTGGTCTTCCATTCTGTTCAATAAAGGAGGAAAAAAAAGGACCTGAAGGATCTTGTTGCATAGATAGTTTAGACTCGCGAGAGAAAGCCCTTGATTAGACTGAGAACGATAATTTTTAAGGAAAAGATCTTTCTCTTATATTAAGTATGCAAAATGTACTCGGAAAAGGTTGTAGATGCCGAAAAGCATAAAAAAATGAAATAAGTTAAGGAATAATTTTATGTTCTAAAATATGGTGAAAATAGATGGGGAAAGGGTCTCAATTCTTATGTATTTAATGGTTTATAGGTAGAAGATGACGAATGATCTATATGATTTTTAAGATTATGATCTATAACTAGAACATCAAGAATTAGATATATGATTTTAAAGATTCTATTATTTGACATAGACACTTCTTTGTTCTCTTATCTTCGGTTACATTATCTACTTCGGGATAATGTTTCTTTTTTATTTAATATACTTTATTCTTTTTCAATGAGATCTCGAATCCATCCCTTTCACAAAATATAGTTTTTATAAAAGGCGATTGTGTGCTTCGAAAAGGTGATGATCTCATCGTGAGTTGTGATATAGCTTTTGGTTCTCTTTTTCGAGACAAAATAGTATTGTGAGCTGTGTGTTTCTTTCCGTACCAATAAATTATTTTCTTTCCTTCTCTTTTCCTCTACAAAGTGCATGCAAAGAACGAGTCTGTCTTAATAAGAAAAAGGATCAGCATCTGAATTTATACCAAGTAAAAGGAGACTCCCTGCGAGTGAGAAGTTCCGTAAATGCCCATTATCATTTGTCAATATCACCATCAGTTTTGGATACAAGAGTTAACATTATCCGCGACCTTCAGAAGTCCATGGACTACCTACAGCCTCCACTTTTCTGGTTTAATTAAACATTGCTATGTAGCAGTTATATTGCGTTACGTTGATCTCCTCTTACACACAAGAAAAACCTAATCTTATACAGTTTTTTTTCTTCAAAGTTATTTTAGTTCTAATCACCTTTTTCTATCTTGGGCTTGTTTGGAAGGCTCAGTATGTAGACATTTTTGGATGTTAGTACAAAAACTATGGCAGCTAAAAGACGTGAAAATAGACCATCACATGGTCAAAGCAAGAGAGAAGGTTTCGAATCTTCTAGAAAAAAAAAAAGGAAAACTTGGCAAATGGAAAGTCTTCTGATGAAGGCTCACATTTAGAGATAAAGGTATCGGTTATACACGTACAAAAGTTAGGAAGCATTGAGAGAATGAATGATATTTAAAATTTACGGTTTGGACCTATCCGAATGTGAGGTACGTTCAATCAAAACATAAACTTAGATTTTAAAAATGGTTTTTACACTTCAAGAAACCTTGGATCCATGAAGAACAAAGATACTTCTTCTAGTAAATGATTGGTTTCTTATAACATTCGAGAGGTATCTCATCCCTCAAGAGAGATCAATTTGGTCAATGGCTTTGAGATAACATTTCAACCAAGACCTTATCTATCTTCAAGAGATCGAAATTGATGGGTTTGAACTACAAAAGAGGAAAAAGTGTATTTTGGCATCTCATGTGTGGGTCCCCACACAACACCTATGTGGGAGTAGTGGTGTGGCTATATACTTCAAGCCAACATGATATTCTCTCTTGGTGGATAATGTGATGGATTGGAACCATGAGTGCATTGATACATCTTTTAAGGGCCCTCTTCAACTCGCCATTGCCATGGTATATGCTCCCAATTTTGACATAGAAAGACTTACTACTTAGCACTCTTTAGACTCTTTGCCCTTTGAGGTCATTCTTTACAGGGACTTAAATATGCTAGATGTTATGTCTAATAGATGGGACTAAAGAGGAAATGTTATTGATAGAACTGTGAAACACACTTGGACCTAGGTTAAGCTACATCAAGATCTGGTGGAAGTCAAAGAAGTGTATGGTTTATGTTGGTCCAACTTATAGACTTCATCCAAGTTATATCATGAAAAACATCATTGACAAGCAAGGTCCCCCATCCTTTTTTTAATGTATGAACTTTTTTTTTTTTTACAGCTATCCAATGCTTCTCACTTTCAAATCATATCTTAGACACATGAAGGACCCTAGGTTTCATGTTAATCCCTCAATCCTCTTCCTTCCTTCTATTCAATAGGTGATCTCCATGACCTTGACCAAGGCCTTTAGCTCAAAAACCTCTATTGCTAAGTGCTAGAAGTTAGCTTTCAATTAGTCCCAAGTTCCCCTTTACAAGGCCCAAAATTAAATTCTTAAAATTGGCATGTGAGAATGGAAAATTTGTATTGCCATCTTTGATGTCTTGAGACGGAAGTAAATAGTGGAAATTTTCACCTCCAACCTTGACTCTGAAAAATTAAAAGCAAACTAGGATATGAAGAAGAAATGCAAAAAAAAAAATCATAGGTTTATTTTAATGATTGGTGGGTAGCGAAAGCAAAGTAACCGATGAAAGAGATGTGTAAGCTCTTGAAGAAGAAGCAACACAAGGAAGAGGTCCCCTACATGATACTGAACAATAGGTGGAGTGCACTTTTGCAAAGAGAATAATGACCTAATTACCAACCACTTCACCCAACTACTAGGGGCGTCCTCACCATTCACTTCATATAGATGGGATTGCATGGCTACTATCTCTAAAATTACATAAGAAAGAATTCCTAAAAACATAATGCATTTTCTTTAATCCCCTTTCACCAATACAGAGACTTTGAAAGTTGTTGATGCTCTACCTAGTGGTAAAACCGCAGGTAGACACAATCTCACTAGTGAAATTTTCAAGAATTTCAAGAGTATCGTAGTGAAACCATTACTTTGGTGTGGAAGAAGGCCTTGCATTTTAGTGTTCTTCCTAAAGTTTCTCAATGAAGGTGTGATTAATGTTGATATAATTTGGTCATGATGTGTGTGAACACACTTAGGACCTCTAGGAGAATTTTTTCCCTCTTTCAGAGCTTTTTTTCCCTTGGCTTGTATATACACTTATAACCTTGAAGAGTTACTTATCTTTGTACATTCACTTGGTAATACATTTAGTATTGTGTGTTGTGCTCAAAGATTCTTCTTCTTTTTTGTGTTGTTTGCATGCTTCACCAAACTTGAAACTCTAACAATTTGTATCAAAGAAACTTGGAGCTTCATCTAGGGCATTCTCAACACCCCTCTATTCACAGTCTCAGTATAACATAGAATTTGCTGTCAAAATTTTGATATGAGCTCATTTTTGCCCACACTTCTTGTGTAAAATTTTGTCTTTTTGGGCCAAACAGATATAAAGGTTTTAGTTTGCGTGTACAAGCACCTTGAAATCTGCTACAGATTTAGTAAAACTCTATAGGGTAATTCTCTTCAAAATTTTGAGATATATTCATTTTTCTACATTAGTGTATTTTGGTTAGTGGTCATCACTAAAAGCAATGATGTATTCCATATGTTGGTTGTTGATGATAAGTTGGATGGTACCAATTACCCATTATGGGCATATAGGATGCATGATGTATTGGTTGAAAAAGGACTATGGAATATTGTGAAGGGTGCTTAAAAATGACCTACTACACCTATAAATATAGTTATTTAAGGTGATGCAGATGATGTTGAAGATGATGATGTTTAGGTTAATGTTTGTGCTTCGGCTCTTACTGCGCCTATTATAGAGCAACTTCGTTGGGATGGTTGAGTTGCTCAAGCACATGCATTGATAGCCTTTTCTATCAAACATGCCATTGTCTCTCATATTCACTCTTGTGAAAGAGCAAAGGATTATAAGGATACGCTTATCACATTATTCCACACAAGAAATGAGGCTTGTGTTGCTTACGTCCGAAAAGAACTCGAGGGTGGGCAAATGAATGAAGGAGATTCCATGGAGAGCTTTTTGAAAAAGATACAAGATTTAAAGGAACAATTGATTTTTGCTCATTAAGTATTACTAGATAGTTCAACTGTATAGACTGTTTTGAATGGTCTTCCACATTCATATCAGATTTTTTTTTTCTACTCTTTGGTTGATGATGAAAGGCAATCCAAATGCCTTAACATTTAAGGAATTTGTCAATGCTTTATTAGAGGAAGATCACTCCATGTAGAAAAAGTCATTTATGGATGTAGCATATCTAGCTTTCTTAGCAAGTTTGAAGGGCCAAGGTAAACAGAGCTCATCTACTAATAAGAAAAAATTTGTTATTTCTAAACAGTCCAAAAAGGAAGACAAAGACAAGAAGAAAACAAAAAATCAAAAATCATTTTGAAAATATTGTAAAGGAAATGTTCATTTCATAATGATTTGTCCAAAAGTTCCTAGAAAAGAGGCAAAGAGAAAAGAGTTCCAAATGGTTGTTGTAGAGGCCTCTACACCTAAAATAGAGTCTACTAATCTTGTGCAGAATGAAGAATAGGTGCTTACTACTATTTCCACTTATGATACATCTTCTCATGAACATTGTATGTCTACACTAGACTTAGATGTTTAGTACCTTGACAATGAACCAACCAAACATATTACCTCGCAACGTAGTTTCTTTTGTTCACTTGACCTTGCCCCTATAGGGAATATTCTCACATGTGCTAACAACTCCTCTTATCTTGTAATGGGAGTTGGTAAGATTTTTCAGACTACTACTGATGGTATTTCTTTCATATTGTAATATGCTTTGTATATGCGAGGAATCAAAAAAATGTGTTATCAGTCTCAACATTAGCTAGGATCGCATTGGTTGTGAAATTTATTAATGATAGATGTACGAACCATGATCTGTCAAATGGCAATGTTATTTCTACTTTTGGCATTTTATGTCAGGGGTTGTATAAGCTCAATGATTATCCATAAAAATCTATGAATGATTTAGCACGTGAAGCTCAAGATTCATAGGCTATATCGAATGCAAGGCTTTGGCATGCACACTTTGTTCATCTCAATTATGCTATATTGCTACACCTACAGAAATCCGAAATGGTGTTCTTTGTGCCAAAACTTGAGGCACCTTGTAAACATTTGGGGACATATTCTAGTTACTCACAAATTAGAGCTTCTTCATAGTGATTTTTGTGGACATATGCACACACCCTCTTCTCGGAACTACCTTTACTTCGTGACTTTTATTGATGCTTTTTCCACGCATGCATGGGTGCATCCACTAAAAGAAAAGTCCAAAGTGTTTATGTGCATCAAACAGTTTCTCTAGTTTTGATTGAAAATCTGTCAACATGTAAAATGGTCACCCTCCAATATAGCTTTTGGTTCTCTTTTTCGAGACAAAATAGTATTGTACGCGGTGTGTTTCTTTCCGTACCAATAAATTATTTTCTTTCCTTCTCTTTTCCTCCACAAAGTGCATGCAAAGAACGAGTCTGTCTTAACAAGAAAAAGATCAGCATCTCAATTTATACCAAGTAAAAGGAGACTCCCTGCGAGTGAGCAAAATTTGAAGGTCCGTAAATGCACATTATCATTTGTCAATATCACCATCAGCTTTGGATACAAGAGTAAACATTATCCGCGACCTTCAGAAGTCCATGGACTACCTATAGCATCCACTTTTCTGGTTTAATTATACATTGCTATGTAGCAGTTATATTGCATTACGTTGATCTCCTCTTACACACAAGAAAACCCTAATCTTCTACAGTTTATTTCTTCAAAGTTATTTTAGGTTTATTCGCCTCTTTCTAACTTGGGCTTGTTTGGAAGGCCCAGTATGTAGACATTTTAGGACGTTAGTACAAAAAAATGCGGCAGTTAAAAGACGTGAAAATAGACCATCACATGGTCAAAGCAAGAGAGAAGGTTTCGAGTCTCCTGAAAAAAAATAAGGGAAACTTGGCAAATGGAAAGTCTTCTGATGAAGGCTCACATTTAGAGATGGACGTATGGGTTATACACGTACAAAAGCTAGAAAGCATTGAGAGAATGAATGATATTTAAAATTTACGTTTTGGACCTATCCGAATGTGACGTAACACTTAATCAAAACAGAAACTTAGACTTAAAATATGGTTTTTAGACTTCAAGAAAGTTTGATCCGTGAACAACAAGGATACCTCGTTTAGTAAATGATTGTTGTTTCGTATAACATTCGAGGACTATCTCATCCCTCAAGACAGAACGTGTTTGGTCAATGGCTTTGAGATAAAATGTCAACCGATACCCTATCTATCTTTAAGAGATCAAAATTTAAGAGATCAAAATTGATGGGTTCAAACTACAAAAGAGGAAAAAGTGTATTTTGGGATCTCATTGTGTGGGTCCCCACACAACACCTATGTGGGAGCAGTGTTGTTGCTATAGGCTTCAAACCGAAATGGTATTCTCTCTTGGTGGATAATGTCATGGATTAGAACCATGAGTGGATTGCTACATCTTTTAAGGGCCCTCTCGAACTAGCCATTGCCTTGGTATATACTCCTAATTTTGATAAAGAAAGACTTACTACTTAGCCCTCTTTAGACTCTTTGCCCTTTGAGGTCATCCCTCTGCAGGGACTTTAATATGTTAGATGTTATGTCTAATAGATAGGACTAAAGGGGGAATGTTATTCATAGAATTGAGAAAGACACTTGGAACTAGGTTAAGCTACACCACGATCTGGTGCAAGCCAAAGAAGTGTAAGTTTTATCTTGGTTTAACTTCTCAACTTCATAGAAGCTATATCATGCAAAACATCATTCACAAGTAGGGTCCCCCGTCCTTTTCTCAATCTATGAACTTAGTTTTACTTGATCGGTTTCTAATGATTCAGACTTTCAAATCATATCTTGTTCTATTCAATAGGTAATCTTCATGACCTCAACCGAGGCCTTTAGCTCAGACACATCTATTGCTAAGTGCTAAAGTTAGCTTTCAGGTAGTCCCAAGCTCCCCTTTACAAGGCCCAAAATAAATTCTTACAATTGGCATGTGAGAAGGGAAAATTTGTATCGCCATTTTTGGTGTCTTGAGACGGAAGTAAATAGTGGAAATTTTCACCTCCAACCTTGACTTTGAAAAATTCTAAGCAAACTAAGATATGAAGAGGAAATGAAAAACAAAACTCATAGATTTTTTTTCAAAGATTGGTGGGTAGGGAAAGAAAATAAACCAATGAAAGAGATGTGTAAGCTATTGAGGAAGAGCAATGCAAGGAAGAGATCCTATACATGATACTTAACAACAAGCGGAATGTAGTTTTGCAAAGAGAATATTGAGCTAATTACCAACCACTTCACTCAATGTCTAGGGGTGTCCTCACCACTCACTTCATAGAGATGGGATTGCATGGTTGCTATCTTTAGAATTAGATAAGAAAGAATTCCTAAAAACATCATGCATCTTCTTGAATCCCCTTTCACAAACATAGAGTCTTTGAAAGTTATTGATGCTCTCCCAATCATAAAAGCATGGGTCTAGACGATCCCACGACTAAAATCTTCAAGACTTTCAAGAGTTTCTTAGCGCAACCGTTACTTTGGTGTGGAAGGAGGCCTTGGAACTCAATGGTATTCCTAAGTTTCTCAATGAAGGTGTGACTAATGTTGATATATTTTGGTGGTGATTTGTGTGAACACACTTAGGACCCCTAGGATACCTTTTTCCCTCTTTGGGATTTATTGTTTACCCTCGCTTGTATATACACTTATGACCCTAACGAGTTACTTATCATTGTACATTCAATTGGTAATACATTCAATATTGTGTGTTGTGCTCCAAGCTTCTTCTTCTTCCTTGTGGTGTTTGTGCACTTCACCAAACCTCAACGTCCAACTATTTGTATCAGAGCAAGTTTGAGTTTCATCTAGGGCATCGTTGACACCCCTCCGATCACAATCTTAGAATTGCACGAAATTTGGTTTTGAAATTTTGATATGAGCTCATTTTAGCCTATGAATTCACACTACTTGTGTAGGAAATTTTTTATTTTTGTGCCAAAATTATATAACGGTTTTGGTTTGCCTATACAAGCATCTTGAGATCAACTTAAAATCTACTGTTGATAGGGTAATTTTGTTCAAAATTTCGAGCTACACTCAGTTTTTTGCATCAATGTATTTTAGTCAATGGCCATCACTGAAAGCAATAATGTATTCCATATCTTGGCTATTGAGGATACGTTGGATGGTACCAGTTACCCATTATGGGCATATATGATGCCTCATGTATTGATTGAAAAAGGATTGTGGATATTGTGCAAGGTGTTGGAAAATGACCTACCACACCTATAAATATAGTTATTGAAGGTGATGCAAATGGTGTTAAAGATGATGATCTTCAGGTTCCTATTTGTGCTTTGGTTCTCATTGCACCTACTATAGAGAAACTTCATTGGGATGGTTGATCTATCATGCACGTGCATCGATAGCCTTTTCTATCAAACATGCAATTATTCCTCATATTCTCTCTTGCCAAACACCAAAGAATCCTTGGGATACACTTACCACTTTGTACCACTCAAGAAATGAGGCTTGTATTGCTTACCTCTTTAAGCAGTTCAAGAGTCAGCATATGAGCTCAATAGACAACTTTTTGAGAAAGATGAAAGATTTGAAGGAACAACTGATTTCTACTCATGAAGTCTTGCGAGATAGTTCAATTGTGTACACTATTTTGAAAGTTCTTCTAGATTCAATTCAGATTTTTGCTTCTACTCTTTGGTTGGTGGTGAAATGCAATCCAAATGCCTTAACATTTAAGGAGTTAGTTTTTGTTTTATTAGAGGAACAACAGTCCATGTAGGAAAAATTCCTTTACAGATGTACCATATCCATCTTTCTTAGCTAGTCAAAAGGGCAAATGTAAACAGAGCTCTTATATTACTAGGCAAAAATCACTTATTTCTACATTGTCAAAAAGGAAAAACAAAGACAAAAAGAAAATAGAAAAGCAAAAATCATTCTACAAATATTGTAAAGGAAATGGTCATGTCATAAAGAGTTATCCAAAACATGGGGCAAAAGAGGCAAAGAAAAAAGAGGTCCAAATGGTTGTTGTAGAGGCCTACACCTAAAATAGAGTTTACTACTCTTGTGGAGAATGAAGAACGGGTGTTTACTACTATTTCCAATTATGTCACATCTTCTCATGAACGTTGTATGTCAGTAGTAGACTTAGATGTTTGGTACTTTGACAGTGGAGCAACCAAACACATTACCTCATAGCGTGGTTTCTTTTTTTCACACTACAACATATGAGGGGCATACTGATGTTGTCCATACCGACGGTCATGCCTTGGCGTCGGTATGACCGTTGAAAATGCTTGAAAAATCACAGATGGAATACCAACCGTATGAGCGTCGGTATATGTGCTGGTAATTTACTAGAAATTACTGGCGCTCATACCGACACTTATATCGAGGGAATGTTTTAACCCGACCCGAGAGCAAAAGTTTGACATTTGCTTGCGTTTTGAACCACAATTTGCTACTGTCGAGTTTGCACGTGCGAACTACATTCTGAGCATATTGTGTACACACATCTCTCTCTTTCTCTCTCTCTCTCTCTCTCTCTCTCTTTCTATAGAAACCTCTCTATTTTTCTATATATGAAATTTTGGTGAATATCGCACACACTATAGCACCCTTTCTCTTTCTTTGTGTTTTCCCTTTTCTAATTTCTCTTCTCTTTAGTTTTGCAGGAGCTTTTTGGCGTGAGTTCTTTGGAGTTCGACGGAGGACAACATTAAGTGGACTTTGACTACAACGCTCCAAACAATTACATCGAGGTAAGTGATTGTTTAGTTTTTGATTGGTATAGAATGAGATAGAGAGAGACAGAGATGAAAGAAACAGAGAGATCTAGAGAAACATAAAGAGCGAGAGAGAGAGAGAGGGGAGAGAGAGAGAGAGACAGAGAGAGAGAGAGAGAGAGAGAGAGAGAGAGAAAGAGAGAGAGAGTGAAAGAGAGAGAGTGATGAAAGAGAGAGATAGAAAGAGAGTGAAAGAGAGAGAGAGAGATATGAAATAGAAAGAGAATGAGATAGAGAGAGAGATGCATACATACATACACACACATATGCATATACATACTCACATACATATTACATACACACATGCACATACACATACATATTACATACTCACATGCATATGCATACACACATATACATACATACATGCATATTACATACACATATGCATATTACATACACACACATATGCATACTCATAATAGATACATGTACACACACATATACATACATACATGTACACACACATGTATATGTACACACATGCATATGCATACATACATACACACATATTTGCATGTACATATTTTGGTAGTGATGTGTGTGAAGACACTCAGGATTGTTAAGGCACTTTTTCCCCTCATTAGGAGGTGTTTTGTCCCTAGCTTGTATATACACCTATAGCCCTAATGGGTTACTTATCTTCATATAATCATCTAGTAATAAAGTAAGTATTGTGTGCTGTGATCCAAGGTTCTTATTCTTTCTTGTGTTGTTTTCATGTTTCACGAGACCTCAAACTCCAACAATTATGCTCATTCACAAGGAAGGAAAAATAGTATAAAAAATTGGAGACCCATCACTACGCTCCAAATTGGATATAATATCTTTTAATATAAAGGAAGTTCGGCAATAGCCTACTCTCCCGGACTTGAATTAAATTAAGAAACAAAGGTACAATAGAAGGGGACTAGTGCCCACGGGACCCCCCAAATCCCACAAAGCAGGGGAAGCTTGGTTGATTCCTAGGTTGCATTACAAAGAAGGTTGATCACCCTCTCGTCGCCCTCATGCGGGACCCACTTGGGTTTGGGCTTGTTGTTGATCAAAAGGAGGACTTGATGGTGCCTGAAGGGGGGGATTTCTTACTGTTGACAATCCTTTTGCCAAGGAGGAATAGAGATTTTTCAATCGACCACTCCCTGGGGGGGTCGCCGAAGTTGAGAGCACACCGCTCCCGCCAAATTTTCCACAGGACTTCCCCTCTGATTGCGTTCCAGAGAGCCGCAGAGCATCCAATCGCTTCACCCAAAAGGACTTGTTTCCAGCTAAGCTGTTTCTGAACTCTGATTTTCAGTCCAACCATCTGCCAGATTCTGTAGGAGTTGGGGCAAGTAAGGAAGATGTGTGGGACATCTTCGATTGCACGGTGGCAGCGTTTGCACCACGGAGGGATCCACAAATTTTGCTTGCCTTATGGTTAGTCCAAATTCCTCGATGAAGAATTTGCCATAAGAGGACCGACTTCTTAATCTCTATAAGTGGGTGCCAGATACCCATGAATTTCATGTCCCACCGAAGCCGCGTCCAGGATAGGCACCACTTCTTGTTGAGGCTGATCTGGAGGTCAGTCGTTTCTTTGATGTTCGGGATTTTGAGTAGGCTATTTCCATTGTGCCATTTGAGACCACGCGCGTTCGGAGCATCATGTCCCATGAGAAGGCGAGTTTTGTGACGATCCCAAGCGAGGCATCTGCTTTGCAAGGTGTTCCATTCTTCGTACGAGATGTTTATGCGAGGGTCGATATCCTCGTAGTTGATCCAACTGTTGGTGTCATGTTTCCAGAGGTGTTTCCATTTTTTGAATCCTTTGTTCCATAACTTCTTGGCATTTTGAATGTTCCACGACTCCACACTCCGGATGCCATGTATCGGAAACCAGATAGAGTCGTTTTGTCTGATTCCGGCCGCCCACTTCCAGTCCTCACTGATTCTTGTGAAGCTTTTGACTTTATTCCAGCCCTTCCAAAGAGAGCATACGAGAGTGGAGCCTTTCGGGAAGACAGGTATCGGGGAGAATAGCAGGGTCATGATGTCAAGATTCTTCCAGTTCGGGGACCCCGTGAGGGCCAACTCATTTTTGTTTCTGAAGATCAGCTTGGCCCACGAGGCCTCCCTATTGCACCAAGCTTTAATCATCCATTTGGCTGCCAGTTTGTTAGCCATGCACCCAATGTCCAGGATGCCAAGCCCCCCGCTATCTCTAGGGCTGGTGCAGATGGCCCATTTGATTTTAGGCACCCCCCTTCTGTTATGATCACCCGTCCAAAGAAAGTTTCTGCAGATGCTATTCAGTTTGGACAGGCCTTGCTCATTCGGTCTCCAGCAAGAAAGGAAATAGATGGTAGACGAGAGGAGGAACGTGTTGATAACCATCGCCCGTCCAGCGAGATTGATTTGCATGCCTCTCCAGTAATTGAGCTTGTTTTCAAGTTTGGCCAGCACCCAGTTCCATCGCTGCTCCATAGAGACGCCAAACCCCAAGGGGATTCCAAGCAGTCGAAAGATTTGGCCCTGCGGAATGATTTGACAGCCATGATCAGTGAGAAGGCCAGGTTGATGTCCCACAATGGCCCTAAAGGCGGTCTTATTGTGGTTGATTTTGGATCCAGAGGCCTCACAAAAGGTATCAAGACACCTCCAGAAAGTCTCCATGCTGGTATTATCATTGTGAACGAACGCGTTCATATCGTCGGCAAAAAGTCTCATGATGATTTGACTGTGATCGTGAGGTAGCTGGAGGCCTTTGATATTGCCAGCCTCCACATGATGAGCCACAAGTCTGCTCAGCCCCTCAGTGGCAATGGCAAAGAGAAGGGGGGCAAGAGGGCACCCTTGTCTAATAGATCTTTTAAGATGGATCGCCTTCGAAAGTTTGCCGTTAACGTTAATTTGGGTCGTTGCGTTGCCGAGAAGGGTCGCGACCATCTTGGTGAATTTCTGACTACATCCGAGGTCTTGGAGCGACTGCAGAATATAGTCCCATTCTAGCCTATCGTAAGCTTTGTCAAAGTCGATCTTGAGGAAGACCACATCTTGGTTAGACTCATTTGCAAATTGAATACCTTCCCAAATATCCATAATGGTTTCCAGGATGGACCTGCCTTTGATGAAACCTTTTTGGTCCTCACTAAGCCAAGATCTCAGGTGGCACGCAAGTCTGTTGGCAATGACTTTGGCGACGATCTTGTATCCTGTTTGAAGCATGGTAATTGGCCGCCAGTTCTCGATTCTGTTTTTTTCCCCCTTCTTGTGAATCAGCTTGATAATTCCATTATTTATACAAGAAGGAAGAGCACCAAAATCTAGCGCTTCTTGCCAAACCATCCGAAGAGGGGTGGCAACCACCAGCTTGAAGGATTTAAAAAACTCGTTAGTGAGTCCGTCGGGTCCCGGGCTTTTACCGAGAGGGAGGGCATCAATGACCTCAATGATTTCTGATTCAGAGATCGGGGCATGAAGCAGGGAGTGGAGGTTGGGCGGTATTCTCCGGGGGGAAACCCTAGAAATGGCAGCCATGCAGTCCCTTCTATGGTGGGAGAGGGGGTTCGAGGTTCCCAGGAGTCTCGTGAAGTGCCCTTCGATGATGCCAACATTATCTTCTTCCGAGTTGCATACATTGCCATGTGGGTCTAGCAGTAGGGGAATCGTCTCTCTGTTGTGTTTCCTTTTAAGGATACTGCACATCTCTTTGGTGGGTTTGTCGGCTTTTCTGGCCCACCACTCCTTGAAGAAGATTTCCAAGTTTTTCCTTTGTATTTCTTCCTCGTATCTCAACGCCGCTCTGATTTTTCGGAGACCTTTCTGGGCTTGGTGTTTTCCTTTGTTTACTTCCTCCTCGAGTCGCCAGAGTCTGTGGTAAAGCGCTTCCCTACGAGCCCGCCGCACTGTCTCGAGCATCTTCTTAGTTCTGATCATGATCTTGCGAGACTTGTCGACCGCATTTCTCCAGCACTTGGCTGGGGCCAAGCCAGAGGCGAACGCCACCTTCCACACATCGGCAATCTCTTGATGGACGGAGGGGAGAGAGAAGGTGGAAGCGTTGGCATGGAACCACGGAGCCTTGTGGGTCCTGTTGGAAGGTTGAAAAGTGATAACGATCGGGTAGTGATCAGAGATGGTGAGGTCAGTACGTTGCGTGATGGAAGGGTGGCCCCACAGATGAGTAAAACTCTGAGAGATGTAGCATCTATCAAGTCTAGCTTTCCTCAGATCCTCGCCCGCTTGGAGATTTGACCAGGAAAAGCCATTCGAGTCTTTGAATTCGACCAGATCCAAGTGGAGTTTGGTCATGTCCCAAGTCTAATATCTTATCAAAAGCTCTTGCGACTCACATTAAGTTTCATCTATGTTCCTAGATCCATGAGGATCAAAAGGGATATGGAGGCCATTATTGATGTGTGGGAAGGCCTAGAATTGGCTAAGGAATGTTCACAAGATGCCCTCTTCATGAAGATCAATTTTGAGAAAGCATACGATCATCTAGAGTGGGAATTCCTTCTCAAATCACTGAGAGATATGGGTTGTGGCCCTAGACTCATCAACATGCTCTCCATGCTTATGGGACACACCTCAACTTAGATTAATATCAATGATCATCTCTCTTAGGAAACTAGGTTAAGATGCTCGATTTGACAGAGTTATCCACTCGCTCCACTCATTTTGCCATTGCTATGTATGGTACTTCCTAAATCATGAAGCCCATCTTGGTTAGATTTAAGGTTTTCAACTCCCTCATAGCGAGAGTCGTATGATAATGAGACTCTTCATGGATGATACAATTTCTTTTGTGAAATAATGAGAAGCATCTTAGCTTGCATATCTCCCTTCACATGAGATGGTGTATAAACTAATCTAGCATCAAATGGAAATTTATGCGCATGTACCTAAACCATCCTCTCATGGAGAATAAAAATTTGGTTCTTATGTTTCAAATCATTCATCATGGAGTCTAGAACAATGCTAGAGCTAATAAAATCTATTGGGCCCCAAGTAGTGCAAGTGGTACCTATGGGGTATAGAGGACGTTAGTCATCTCTTCTTCTCATGCCCAAGAAGCTAGACAATATGGAGATATCTTACCATAATTTTGAGCTTATGAAGGCAAATCAATTGGAAACAAGTGTTGCTCGGTTAAACAAATGGTTGCTCTTGTGCCTTGTGGAACTCCATCAGAGGGGAAGCCCTCTAGAAGATATGGAAACAAAGATGTGTGATGAACTTTGATTCCCATAAAAAAGAATGATTGATTGAAAAGTTTGTAGGCTTGTTAGGTAGAAGAATATATAATTATAAAAAATCATAGGCTTTCACACACCATAGGATGATTTTCTTGGAGACCATAAAGATTAAACGCAAGTGGATCACACATGAGGGGTATGAAAACATCATCAACCTTTTTAGTGACTCCCTTTAAACCATAAGTCAGCCACATAATCTCAGGTCTCTTATCAGTTTTGGATCATCATAGTTATAAGGCCACTGGACTATCCTACCCCAGGTTTGTGGGTTAGAAGGGATCCCAAGGGCACTAAGCCCATTCACAATATAATTGTTCTTTTGTTAATTCAAGCAAGGGAGACTAGGCATTGATAGAACTTTGTTTGAAAAAAGTTGTTTGATCCAACTGGAGAGTAAAAGAGATTCACCACGCTTAAAGTTAGTTATGTTCTTGGAGCAAAAGGATTCATCTAGGATTAAAATAAGGCAAGACGTGAGCATATGTAGATATATTTACTTTTAAACACTAAGGGGTTACATCAACATATGGTCATAAAATGTGAAAATTATAATCCATGTACGAGAGACCTCTAATAAAATTATGACTAAATATGATTTGAGTGAAATCAAGATGGGGGCCTGTTACCATTAGCATCCATGTGAAAGGCCTAATGGCCACCGGACACTTTTGTATATGTTCTTTAATAAAACATATAGTGCTTTGGTCAGCCATAGATTGTAAGTTCCACTACATTTGTAATACCTAAGTAGTTTGTGGTTGTGCTCCATGTGTACTATGTTTTTGTGCATATTCTACAACCTCTATGCAGAGTACCATGTGTGGCACTAGGAACTTAGCTTTTTACTCCAAGGATATCATCGTAGAGCACTCAAGAATGAGATCAGACTGTGGTGCATTGCCATCAAAAAACTTTTCTAGTATATGAGCATTTCGATTGAAAATGTTTGTTATGTTTGTGCGAGCGAAGCGAGCACCCACCCACCCACCCAAGGATTTCTCCAAGGATTATGACTAAGGTGGTGACCAAGGCATAAACCTTTGCATACCTTTTCATCTGAGTCCTAGAAGTCACCGTTATCACCATTGGCTACACATAACGGAGGACCTCAATGATCAAGGAAGACGGAGGTTCCCGATACTTCTTGGGAGGTCACCCATCCTAGTATTGTTCCCCCCCAGAGCTTGCTTAGCCATGGCAATCTCTGGCCAGTAAGCTACACTCTTTTGGTGTATAAAGAAGGGGAAAGAATAAGGTTAACATTACCTTGAAGATATTTTGGTCCCTCATCAAGGAAGACGGAGGTTCCCGATACTTCTTGGGAGGTCACCCATCCTAGTATTGTTCCCCCCCAGAGCTTGCTTAGCCATGGCAATCTCTGGCCAGTAAGCTACACTCTTTTGGTGTATAAAGAAGGGGAAAGAATAAGGTTAACATTACCTTGAAGATATTTTGGTCCCTCAAAGCTTCATTCTTTGCTTTCAAAGCATATTTCTAAAGCATTTTTGGGGTAATTTTTGTGGCCCTTTGGGAGTACTTTCATGCATACCTCTATTCACACAAGTCCAAGAACATCAAGAAGTGTTCTTTGTAATTCTTTTACAATACATATTCACTTTTAGGGCTATTTGTTTCAGCCACACTCGTAAAATTTCACATTTCCTGAAAGGTTTTGAGTTGTGCTGGGAGCAGACACTACAAATTTATGCAGGTTTTTTGAACGTAAACAACAAAGTTGACAGACACTTGGAGGTGTTGTTGGCTAGTTTTTGGGTTGTGCATTCAGCCTTTGAGTGTCATTTTACTGCATATATTGAACACATACACACTATGTACACTTTTTTGGATACCTCTTATGCACATACATGTGGTCATTGATATAGCAGTTATGTTTTTGCATCAATCCTTTTACGTTTGACAAAGAGGGTTGTGGTGAGGTTTTCTTAATTAGGAGACACCCAGATGTCGAGGTCTCTTTGGTGATGCAAGTGGAAGACTTACCAACCTCACCATATGAGATGTATGATAGTTGTTCATAGGTGCTGGACAAGCCTAGTTGGCTTATTTTGGGTAACTGATTAAATGCAGAGGAGTTAGTGATTCACTATGCACGTAAACATGATAGTACTTGCAATTTTATGAGAATTTGACACTACTCATATGCTCATTTTGTAGAGGATACTCTTGAAAAATGGTTCCAATCTTTTTTGTTTTTTATCAACTATACAATGATCGATTTAATCCTTCATACATTTATGTGTGTGAGGACATTTATTCTCACATAATCTTTTTGGTTGGTCATTACTATTCATACATTCATCTTTTTGGGAAGACTGTTGAATTCTCTCCTAGAATCTGGCACTTGGTCATCCTTCTTTGAGCCTTGGTGGGGTTTGAAATCTTCTATCTCCATTATCATTCGATTCAGTTCTCTACAATCATGGCATCAGAGGTCTCAGGCACGTCTAGTGGATAAGGGTCTAGTGCAAGTGTTCCAAGGAGGGGCTATAACCTGAAGGGTAAAGACCATTTTGAGATCCAAAAAATTGATGGAAAAAACTTTTTTCTATGGAAGAATGAGATTAACCATGTGCTATTTCAAAGGAGGCAATGGAAGTGAGTAAATGGAATCTCAAAGAAGCCTACTAGCATGGATGAAGATGATTCAGATGAGTTAGATGAAATGGACAGGTCCACCATTCAATTACACCTGGTAAATGATGTTTACTTGATAGTATTGGACTCTGAAAGTGAAGAGGAGCTTTAGAAGAAGTTATGTAATACATATGAGAAAGAAACAACATCAAAAAAAGTGTATCTAATGAGAAAATTATATGATCTTTGCATGAAGGATACACACAATGTTGCAACTTATTTGAATGAGTTTGATGCTATATTCCCCCAGTTACAGGCTCAAAAAATGGACACAGATAATGAAATGAAAGCACTCTTGTTGCTATGCACCTTGTCATCATCATGGGATACATTTTGCATACGTATTAGCAATAGTGGACATGGTGGTAAAGTGATCTATGATGACATATGTGGAGCACTCTTGAGTGATAACATTCATAGAAAATCTGTGGTTGGCACTCAGAGTGGAGATGCATTTAATGTTCATGATTCTTACCAAGGAAAGAATCAGCATCCTAATTCTTCCTTCTCGACAAAAGAATCCTTAGCTATAAGACATCCCCCCCCCACTCCAACCCTTCATGCATCATCAAGTGCTCCTTCTCATCAACACCAAGCTTAATCCCAAGCAGGCCCTGCATGAGGGTGATGAGAGGGTGATTAATTGTCTTTGTAATGCCATCTAAAATCTATAAAATCTACCCCTACTCTGTGGGATTGGGGGGGGCCCATGGGACTAGTCCCCTTCACTTGTATTCCTATTTTCCTTTTATTTAATACAAGTCTAGGAGAGTAGGCTAAGGCTAAACTTCCTTTATTTAAAAAAAAGAATCAGCAATGTGGCAGGAGCAAGAACAAGGAAAAGAATGGTCAACAAAATAATAGTAGAAGTAAATCAAGGAAGAAGGATATGAAATTTCATTATTCTGATAAGAAAGGACACATGAAGAAATACTTTCATACATTAAAGAATGCTAAAGGTAAATGATATAATGTTGATGGGCATGTTAAACACTTACCTGCACCATCTACTTCAACCATGAAGATTGAAGAAACCAATTCTAATTTTGATGATGTTGATGTGTTGACACTTGAAAATATTATGCCTACTAGGGCTCTTATGGTTGATTCTCTTTTCCACACATGGTTGCTAGATTCTGGTGCTTCTTTCCTTGTGACACCACATAGAGAGTGGTTCTCTACTTTTGCTACACAGTCTCTTGGTACTGTGAGACTTGGTGACTCTTATTAGTGTGATGTTGTCAAGATTGGAGATGTGGTTGTGCAATTCATTGATGGTCCAAAATTTACTATGCATAATGTATGCTATGTACCTTAGTTATCATGCACTTTAATGTCAGTTGGTCAACTTGATGACCATGGTTATAAGGTGGTCTTCTATGCTCATTCCTTTTGCATATCAAAGGGAAATATGGTTATTGCAAAAGAGAGAAGCCCCCTCACTATGTCCGTTATTTCTATCATAGAAAGAACACTTGTTAGCTATTACTAAATGACCTATGGCTTGTATTAGGCATGGTAGTTTGTGCCATATATCTCCTAGTGGAGTGGAAAATCTTTCTCCTTCTAACTACTTACATGTGTTATCTTTCTATGATTTTTCATTTTGTGAGCATTGTCATATGAAAAGCAAACCAAAAATGTGCTTAGAACGCACATTGACTCTTCAATTCAGCCTTCAGATCTCGTTCATGTAAATGTGTGTGGTCCTATACCCACAAGGTCATTAGGTGGTCCTATTTACTTTGTCACTTTCATAGATGATGCTATTAGAAAAGCTTGGGTATATCCTATCAAATCCAAGGATGAGTTATTCCCTTCTTTCAAAAAATGGCTTGCTTTGCTTGAGACTGAAAAAGGAACTAAGCTCAAAGCTTTACGTTCAAATAATGGGATGAGTATACCTCACATGAATTTAGCCTTTTCTGCCAGTGTAGAGGATTTCATAGAGACCTTAGAACTCCTTATACCCTAGTACAGAACGGTGTAGCTGAAAGGATGAATAGAACTATTCAGGATAGAGTAGTTTCTATGCTGCATCATGCAAACCTTTCACAAGGATTTTGGGTAAAAGCAGTATTGACTACATTTTATGTGATTAACCTTTCACCTAGTATTGCCAAAGATCTAAAAGTGGCACAATAGTTATGGATAGGAAAGCCACAATATTATGATCACCTTCGAGTTTATGGGTGTGAAGCATATGTTCATATACCAAAGAATCAAAGAAAAAAGTTGGATCATAAGTCAAAGAAATGGATTTTTCTTGGATGTGGTCGAACACGAAAATTTGGATATTGCTTATGGGATTTAAAACACGGTTAGTGATCAAAAGTAGTTATGCCATTTTCAATGAGTTTAAGATGCATAAACTCCTTATTAAGGAGGTTGAAGTGAGAGGAGTGGTGTTTGAGGATTCTATTCCTCTAGTTAGCATGCTTGAGATGCTACTCATAGGGACGTTCAAGAGAATGTCTGATAAGATCATTCTACAAATTTTCTTGTTCAACAACCATTGAGAAGCTCTACACATGTCTCACATCCACTTTTTCATGAGGAAGGAGATAAGGAAGAGAGCTCACACACACAGACACACAGATTGAGGCAAGGAAGAATGATCTTCTTCTTCTCCTATTACATAAAAAGGAATGTACAAGAATGACCTAAAAACAAGAATACAACAAGTGCAATATATAAAGATCAGTACATAAGAAAAAACCTAATGTCTGTGAATGAGTGAGCTAGCAAGGAACAAATGTGCCATCACTTTCGCTATATAAATCTAATAAAGCTCAATGAAGTATCCCTGACATATACTCGCGTGACCACTATACATGTCAAAGAAATGAAAAACTCGTACGTGTCATCCTGGATCATCACATGTTGAGCTTGATATCTCATCACTCCCCCTCAAGCTCAACACCATATCCTGTAATCCAAGTATCTACAGAAACTTCTTCAACTTCTCAGCTCCAAGTGCTTTGGTGAAAATATCAGCAACCTGCGCATCTGTTCTCACATAAACAATATCAATATCACCTGCTAATACCTTCTCTCTGATGAAGTGATAATGTACCTCGATATACTTTGTTCTAGCATGGAAAACAAGGTTCCATGCTAACTGTATGCTGCTAAGATTATCACAATAAATGGTGATAGGCGTTTGCACTTCCATACCTAAATCTACAAGTAGCGTCTCTAACCATGATGCCTCACATGCTACCATTGCAGCACCTCTATACGCAACATCTGTACTTGACAAAGCAATAGTGGGTTGCTTCTTGCTACTCCATGTAATAGCTGCACTTCTGAGTGAGAATAGAAAACCACTAGTATATGTTCTATCTGGAATGCTACCAACCCAATCCGCATCGGTGTATCCATACCTGCAAATCTACACGAGCCTCATAAAACAATGCATCATCCAAAGTAGCACCCACATAACGTAGAGTGCGCCTTAGAGCATCCAAATGTGGCTTCCTAGGAACCTGCATAAACTAACTTTCAAGTCCAAGAGTATAACTTAGATCAGGCCTTGTAATTGTGAGATATATAAGACTTCCCACAATTTTCTTGTACATAGTAGCATTTTCCAATGCTTCACTTGATGTAGTGTCCAACTTCAAATTTTGATCTTATGGCATAGAAGTTGGCTTACAATCAGCCATACCATACTTTTGCAGCATTTCAAGGCATATTGCCTTTGCGACATCCATACACCTGTTTCTGTATGTAAAAACTCAATGCCCAAGAAATAGCACAGCACACCAAGATCTATCATGTCAAATTCTTGCATAAGAAGTTTCTTCACATCTTTGATGCTTCCTTCATTATCACCACCTACAATCAAGTCATCAACATAAATAGCCATAATAATGATGCCATCATCAGTGTTACTTGCATATAGTGAGTGATCTGCATCACACATAGAAAACCCAATGTTGGTTAAGTAATCAACAATCCTTGCATGCCATGTATGAGGGGCTTGCTTCAGCCCATACAAAGCCTTTTGCAACCTGCAAACATATTCTGGATGCTTTGAATCATCATATCCTTGTGGCTGGTCCATATATACTTCTACTTGCAACGCACCATGTAGGAAAGCATTCTTCACATCCATCTAATGCAAACTCCATCCTTTTGCTATAGCTAATGCAACAAGTGTTCTGACAGTAGACATTTTAGCTACAGGGCTGAATGTTTCCTCATAACCAATGCCATATGTCTGTGCATATCCTTTAGCTACCAATCGTGCTTTATACTTGCTTATGCCAGTATCAGCATTATGCTTTACCTTGTAAACCCATTTGCCACCTATGGGTTTCTTTCCTTGTGGCAATGGAACCAGCTTCCATGTATCATTTCCATAAAGTGCAGCCATCTCCTCATCCATAGCTTTTTCCCAATCTACAACTACAATTGCGTCTTCAAAGCAAGAAGGTTCAGCATCTTGTATTACCTTTATCATGTAGGCACAATGACGAGCCATATAACTGTCATACGTCAATCGTTGCACTAAATTCCGCATCCTCCCTGATCTTCTTGGTCCTGGGTCACTTCTCCTTGTATCATCTGCATGTGCCCTTCTTACTCGTGGAGTCTTCACAAATGGCAATCCAAGTTCCTCATCAAGACTCTTTTCTGAATCGCTTGAATCTCCATCAACGTCTTCGAAACCTACACATGTTTTACTACTAGCAGAAAGCTTTTCTTTACCTTTATTGGATATATTTGATGAATTTGTTGGACTGAAATTTCCACGCAATCTTCCAATCCATGGATTTGAGTTGGAACTATGCTTGGTGATGCATCTGGTCCACTCAAAACTTGAGATTTTGCACTTGATTTTTCCACATTTTCTTTGTCATTTGGTTCAAGATTCAGTCCATCTTTGGCATCTGCATAGAAGCTTGACATTTCATCACATACCACATCTCTGCTCACCTTTACCTATTGTGTGAGTGGGTTATAACATTTATATCCCTTTTGCTTAAGGGAGTATCCAATGAAGACACAATTTTCTGCTTTTGGATTAAGCTTCGTCCTCAATTCATCTAGGACATGTATATATGCAATACAACCAAAAACTTTCAGATGTGATAAGTTTGGTTTTTTACCTATAAACTTCTCTTCAGGTGTAACTTGATGTACAACAGTAGTCGGATTTCTGTTCATGATGTATACAGCAGTATGCACGGCTTCTGCCCAATAACAATGAGGCATATTCTTCTAAGCCATCAAGGCTCCTGCTATTTTTGCAATATGTCTATTTTTGCATTCAACAACACCACTTTCTTGTGGCGTGTACCTGCACGAAAATTGATGCCAAATTCCATGATGTTTTAGAAAATTACTGAACTCATTTGACATGTATTCACCTCCTCCATCAAATCTTAATGTCTGAATATACTTCCCTATCTCCTTTTCCACCATAACTTTAAAATTCTGGAAGTGAGTGAACACCTCGCTCTTCTCTTTCCTGAAATATACCCATACTTTGTGTGTACAGTCATCAATGAAAGTAACATAAAACCTGCAACCGCCCATAGATGTTGTCTTTGCTGGACCCCAAACATCTGTATGTACTTCTTCTAGTACATTCTCACTAACATGTTTGTCATGTGGAAATGATGCTCTTCATTGTTTACCAAATTGACATGCTGCACATACCTTTTGCATTTCTGCAACTTTGAAATTTGGTGTTCCATGGACAATCTCCTTTGATTGCATGAGTTTCAGCCTTTGCAGATTTGCGTGTCCAATTTGTTTGTGCCACATCTCTATATCAGCAATAACTCCTGCACCTTTTGCAAACATGGTTGCATTCATTTCAGGAATCTTCACATTTGAGGTGACCATCCTACCCACTTTTTTTCCTTTGGCAACCAATCGTCCATCCTGCTTGTACTTCTCTACATATATATCCATCAACATTGAACCTGACTTGTACTCTGTGGTCAACCATTTGTCCAATAGAAACCAGATTCTTTGTTATATTTGGAACATGCAGCACATAAGCAAGATGTTTTACCTTTCCATCGTCCATAGATAGTGTTATGTTTCCTGTATGCTCAATAGGATGTGATGTGTCATCCTCTGTTTCAACATATCCAGGAACTGGCAGTTTTTGCAAAGTACTAAACCATTCCGCATGATTGGTCATGTGATTTAAAGCACTTGAATCAACATACCAGAAATTATCATTCGATTTTGAAATAGCAACAGACATCATATTCATCATGTGATGCTGAACCATAAACAGCTTCTCAGAATCATCTGCACTTGTGGATGCATAGTTGTTTTGCTGCCTTCTGTTATTTTGATTCTTCAACCTGCAATCATGTTCAAAGTGTGGAGGTTTACCACAATTCGAGCATCCTTTACTCTCATTACCTGAATCATTTCTTTGGAAATTTCTGCGACCTCTTTGGCTCCCCTTGCCTCGAAACTGTCCTCTTCCTCTTGCATGATACTGCTATTGACCTTGGTCTTGGTAAATGTTTCCTCTTCCACTTGTGGAACCTCTACCTCTGCCTCTTCCTCTACCAAACTAGAATACCTACTCAGAGCTAGATTTTCCTTGGGAGTTTGAATCCTCACCAAGATTCTTTTCTTCAATAATCAGCATAGATACCAGATCAGCAAAATTTGGAATATTTTCCTTGGTCTGTATAGAAGTTCTGAACTGCTTATATGCAGCTCCTAAACCACGAAGACACACTTCCACCTTATCATCATCATCTACATTCATACCAATAGATGCAAGTGACTCACATATGCTTTTGATTTTCAAGGTGTAGTTACTTACCGACATGCTCTTCTTCTCTAATGTATGCAGCTCGTTCTTGAGTTGCAATTTTCGTGCCTTTGTACTGGTCTCATACAATGTGACCAAACTATTCCAAGCCTCTTTTGGAGTCTTGGTATCTTGTATGTGTCCAATCATGCTATCCTGTATGCTAACAGATAGCCAGTTCATTACCTTTCATGCTCCTTGATTCCATTCCTCATATGCTCTTACCTGATCTCTAGTCCGATTCTTTTGTGGTAACTATGGAGCATTTTAATTCTCTCCTTTGATGTACTTCCAATAGCCTTTTCCCATCAAGAAATTTGTCATTCTGAATCTCCAAGCATGGAAGTTGTTCTTGTCTAGCTTATCGCTCATAAGCTGACTCATTCCATCTGCGTTTGCTATTTCTGTAGCAATTCACAAAACTGCAAAACACTACAAACAGCACTTCTGCTTGAACAATGTCGCACTATGACGTGACAGTTCAATCTCAGAAAAACACAGTTTTCGTGTATCAACAGTACATGGAATTGCTTGAAATTGTGGATCTGGAATATATGAGTGTTGTCGAACACAACGCAAGTTACACTTTCTGAAATTGACCTGATTTTTTTGCGGGCCCCACCTAGCAGGCTTGAAATGGAGGTCGAGATGGCTCCGAAACTCTGAAATATTTTGAGGGCTTCCAACTTCACGCCAATTTTTTAGCAAATGGAGGTCATTTGTGAATCGTGTTTTCTCCCTGCCTTCCTGCATACTCTTTACCGTCGCCTTCTCCACGAGCTCTCTACATCCACGTTGGCTCTAATACCATGTCACGAGGAAGCACATAAGGAAGAGAGCTCACACACACACTCTCACTCTCTAGGAGAAGCACACACACACACAGATTGAGGCAAGGAAGAATGATCTTCTTCTTCTTCTTCTTCTTCTATTACATGAAGGTACAAGAATGACCTAAAAACAAGAATACAACAAGAGCAATATATAAAGATCAATACATAAGGAAAAACCTAATGTCCGTGAATGAGTGAGCTGGTAAAGAACAAATGTGCCATCACTCTCGGTAGATAAATCTAATAAAGCTCAATGAAGTATCCCCAACATATACTGGTGTGACCACTATACATGTTAGAGAAACGAAAAACTGGTACGTGTCATCCTTGATCATCACATGTTGATCTTGATATCTCAACACACTTGATATATATGTTCCGGGTCTAGATTTTGTTATGCTATGAGATGCTGGTGAGCCTTCTTGCTACAAAGAGTCTATGTAGACAAAGGACCATGTCAAGTGGGATCATGCCATGAAGAGTGAGTTGGATTGTATTCACAAGAATGGTACTTGGGATTAAGTACCTTTGCCAAGGAAAAGGAAAGTTTTACCATGTAAATTGGTATTTTTCAAATTCACATCATAGTGCTTCTCCAAAGTGTAAAGCATGACTTTTTGCAAAGGGTTTTAAGCAACAATATGGTTTTGATTTCGAGAAAATTTTCTCTCTAGTGGTCAAAATGACTACCTTGTGTGTTAGTAGCAGCCAGGGCATTCAAGGGCTCACAAGACAAGGAAGCCAAATAAGGGAGTGAGAGTAAGGAACAAGCAGACAAAGCAGTCAACGTAGATCTGGCAAATAGGCCTATAATTTTTCCATGAAACAATATTTCCAAAAAAATAGTGATCTTAGTCACTTCACATCATTTGTAAATACCATTTCTGATTATTTCTACTCCATTTTTTGAAAGCCAAGGAGTCCTCGAGCTTGAGGAGTACGAGTAGTATTTATGTACCAATTTTCATAATTTTCAGAGCTCATTTGAGCCTCCAAAATGGCCCTAGAATTTTTAACTAGGCCGGACACTAGGTGTGGACAGGACCAAAGCTAGTAAAAAACTATAAATAGAGCTAGAGAGCTCATTTTTGAGCTTAGCTTGTTATAGATTTGAACTTGTATGAGAACTTTTTTTTTTCAATAGAAGTTACTCCATTGTCTCTCTCTCTCTTTGTTCTTGCCTTGTGTGTGTGTGTGTATGTGTGTGCATGTTTGCGTGCTTCTCACTCACACACTTGTGCCATCACTTGCTTGAGGTCTTCATACCATCCTCACGTGTTCCCGGATTGACATTAAAGGAGGTGCTACTCATCACTAAGCTACACCAAATTTCGGCGTTGTTGCCAGGGATCCAGCTTTGAGGAGGAGCGTGTGATGGTAAGACGTAGAGTTGAGATGTTGGAGTTATAGGTATTTTCTTCACTTTTATCTATTTTCTCTTGTTTTCTTCACCCTTTTCATCACCATCATCATCATCACCATCTCCCACCTCCATCTCCATCATCGTGACATTTTCAGTTTTTGGTCATATCACCCTTCCCATACCATTTTCCCTCATTTCACTTGTGAGAGAGAGCGAGAGAGTGAGTGTGTGCTTGTGCTTTTGTGTGTTTTCTGAGATTTTCTACAGGAATCGACATCACCAACAGTTGTACCACCTTCAGTAGGTACAAATTTTTTACTGTGCCAGTCCCGAGGCGTTGACCCTTGTCAATCGCGATCGATAAAAAAATCGATCTTTTTGCAAAACAAAGTGCATAACCATGATGTGTAGGCCTAGGGAATCCTAAATCTGTGTTTGAAATTTTGAAATTCCTCTCTTTTCTATCAATCAGGATTGACACGTCAATCGCGATCGACAAACGACGACGAACACTTGACGACGGATCTGTCAATTGCGACCGACACGTCGATCGTGACTAACAGAGTCAACGATCGACTAGCCATGACCGACAGAGCCTACACGTGCTAAGTGTCCATCCCGATCCACTCATCAATCGCGATCGACAGTCCCAACGTACCTGTCAATCGCGATCGACTAAGTCAATGACCCTTTGACCACGACTGACTGAATTCTCGACTGACCCATCAATAGCGACTGACAACCCCGAGGGACCTGTCAATCCTGACCGACTCAGTCAATGATTGTTTGACCACGACTGACTGAAATCTCAGGCCACGTGTCAATTGTGACTGACCCATCAATTGCTACTCACAGCCACGATGAACCTGTCAATCGCGACTGACCCATGAATCGCGACTGACACGTCGATCGCAACTGACACATCAATCACGATTGACAAACCACTCGATCGGGATTGACGGGCAATTTCGACCTTTTTTTAGGGCAAGAGATATTTGGTCTATTTTTTGGCTAATATTTGGGAAACATTAAGGGATATCAGAGCATTGTGAGGCCGCTATGCAAGTAATTAGAGAAATCTTGTTTGTCCGTTAGCCTATTTTAACCCTGTTTTAACCCTAGAACCCTGAACTGGCATAACTTTCTCATACGAAATTCGTTTGCTGTGATTTTGCGCTTGTTGGAAATCTTGTGGGGGAAGAAAAGTGAGGGATCTTTAGGATTGTTTTCCATAAAGTCAAAGAACAATTTGAACTCTGAATTGCATGAATGATCATGGTCTATTGTGTCAATTGAATTTAAATCTTGAGCTAACTTTGGGACTGTTGCAGGTCCATTGAGAGCATCGAAGGGCAATCTAAGCAAGAGTAAGTGCAAGCTTGGGAACACGCTTCCTGGGCACAAAAGGGCAACGAAGGAAGGAGACTTAAGGATGGAGATTCTCAACTTGCTCTTTCAATTCCTAGCTTAAGCTAAGTACGGATAGAGGTTTTGATTCATTATGGCTACGTTAAGCACGATCAAGTCCAAGAACTCTAATCACTCAAGTGCAAGTACAAAGAGATTACATTTGCGAAACAACATAAGGGAAAAGAATTTAAATCAAGCGACCAAACCCAAGTACGATAAAACCTAAGGGTTCCTTGCGACGAAGATTGATTGGACAAGAAGTGACATTCTAAGAAAAATTAAAAAGATCGAGTGATTAATACAAAATAACTCAACAACAAAGTTGTGCTTGGGAAATTTGGGGTTATTCAATTGGGCATATGAGCACATTACCCTAGCTTTGTCACTAGTGAATCAGAGATGTCTCAAGGTATGGAGAGACCCAGAGGAAGTTCAAGCGTTCCATACTTACAAAGGGTCGAAGGTCCTTACAAGATGCAACTCGAATACCTTAGGACCAACCGATTAGGTGCGTGCATCTATGAGGACGGCCTAGGAAGATCCATGGTCGAGATTAAAAACCTAGATCAACCTCTCAAATAGAACATCCAGTAGTCAAGTTTGAAAATGGAGCATACCTGGACAAAGAAGGAACCATATATGTAGTCACCAGTTACCCAGATAGGACATAGGCATTTGGTAATGTGATCTCGGAAACAGACATAGGTGACCTAGATCAAGGAAACATAGGTGGAGAGCCTAAAACCCCATGGGGCAAATCAGTCCTCACTAGAATTATCACACCAAAGTGGGTTCCCCGGGATAATAAGAGCATAGACTTGCTCCTGAACCGAGAGACTAATGAAGCGTTTTGGAGGTATAAGCCTAATCAACCAAATGAGGTAGGAACAATCAGGATCTATGAGTCCAAAGATCCTGATAGTCCAGGCAAAGTGACTTATTTAGACAATACTTCGGAGAGGATCTTTGTGGTCTCAGAACATGGTAGACATGCCTACACTTGGAAGGGTGAATTTATTTTTTCCCAACCAAGATTTAATGTCTCGTATGGACACCAAGAAGCTAGAACATCCCAAGGTCATGGAGCGCATAGGGACAGAAGTAGAGATAGACTAGAAGTAAGTTTTGCCAACCCCTTGGGAAGAGAAAGGATGCAAACATAGATGGATAGAGAAGAAACTGAGAGACCTAGAGCCCCTAGAAACCAAAGAAATGCTGAGGATTTTCCTTTTCCAAGGCTAGGGAACACACTAGGACCTTGAGGCCAACCCAGCTAGTTAACTCCATGAAGAATTACTTCGATGGCAGTGGAGACCCATACGATCATGTGGCCGAGTTCAGGCAAGTCTTGAGAGCTCAACAAGTTGAGGACCTATTTACGCAATACAATGCCTTTGGTCTAACCCTTAGGAAAACCGCCCTTACATGGTTCCAACCACTAAATGGGAGTTAGTTCAGGAATATAGACCAACTTCTAGAGGCTTTCATCACTGAATTCTCTAAGAGTGGCATAAGGCATAATACTTCCTCACTGATTCCGAGCTTCAAGCAGACACCTCAAGAGACTATGAGACTTGCAGGGAGAAGGTTTAGGCAATACCTAGAGAGATGTACTATTTCTGAGTTACCCACACTAGCCAAACAGGTGGCTTTATCATTGGATGGATTGCTAAGTACTAAATTGAGATCATGTGTACTTGAAGGACCTTAGGGCCATAGAAGAGTGTGTTTGCATGTGCATTGACATTGAAGATAATCTAGGGGAGGAATTAGAACTTTCGAAAATCTAAAAAGATTCAGATAGCTCTAGTAGTCTCACTTCCGGTCAATCCATATCTATCGAGGAATTTGCAGAGAAAGTAGCTCAAAAACTAGGTGTCTCTTGCAAACAAATCCCAAGATTTTCCCTAGTGAAGAGATGCTATACTTGTGGGAGTGACCACATGGCGAATGTATGTCCCATTATGGCTCAACCCCAAGTGAATCCTAGTAGCCATTAATGCACCATAGAACGGAGATACACTAATCACACCGCACAAGATTGCGCATACAATAAGCAAGCGATTAGGCAAACCTACCCTCACCCATACCCTCAATAGGGAAGATACCAGAACCACTACCCACCACAGCAATATGGCAGACCTCAACAACCCTATCAGCAACCTTACCAAACCCAGCAAAGGCCTCATCCTCTGTTAGCTCAACAAGCTCCAACCCCAGCCAATGTGATTCCAGTGAAGTACGCAGCTGCAAAAGAGAACCTGAATAGGGCCATAGTGCTAGTAACACCATTGCTTTTAGAAAGTGACCCTAGTGATCATAGTTTTGACTCTAATCACATTGATAGTCCACAGGCTTGCTACATGTAGTCACCAGAACATAATGAGTCATATTACTCTGAAGATTTGAGCGAACCTAGTTGGGAGCCAGAGTATGAAAATGTCATGTATGCAAACCCCCAACTCTAGACCTCAACTGAGGCAGGTACAACCCCCATTCCCTAGAGGACCATGCTACAGATGTCAGGGAGATCATGTCATTCGTGTTGATATATTTAGGTAGTGATGTGTGTGAACACTCTAGGACCGCCGGGGCACTTTTTTCCCTCTTTAGGAGGTTTTTTTCCCCCAGCTTGTATATACGCCTATTGCCCTAATGGGCTACTTATCTTTGTACATTCTCTAGTAATACATTCAGTCTTGTGTGTTGTGCTCCAAGCTTCTTCTTCTTCCTTGTGCTGTTCGCGTGCTTCCCCAGACGTCTATCTCCAACAATTGGTATCAGAGCAGGTCGTCACTTCTTCTAGGGTGCCGTCGACACTCCTCCGTTTGCAGTCTCAGATTCGCACGAAATTTGGTGAGCATACTCAGGGTGTTTTCGAGATCAAAACAGCTTTGCTATGTTGTGCCGAAATCGCGATCTGAGCTCGTTTCGGCCTCCAAACGCACTATCGCAGCGCTTGTGCAGGCTATTTCGTCCTTTTGTGCCAAAGGTATATACGAGTTTCTGTTCGCTAGTTTAAGCGTCTCGAAGTCTGCTACAGGTCTAGCAGAACTCGTCTGGGCAGTTCTGTTCAACTTTTTGAGATACAGTCAATTTTCTGCATCAAGGTATTTTAGTCACTGGCCATAGCTGAAAGCAGTGATGTATTTCATATGTTGGATGTTGAGGATAAGTTGGATGGTACCAACTACCCATTATGGGCTTATATGATGCGACATGTACTGGTTGCAAAAGGATTGTGGAACATTGTGCAGGGTGTTGAAAGACATCCTGTTACACCTGTAACGACAGGTACTGCAAATATAGGTGTTGGAGCTGATGAAGATGGTGTCGAAGATGATATTCCGCAGATTCCTGTTCGTGCTGCTTTTTCTGTTGCACCTACTGCAGAGCAGATTCGTTGGGATGGCAGAGATGCCCAGGCACATGCATTGATAGCCTTGTCTGTCAAACGTGCCATTATTCCTCACATTCGCTCTTGCAGAACAACAAAGGATGCTTGGGATACACTTACCACTTTGTACCAGGCTAGGAATGAGGCTCGTGTTGCTTACCTCCGAAAACAGTTGGAGAGTGAGCACATGAATGAAGGTGATTCTATGGATAGTTTTCTTACAAAGATCAAAGACCTGAAGGAACAATTGATTTCTGCTGATGAGGTTATACTAGATAGCTCACTTGTGCAGACCATTCTGAATGGTCTTCCTGATTCATATCAGAGTTTTGCCTCTACTCTTCGGTTGATGATGAAAGGCAATCCGAATGCCTTGTCATTTGAGGAATTAGTCTCTGTTCTGTTGCAGGAAGATCAGTCGAGGCAGAACAGGTCCATTACGTGTGTTGCAGATCAAGCTTTCCTGGCTAGTCAGAAGGGCAAAGGAAAATGGAGCTCTTCTACTAGTAAGCAGAAATCTGCAAATGCTGCACAATCGAAGAACCAGGATAAAGATGAAAAGAAATCAGAAAAGCAGAAATTGTTCTGCAAGTACTATAAAGGAAATGATCATATTATAAAGAACTGTCCAAAACTGGCTGCTAAAGAGGCAAAGAAGAAAGAGGCTGGAATGGTTGTTGTAGAGGCCTCTACACCAAAAACAGAGTCTGCAAATCTTGTGCAGGAAGAAGAATGGGTGTTTACTACTGTCTGCAGTTTTGACCCATCTTCACATTATCAGTGCATGTCTGCAGTAGACTCAGATGTTTGGTACTTTGACAGTGGGGCGACCAAACATATTACCTCGCAGCGTAGTTTCTTCTCTTCACTCGAGCCTGCCCCTACAGGGAATACTGTCACATGCGCCAATAACTCCTCTTATCCTGTTATGGGAGTTGGTAAGATCATTCTGACTACTGCTGATGGTAGTTCTTTCACTTTGTCAGATGCTTTATTTGTGCCAGGGATCAAAAAGAACCTGTTATCAGTTTCTGCATTAGCCAAGATTGGCTTGGTTGTGAAATTCGCTGATGACAGGTGTACAGTTCATGATCTCTCAAACGGCGATGTGATTATTGCTTCTGGCATTTTATGTCGTGGGCTGTATAAGCTCATAGACTATGAAAGATCTGTGAATGATTCGGCATGTGCAGTTCATGATTCTCAGGCTATGTCAGATGCAAAGCTTTGGCATGCACGCTTTGGTCATCTGAATTTTGCTACTTTGTTATGCCTGCAGAAATCTAAAATGGTGTCCTCTTTGCCCAAACTTGAGGCACCTGGAAAACATGTTTGTGAAGGCTGTATTTTGGGCAAAATGCAGCGTTCTTCCTTTCCAAAAGATGGTTCAGTTCGGGCTACACAAAAATTGCAGCTTGTACATAGTGATGTCTGTGGTCCTATGCAGACACCCTCTTTTGGAAATTTCCTTTACTTCGTGACTTTCATTGAGGATTTTTCCAGGCATGCATGGGTATATCCACTCAAAGCAAAGTCCGAAGTGTTCATGTGCTTCAAACAGTTTTTGGTTTTAGCTGAAAATTTGTCAGCATGTAAAATGGGCACCCTCCCTTCTGATCGAGGGGGGGAATATATGTCTTCAGATTTTAATGCATTTCTGGCTGAACGTGGGATAAAACACCAGTGTACAGTGCCGTATACACCTCAACAGAATGGAGTTGCTGAACGAAAGAACAGGTCACTCATGGAGATGGCGAGGTGCATGGTCAAAAGTCAGGCTTTACCACATAGTTTCTGGCTTGAGGCTGTCATGTGTGCAACATATGTAATGAACAGGTGTCCCACTAAAGCGTTGCAGTCTATCACTCCATATGAGGCTTGGCATGACCGCAAGCCATCTGTTGCTCAGTTGCGTGTTTTTGGTTGTTTGGCATATGCATTAGTACCTGAACAACATCGCAGAAAATTGGATGATAAGGCAGTAAAATGTATTTTTGTTGGGTATAGTTCTGAAAGTAAAGGCTATCGTCTGTATCATCCATAGACTAAACACATTCTGGTTAGCCGTGATGTTGTCTTTGTGGAAGATGCTATTCAGCCATTGCTTTCATGTACTAAGGAGACATCTGTTAGCTCCAAAGACATGTATGATACTTTGATGCCTCTTTTTATAGGTGGACAGGCTAGTGCTGGTCCTAATGAGGCAACTTCTCAGCCTTTGCAGGTTTCATATGATGATGCAGATCATTCCATTTCTGATGCAGATTTACATGATGCACTTGTTGATGAGAGAGCTGATATTGAGCAGGCAAAAACTATGCCAAAATGGCTGGTGCAGACTTTGCGTGACAGCAAATTAGATGCACCTTTGTCATATCGTACTCGTTCAGGCTCTCATAGTGCCTCCTTTGCATCAGATTGCTATGCTATGGCTGCATCTAGTCTCTGTGATGAGAATGAGCCTGTTTCTTTTGATGAAGCACAAAATTCAGAAAATTGGATGGCTGCTATGCAATCTGAATATGATGCTATAATGAAGAATGGTACATGGTCTTTATGTGACTTGCCTCCTGGCAAGAAGGCTAGGCTTGTTGCAAAGGGTTATGCACAGGAAAGAGGCATTGATTTTGATGAGACCTTTGCACCTACATGCCGTATGACTACTGTTCGCAGCATTTGTGCACTTGCATCCCATCATGGTTGGAATGTACATCAGTTGGACATTAAAACAGCATTTCTGAATGGTGACTTGCATGAAGAAGTGTATGTTTTTCAGCCCCATGGCTTTGTGCAGAAAGGGCATGAAAACCAGGTTTGCAGGTTAAAGAAGGTATTATATGGTTTAAAGCAAGCACCACGTGCTTGGTATGAGAAGATACATGCCTATCTGATTGCACATGGTTTTGAGAATAGTCCAACTGAAAGCACCTTATATGTTAAGCGTGCTAATGATGTGCTTCTGATCATTGTTGTCTATGTTGATGACATGCTGCTCACTGGTCCTATTGAGACACATATTGCTGATTTTAAGGCTGATTTGCATGCCTCATTTGAGATGTCTGATTTGGGGCATTTGCATCACTATTTGGGCATTCAGTTTATGCACGTTGTTGGTGGAATGGCTTTGTGTCAAACGAAATATATTGACACATTATTGCAGCATTTTGGCCTTGAAGACTGTAAGCCTATTGCCACTCCTATGGAGACAGGTTTACGATTGAGTCTTCATGATGCTGGAGATGCATTTGATGCTGTTCTCTATCAGCAGGCTATTGGATGCTTGATTTACTTATGCATTACTTGGCCAGATATTCAGTTTGTTGTCTCACAGATGAGCAGGTTTATGCATTGCCCAGGAGTCATGCATTGGAAAGCGGTTAAGCGCATCTTTCGCTACTTGAGTGGTACTCGCCTACTTGGGTTGTTTTATCCCAAGGGGGGATCACTACCGCCAGATTTGCATGCTTTTTCTGACTCAGATTGGGCTGGTTGCTATGACACTCGTGTGTCCACCAGTGGTTTTTGCTTCATGCTTGGTAGCTCATGTATATCTTGGTTGAGCAAGAAGCAGCCTACTCTGGCCACTTCCAGTTGTGAGGCTGAGTATAGGGCAGCTTTCACAGCGACTGTTGAGTGTGTGTGGCTCAGACGCCTTATGGCTGATTTGGGTGTTGGCCAGTCTTCTGCCACCACCATCTTCACTGACAGTCAGAGCGCATTGGCAGTTGCGAGGAACCCTGTGTTCCATGCTCGCACTAAGCACATTGAGGTGCATTATCACTATGTCAAGGAGAGGTTCTCTGCTGGGGAGATCAGCTTGGCATATGTGCCCACGCAGGAGAACATTGCAGACCTTTTCACGAAGGCTCTGCCTAGGGAGAAGTTTGAAGCTTTCCGCAAAGCTTTGGGCTTACTTCCTTTTGTGGAGTGATTTTCACATAGCTTGGCACTTCCTTATACATGAGTGCCAGCTCCTTGTTCACCGCATCACTCCCAGGGGGGATTTGTTGATATATTTAGGTAGTGATGTGTGTGAACACTCTAGGACCGCCGGGGCACTTTTTTCCCTCTTTAGGAGGTTTTTTTCCCCCGGCTTGTATATACGCCTATTGCCCTAATGGGCTACTTATCTTTGTACATTCTCTAGTAATACATTCAGTCTTGTGTGTTGTGCTCCAAGCTTCTTCTTCTTCCTTGTGCTGTTCGCGTGCTTCCGCAAACGTCTATCTCCAACAATTCGTGATTGCCCAATGCCTACCCCTACACAACCCCAATCAGTGACAATTCAAGGCTTTTGTCAAGATTGAGAAAAGGAGCATCTCTTACGAGAGTGCCCAAAGAACCCCAATAATATGCCAAAAATCACTCCTACCAATGTTATTGGGTTGTTAGTAGACTCTACAGGGAGTGTAACCTCAACTTCACCAGTGCAAGTAGTCAGAAGAGCTCGGGCATTGCAGAAGAACCAATGGTTAGGCCAAGAAAACGAGTTTCGAGGTTAGTGAAACTGAGAGTGTAGCCAAGAAACGGACGAGAGCCTGGAAAGATAGTCGGGGAAGGATGAAAAGGCAATGGTATAAGAAGATGAGTGAATTAGAAGAGAGCATAAGAGAAACAAAAGCCAAAATTATTGAAATCACCTGTGAAACAGACTCTCACATACCACCACCTTCATTCCTACCACCCTCCAAACCACCTCACATAATTCCAACACCCCCTAGAGTAGTATCAATATTAGCTAACCCCACTCTTGAGGACATAGACATGATGCTTAAGGCCAAATGTGACAGATCATGACAAATGCTACCCTAGAGCTGATCTAGAGATAGATAGAACTAAGATTTGTGCTAAAATGGTAGCATTGGCTCAGACCATCTTTGAAGCTAGTGGCCGTTTCAACTACTCTTGCTCAGCTAAGGCACAGTTGCATTTTGATGGACTATTAGAGAAGCTAGAGAGCATAATTGCAAGATCTGACAAGGAAAGAACCTTCCAAGGAAAAGAGAAGGCAAGTGAAAGAATAAGCATTCCTCCCCAGGAAGCTTATGTGCCTAACTCCATAGAGCCAGACACATCTTCTTATATGAATTGGTACACACCATAATTCCTTCAAGAGATTGAAGAAGAGAAATGGGCTACAGAAAGTGAAGTTCCTCCTCCCATTGAACTTGTGGATGACTTTCATGATCAATTCCCACAAGACATTCCTTCCATTTATGAGGAGCAGGAGAGCATCCAATCTCATGAGAAATTAGACTTCGAGTCTAATTTCTTACAAGAACTACCCCATTTCATAGGCCCATGGGAAGCTAAGTCTACGTGTATGAGAGCACCCACTGTCATGGTAAGAAATGAAGACTCAGTGATACCTAGGAATAGAGAGGTAGTGAAAAACACTAAAGTGTAGTGCAATCTCACTTTAGAAAAGCTACTCAAGGTTAGACTAGAACTATGGAAACACGTGGCTAAGCAAGTGCCTAGAGTAGCAAAACCTCGTTCCCAGGTAGGTTCTCATAGAACAGTGCCAGAAATACCCCTGGACAAGATAGGAGACATGAGCGAAGGAGAAGAGGGAAACAGCTATCCTCCCATTACCCATCAAGGATACACAACTAAGGCAATTTTGGACTCAAGTGCAGGAGTTGCAATTGCTACCACTTCCCTATGGAAGCACTGGGGCAAGCCAACACTCATGCCAACGAGAATGAAATTGCAGATGGCCAATGGTCACATTGAGAGACCCTTAGGACTGCTAGAAGGAATAACTCTTAGCACATGTGGTGTGGAGTTTGAGTATCCTTTTGCTATATGTGACTTTAGCAAAAATCATTCCTATGAGATGATTCTGGGAAGAACATTTATGCGAAAGTTGCAAGTGGTACAAGATTGGGGAACCAATTCCTTGTACTTGCAACACTTAGGTGTCACGACCAAAGTTAATCTCAAGGACTAATCTCATAGAGATGTCCCTCCAATCCAATGGAATCCCATCCATAGAGCCAAAGATGATACTCAGTCGGTGCATTCAATAGGATCAAGATCCTCATGGATGCATGAAGACACCCACTTATGGATGTGCAAAGTAGCTGTGGAAGAAGAGAAGAGAGAAAAAGCGAGAGAGGTAGGTGCAAAAGAAAACCATAGATCAATTCACGACCCAGCCTACGCACATATAGTGTTTCCTGATGAAGAATTTGAACCTCATGGCTGGGCGGAAATTTTAGCAACAATGGATGTAGCCATCAATGAGGAACAATGGACACCCCACTGTGATGAGGATGGCTATGACATCTCAGTCTTCACAATAGAGCCACTCATGGGAGATTCGATTATTGAAGAATGTGAACCTAGCACTGATGCATTTGAGGATGCAAGTGACTCCGATCTAGAGTCAATCATTATGGACCCACCCTTTGCATCAGAAGAAGAATATTTCTAAAGAAGTAGAATCTCACCCTCAAAGGCATGAAGAGATTACCAACGATGTGAGGTTAACCACACAAGTGACCACCAAGAGTGAAGGCAAGAAAAGGAAGAAGAGAGAAGTCATACCAGACGAGGAAGAATCTTTGTTTAAGGTCCCTAAAAACTTTAAGAATTATGAAATAGATGATAGGAGAGTCATGATAAGAATGCCTAAATGTGAGGCGCAATCAGGGGAGGCCTATGATAACAAAGAAACCACCAAGAAAATAGTGGTAGCCATAAAAGAAGGAGAAGAGCGATGCACTTACATAGGACATGACCTGATGGAAGAAGAAGAGCAAGAGTTGATAGCTTTGCTAAGGGAATACAGAGATGTATTCGCTTGGAGTTACAAGGACCTTAAAGGCATGGATCCTGACATATGCTCACACACTATCCCCATGACCTCTAAAAGCCACAATGAAGAACGATGCTCAAACAACCGCTAAGTTCTTATTTGAGAATGCGTTTACTAGATATGGGCTACCAATAGAGCTAGTCAGTGATAGAGGCACACACTTCTTGAATGAGGTCATTGAAAATCTTCTTCAAGATTTCTTGGTAATACACAAGAAGTGTGCCCCCTATCATCCACAAGCTAATGGGCAAGTGGAAAGCACAAATAAGGTTCTTTGCAATGTGCTGACCAAACTAGTAAATAATAAATGCTCTGATTGGGACAAACAGTTAAAGGATGCTGTTTCGGCATACCGAGTTGCCTATAAAACGCTACTCTAAGCCACACCCTTTCGATGGTGTTCGGCCAAAATGCAATGTTACCTTTTGACTTTTTGATACCTACATTGAAAGTAGCACGAGAGCATTATTGGACAGGCCATGAGCTCTCTTCTAGAATCTTGGACCTTGAACGACTAGGTGAAACAAGAGTAAGAGAAGCAGGAGGAATTTACGCAGCCAAGAAAAGGCAAAAAGCATATTTTGATGCACATGTGAAAGATAAGGGCTTGAAAGCAGGAGACCTAGTCCTAGTCTACACTTTGAAGCAACATGCATAGAAATTAGAGAAAAGAGTTTATGGACCTATGATCATAAATAGGATCTCAACAAGTGGATCACTTCAATTAGCTACACTAGAGGGTGATGTTCTTCCTAGTTACATTAGCGGATGCAGAGTCAAGTTATATCAGGAACCCCTCACAGAGGAGATGTTAAATCGACTCAATACTACAAAGAAACGTAAAGAAGAGGAAAAATGAATTCGAGAAGAAGCACAGGCCAAAGCATTGGAATGCATCCGAAGAATGAAATTGAGGAGACAGGGCAGAGATCAGCCTAGGATAGGTGCCTATGCAAGTCCAGGATATCATATGGATATGTGCAAAGTCTCAGGTGTAAGTTCCAATAGAATAATTGACCGACGCCCCTTTGTGACCCTAGAGGTAGGACAAGGAAATAGTGTAAGGACCATACGGGCTTTAATTGACTCAGGTGCAGACACTGGTGCTCTTAAACTCTCTTACTATCAAGAATTGAACTTAAGTGTCAATCCAGTAGCAGCATATCTCATAGGATTGGGAGGTGTGGAAACCTCTTGCATGGGTGAGGTGGAACTTCCTCTCTCCATTCAAGATGTTCTCTTAATAGTTAAAATGCTATTGTGTCAAGAGGAGGATCTCACTGAGCCTCTTGTCTTGGGTCTATTGGTGTAAATCACAAGCCTACACATTTGGCTTGAAAGATATCTTGAAGACCCTACATATGTGAAGAAGCATAGGAATTAGTGCTAGTGGTTAATTACAACTTTATCTCTTTGTAAAAAGTCAAATTGACTTAGAATCTTTTGTAATCACCTACCAAAAGGATTCATGGAAAAAAGATAGCCCTTTGATTGAAGGAATATCTCCTAGGATATAGGAGCTTGATCATAAGGAGCCAAAAGTTTGAATTTGAATTCAAATTTATACTCACTCTCTATAAAAATGGACATGGAAAAGTCGCAGGTAGAACTCATCACTCCCGAGCTTTGCATTAGTAATTTTTTAGTGTGTGTGAGGTCTACACTATATCCCACACCTATCTACACCATTAGACAATGTTTTTCATGCCAATGGATTTGTATACAAGTGTTCATTATTACATATATTCACATTGTTCATTTCTGACTTCTCTGTCATACTACTCAAAAGTCTGTCAACTTGTGAAGTGCATATCTCAGTCATTTCTCCATCAAATTCAGTGATTCAAAGCCTGTTGGATTCAGCTCAAAGTTGTCTACATCCTCTAAAAGTTTGAAGAGATTCTATTCACAAATTTGAGAGAAATACGTGTGGACGTGATCACTGGTCAATGTCTGCTACAGTCCTAAAAAATCGGGGGTATAGCTTAACTTGCTAAATTGATTTCTCTTAGCATAGTTTATCTTTTTGCATCGTTTCACTTGGAATAGTTATCTTGCTAAGCTAATTAGATACCTCTAAAAGGAATTTTTCCAATTCCTACAGTGGTGTTCATACTGAGCAAAATACCCAGCAGGTGTCAAGACATAAATAGAAGGTTTTCTTGAGTTTGAGAGTTTCAAAGTTATCTGTTTTGGTTTAATCATCGCACACATCATTTCCAAAGTACATAGGCCATTTTATGGTGTCATTGGAAAGCTAAGGAGGTCCATTTATCAAGCCTGAAGCAAAAGAGGGCTGGTACAAAGTAGGTTTTAGCAGTACCTACTCAATCTCTTGGAGCATTCATCCATCTTTCCCAACAGTGGTATTAGAGAAAACTAAGGTAAAATGGGAGATGGTTTTCCTTCATTTATTGATAAATTGGACAGGAACAACTATCAAGCATGGTCTATGAGGATGAAGACCTACTTACAAGGAAGGAGTCTCTATGGATACATCTCAAGGGATGAGGAATTTCCCTCATTCAAAACAAGAGGATTGCCAACAAAGGAAGAACATGAAAAGCTCAACACATGGTGTGCTAAGGATGCATTGGCAAGGTCTTATTTACTCAACTCAATCTCTGATTTTCTTTTGCCACATATTAGAAATTGTAAGACATCCCAAGAGACTTGGGAAACCTTGTCATCTTATTTTTCCTCCAACACAAGGGCTAGGAAAAATCAGTTGTGGATTGAATTCACAACATTAAGGAAGCAACCTAAGCAAGCTGTTTCAGAATTTGTGACCAAGATTAAAGATGTAGCAGATCAGTTAGCAAGCATAGGAGAAGAGATTGAGGAAGAACAGATTGTGAGGCAAGTGATCAATGGGATCAAGGCTGATGACAAATGGGAAAGCTTCACCACTGCCATGGACCTTTACATGGACATGCAAATTCCAGATCTTACAACTCTTATGGGACAATTGTTTACTCATGAAGCAAAGCTCAACAAGAATGGAGATACATCCAAAGGTAATAAGTCCTCTGCGCTATACACTGATAAGAACTTTAAAGATAAAGGCAAGAGCAAGAAGGTGGAAGATGAAGGGTCTACCTCCCAAGCCAACTATGCAGTGAGAGGTAGATCATCAAGAGGAAGGGGCAGAGAAGGTAAGGAAGGTAGGGGGAGATCCTCTAACTCCTCACCATGCAACATTTGTGGTTTATCAAATCATACTACAGATGAGTGTTTCAGGAATTACAAGAATCAGAAAGGAAGAGGATACCAAAGAGGTGGATACTCACAGTCAAGAGGTAGATTTAATCATCATCAAGGCTACAACAACAACTACAACAACAATTACAACAATAATTACAATGTCAACTACCAAGGAGGATTCAAATCCAGAAAGGACTACAACAACTACACAAAGGAACATGATGACTCTCTTTTGATCATGAACATGACTTCAAAATTAGGTACAAATGATGACCACCTATTCTACATTGACTCAGGGTGCTCAAATCATGTAGCTGGCAATGTAGCACTACTCTCTGATCTTGAGGAACCAAAAGGTAAGCATCAAGTCCAAACAGGTGATGAAACCAAGCACTCAGTAGTTAAAGTTGGAAATGTTAAGACTTGTGATGGAAATATGAATTTGCTGAGCAGGGTACTCTATGTACCAACCATTACCAAAAATTTGATGAGTGTTGGACAGATTGTGGAGAAAGGTTTGCAGGTTAGATTCAACCAATATGGAGCATTTGTGGAGGATCCAAGACATGGGTTCAAGAGGATTGCTAAAGGAGAAAAATCAGGTAGACTTTTCACTTTTGAGTAAGAAGACACAAAGAATATTGCACTATATAGTTACAAAGATCAAACACTCTCAGAACTTGAGATTTGGCACAAACGATTAGGGCATATAGGAGAAAGAACTTTGAAGCAAATATGCAGGGACCAATGTGTGCTTGGAATACCTAATGTATCCAAGCAACATATGATTTACAAGTGTGGTGCTTGTCAATTTGGGAAGTCTCACAGGCTTCCCTTCTTAAGGAAATGTTACATGCATGAAGACTACCTATAGCTTGTCCATACAGATGTATGGGGACCAAGCAAAGACCCTTCAGTCTCAGGATCAAGGTACTATGTATCTTTTATTGATGATTTTAGTAGATGGACTGTATTGTACTTCATGAAGCACAAGGATGAGGTGTTTAATTGCTTTAAAAAATATCTTGCACTTGTTGGTAATTAGAAAGGAAAGAATTTGAAGAGACTAAGATCAAATGGAGGAGGTGAGTACTTCTCCAATGAGTTTGAAAACTTCTTGCAAGACAGAGGCATCAAAAGAGAAATAACCACAAGGTATTCTCTTGAACAAAATGGGGTAGCTGAGAGAAGAAATATATTAATTGTTGAGACAGCTAGGTCTATGTTGAATGAGAAAAAATTACCTAACTATCTATGGGCAGAGAGTGTTTCTACTACCACTTATCTCATAAACAGGTTATCATCTAAATCTCTTGATGGGATGACACCCTATGAAGCATGGCACGGTAAGAGACCATCACTAGACCATTGCAGGATATTTGGATGTGTAGCATATGTACACATTCCTTCTCAGATAAGAGGTAAACTAGACCCAAAGGCTGAAAAGTGCATCTTTATTGGGTATTGATCTAAATCAAAAAGGTTACAGGTTTTATAACCCTACCAATAAGGGATTCATGGTAAGTAGAGATGTTGTCTTTGATGAAAATGGTTCTTGGTATGAGAATGAATGCAGGAAGGTTAAATTACCCTATGATTTGGAAGAGGAGTTTCCAAGTCTTGCAAAGGAGGAACCCCCTCAGAATGAAGACACAAGTTCAGATGATGAAGACACTATCAATCTTGAAGAGTTCAAGGCATGGAAGTCCAAGGGCAAAATGAAGATGAAGAAGCTTGAAGACATACCTGAATCTTCAACTCAATCAATGAGAAGATCACAAAGAGAAAGCAAAAAACCTATCAGATATGGGTATGATACATCTCTTGTTGCTAAACATTCTGTTTAACTTGCCAAAGATTTTTCAAATGAAGAACCAGGATCATATGAAGAAGCCATAACTAAATCAGAATGGAAAGAAGCTATGGATGAGGAGATTGAAGCACTCAAGGAGAGTGATACATGGGAGTTAGTACCAAAGAAGGACTCCATGAAGGTAATAGGATCAAGATGGATCTATAAACTTAAAAGAAATTGTGATGGCACAATTAATAGGTACAAAGCCAGATTGGTAGCCAAGGGTTTTGCACAAACCCAAGGCATTGACTATGAGGAGACATTCTCACTTGTGGCCAAGATGCCAACTATCACAGTGTTGGTTAGTGTGGCTCCATCAAAAAATTGGAATATGTACCAATTGGAGGTCAAGAATGCTTTCTTGAATGGATGGATTTCAGAGGAGGTATATATGTCACAACCTCTTGGCTATGAGGACCCTAAGAAGGTAACATATGTTTGCAAATTAAAAGAGGCTTTATATGGATTGAAGCAGGCACCTAGAGCCTGGAATTACAGGTTAACCACATACCTCCAAGACCAAGGTTTTGTTATGAGCAAGGCAGATACCTCTCTATTCATGAAGAGAAGTAATTCAGAGGTAATATATCTTTGTGTTTATGTTGATGACATCATAATTATAGGTAATGATGTCAATGGAATCAGAAAAATCAAGAGCCAGATGATGAAGGAGTTCAAGATCAATGATCTTGGTCTATTGAAGTATTTTCTTGGGCTTGAGTTAGTCTACACTAATTCAGGGATATACATTACTCAGAAAAAGTACATACAGGATATGTTAAAGAAGTTTTACTTGCAGGATGCCAAAATAGCAAGCACTCCAATGGAGGTAAACCTAAAACTAAGTGCCCATGAAGGTGATGAAGTCAATGACATTACAGGTTATCAAAGTATGGTGGCTAGCTTAAACTATGCTACCTTACCAAGGATAGATATTGCATATGGAGTTAGTGTGCTAAGTCAATTTATGCACAAGCCAAGGGTACCTCACATGGAGGCTGCCAAGAGAATCTTGAAGTATCTCAAGGGTACACAGAACCATGGTTTGTATTTTCCTTACACTTCAGATATTGATATCAAAATTTATTGAGATGCAGATTGGGCAGGATGCAAGGATGATAGGAGGAGCACTTCTGGATATATTTCATTTGCAGGTGATAAGCCAATATCTTAGTCTGCAAAGAAGCAACCAACTGTTGCATTGTCTTCTACAGAGGCAGAGTATAGAGGATTGGCTAATGCCACACAAGAAGCTATTTGGATCAAGCTTTTGTATACAGAATTGGGTTTATATACTAGGTCTCCAATAATCTTTGGAGATAATACAAGTTCTCTTCACCTTGTAGCTAATCCTATCTATCATGCTACGACCAAACATATAGAGGTCCATTACCATTATGTGAGGGATAAGTTGATAAGCAAAGATATTCAACTGACCTATGTATCAACCAACATGCAATGTGCAGATTTGTTGACTAAAGCCTTGGATGGAACCAAACTTTGCAGGTTCAAAGCAATGATTGGATTGCAGGATATACATGAAGATTGAAGATGAAGACCAAGCCAAAATGTTTGGCTTGAGGGGGAGCTGTTGGTGTAAATCACAAGCCTACACATTTGGCTTGAAAGATATCTTGAAGACCCTACATATATGAAGAAGCATAGGAATTAGTGCTAGTGGTTAATTACCACTTTATCTCCGATGGACCGGCAACATCGTTGAATCAATGTGCATGTTTGCCTACTTGAGATGTGTGCCCTCGCGGAGGGTTCTGAATTAGGAGGACATGCACCACCATGAGTTCTTGAGGTCTCTGGATGAGTTGTGGTTCGAGGAGGAGAGTTTCAATATCCACAATTTGGGCACTGGACCCCGCTGGGAATTGGTGCCTCCTGTTTCTGCCATGTTATGGTTTGTTTGCTGGTTCTATGAGAATATAGAAGATGTGTTAACATTGTATTGGACAAGATAGAACAATTTTTGTCCCCGTTACAACATCAACATGAGGTTAGTGATAGGTTAGTAGGTTAGTGAGTGCTCGATTATTGTGTGTGTAGTTAGTGAATGAATAGTCCTATGAGCTAAGTGGAAAGTTGCAGTGTAAGGATGATGTAGTTAGTAGGTGGAGATGAATTTGCACATGGGGGTCAGGGGGGTTTATTACAAGCTTTGGGCTTCCAAATATAGTGGATGACTTTTGGTTTTGGTTTTATGGAGACTCTGGAGGGGTTCATGAGAGTGTCTGCTTGGAAATGAGGCTTTTTAGGGATCCATTTACATGTGATTTTGCTCATGCTCATGGGCGAATATGTGTTAGTGCGTGTCGAATAAGAGTGGGTATCAGCTGTTCGAGTGAGTGAACCATGTTGTACATGGTGTGGTCTGTGTGTGACTATTTGAGCCCGCAAGCAAGCCTTAGGCACCCAAATTTGTCTTCATTGTGGGTTAGCCTTCATCGACTTCTTGGGTACCCAGATAGACTTCACTTTTGCAAAAGAATTTTTGAAAGACTTCTTATTAGTGTCATGTCGTTGATCACTAATATGAAGTAGATCTAGTGGTTGTGACTGGACCGCAACAGGTTGGTCACCTTTCTGCACCCACACTTGTTTTGGTGGCTGAGACACCGTGCTTTGTACTTTCTTTTGGCTTCGAGCATATGCCGCCTGATTCCTCTGCATTCCGTACTCCTTCGATTGCATGTCTTGATCACTTTAGGAAAAGAAGGGAGTTCCTTCGTATCCATGGCTTGTTTGTTGAGAAAACCATCCTTCTGCATCACATAGTTTTGGAAAAGAAAACCATCCTTGGCTTGTTTGTTGGGAAAACCATCCTTTAGCACCATCACCCCTAGTAGAGCCAAGGGAGGCGACAATACCTTTGTCCTACCCTCATTAATGCCAGGCCACGAGCTAAAAAGATTTAAACTTATCCTCAATTTAGTACGAGAATTTGGTTCAGCTTGTACTTAGCGGAGATAGAAAACCTCACAATCAATGTACCACTAGATCATAGATCAAATACACTTAGCACATCAGTGTTGGAATAAGAAACATAAGAATGTGCTTCATGGATGTTGTGCGCTAACAAGGATCATTTATATGTGTTTAGCTTATGATGTGCCTATTCAAAGAGCACTAGTGTGGTCCGGAGCCCAGGAATTCCGGAGATGGCTATCAACAACAAGTCCACCATCAAAGAAAATGAGGGGTGCAATTCAAATACCCTGTGCACAAACAAGAGGTGCCACCCTCACACTAGAGGTGACACCACCTCAAACACGACGTGTCCGTCCATTTACGATTCGCTTACCCAGACAGAGTGCAGAAGGACCTAATCTTGTTTTCCCTCCGGTTCCATCTGACTTGGAGTTCCCACAAGGCTACACCCTAGATGATTTGACAGATGAAGAAATTGCCCGCATGATTAATGAGGCCAATCTTGAGATGGAGGAATAGCACACCAGGGGACCGCAACCAACCACATGAATTTCCACTCCTACCCAACCCGAACTAGTGGAAGTAGATGAAGATGAATAAGAGACTGAAGAGGAAGCCGAGGAGGAACACTACCAAGAGCACGAAGAGACTTGAGAACTTGCAAGTGCCCCAACTTATACTACGCAAATCAAAAGGTTGTATGAAACTATGAAAACAGTCCAAGAGCACCACAAATTGTCACAGGAAACAGGAAAGATGCTAATAAGTCAGATGTTAGGAGAAGAAGGAGTGGAGGAACTGTTTATTGAATCCCTGAACTTGCACCCGGACGCGCTGGTCCTAGATGAAGCCATTCATTCGTCTATGGCTTACACTCATCGCTTTGAGAAATGAGTGCCTACCCATCCCCTTTGCTCCGGGAATCAAATCCACATAGATGCATCAACACCAGGAAATACCACACAGACAGAAGAACATCATGAAGCACCACTATCACCACACTCCTCACCTCTCACTGCACAATTCACTTCACCCCATGACACGACCACCCCAACTTCCACAATCACCAGATATGTCATGGGAATTCCTCTCTCTCTAGACATCCAATTCGGAGGGATTACCATGCCCACATTCACAACACTATTCACGAACATCACATCCACCCCACCCACTGTTCCCATCTACACGGTCACACACACTTTTGACACCATGGAAACATCACCAGCCAAGGCATCACTCCTTCCCCACACACAGACACAATCTCCCATAACCCCTCCACCCACATCACCAATTGATTCCACCTCATTCACGATTCCCTTTCCCTTCCCCATCCCCCCTACATACTCTCCTTTCCCAGCATTCTTGAATGTAAATAATGTGTCAATTAACTACGGATCACTAGCAACTGCAGAGACAACTTGCGACTATAGAAGAAGAAAATGCTGACTTGAATCAACGATATACTACGCTTGAACATGCCCACCAAACCATATTGGAAGCCCCCCAGCAATCTGAATCTTCTGAAGTTAAGAAAATAACCGCTTTACTTGAACTCTATCAGTCAGAGAATGTTGAAGCCCGCTGCAACCTGACATTATTACGGAAACACATGGCCACGGCCCTATAAGAAAATAAATGACTTCAAAAGCAGAACAAAGAAAACCTAGAAGCTGCGATGGAAGGCTCCCCCCATGAGATTGACCCAGAAGAGTTTAAAGCAGTCCCTTCAGATACGATGAAAACAATTCTAGAAAGATATGCTGATCTGCTAGAAGCACATGATGATATGGAAAAAGAACGAGATACACTGCGCCGCCAACTCTGAGAGCAAGAAGAACAACCCAATATCATAGAGTCGGCATCGACTTCAGAGGAGGTAAAGGTTCTAAAAGAGCAAGTTGAAGATTGCAAAGGAAGGTACTTGAGTATGAAAGACAACCCTCTCCAGTTATCCAACCAGAGCTAGACGAATTGGTGCCCATCGAAGTGGATGATTTGTATGAGGAACCCTATGTTCCTATGCCTATGCCGGGCGGGCAACAAACATCGGAAGGAATGGACACCCTGGAAGTCGAAGTACCCGAATGGCTTTAGAAACTCGAAAAGACAGCCAAAACCCATGAAGATCGTGTTGCAGTCCAAATCCAATCAATGGCTAAACTGAGGGACACTATCATAAACTCAGAGTACTTCAGGCACATGTCACATCACCACTGGATAGGACCAAACGATGCTCAATATGTGCCTTAGTGTGTGCTCTTAGCAGATTACAATGCGGAGGTTCAACGAAGGTGTGGAAAAGCCCCGACTTTTTCCACTGAATTTGGTCCTGCAGATTTACCTGAACATGCGAAATAGGGATCAACCTTCCAACCCACCTCACAGATTTGTCTACTTGAAACATATTCAGAAATGGTCCGCACATGGAACAACATGCCACTATTTATCAAGTATAATCCATGTTACGTTCGAGTCCTACGAAGACGCACCTGGCCCGAGTTTGCCATTGCTATAAAGAACATCAAAGGTTGTGCTAAATGGTTGAATTATGTCTATCTAGCACCTCCACAAGGACAGGCCTCGGTTGCATATATGATTTCCACCATCCGTCACTGGAGTCTCAGACTACGCAACACCCTTGATGTGATGGCACAAATGGGTATGAAGATATTTGAATTAATGCTGATCACTTCAGAACATTCAGAAACATTAAAGATCCACATTTCTCAGGAGTTGGCTTCATCGCAGGCAACCTAGACTTGGTGTATGACATGAGCACAACCCACTCAATCAATGTAATCTATGCCTGGCACGCGAGAATAAAGTACCTCCCAGCTTGCTACAAACAAACTTTCGAAGAGATGTTCGTCACAGGGTTCTGGGAATACCACTCTGAAATATTCGTACCCAGACCCTCACATCTCCTCCAACTCTTTGTTGTGGAGAGGACCTTACACTCGGATCAATTGCGGTTGCCACATCCAGACATTCCAGGGCCAGTAGATTGGGACGCTTTATTAACAGACCTAGCACAGGGGCTACGACTGGAAGAACATCACCTAGCTTCAGGTGTGGTTCAATACTATGTCCAACGCTCAACCAAACAAGGGTCTGTCAGAGACGATAGACGCGAGAGAGGGGGGGTGTTAGTAGCAGCCAAGGCACCCAAGGACTCACAAGACAAGGAAGCCAAAGAAGGGAGTCAGAGCAAGGAACAAGCAGACAAAGCAATCAAGGCAGATCTGGGAAATAGGCCTATAGTTTTTCCATGAAACAATATTTCCAAAATAGTGATCTTAGTCACTTCACATCATTTGTAAATACCATTTGTGATTATTCCTACTCCATTTTGTGCAAGCCGAGGAGTCCTCGAGCTTGAGGAGTAGGAGTAGTATTTATGTACCCATTTTCATAATTTTCAGAGCTCGTTTGAGCCTCCAAAATAGCCCTAGAACCTAATTTTTAACTAGGCTGGATGCTAGGTCCACATAGGACCAAAGCTAGTTAAAACTATAAATAGAGCTAGAGAGCTCATTTTTGAGGTTAGCTTGTTATAGATTTGAACATTTTGTTTTGCAATAGAAGTTACTCCATTGTCTCTCTCTCTTTGTTCTTGCCTTGTGTGCACATGTCTGTGTATGTGTGTGCATGTTTGCGTGCTTCTCACTCACACACTTGTGCCATCACTTGTTGGAGGTCTTCATACCATCCTCACGTCTTCCCGGATCGACATTAAAGGAGGTGCTACTCATCACTGAGCTACATTGTGCATGTTGCTTAGTGTCATTGCAAAGAAGGACTTAGAGTTAGTCCAAATGGATGTGAAAACTGCTTTCTTGCATGGAGATCTTACAGATGAGATCTACATGGAACAACCAGAGGGTTATGTAGTTCCTAGCAAAGAAAGTCTAGTTTGTAAGCTGAAGAAGAGCTTGTATGGACTTAAACAGTCCCCTAGACAATGGTACAAAAATCTTGATGCCTTTATGAAATCTCAAGGCTATTCTCAAAGCAATGCGGATCATGGTGTGTACACAAAGAGATGCTCACATAGTAGCTTGATATGCTTAATACTTTATGTCAATGATATGTTGTTTGCACGGAAGTCCTCTTATAAATTGTCAATTATCAAAAAAAAGTTGAGTCAAACATTCGATTTGAAGTATTTGGGAGATGCCAAACATATTCTTGGTATGCACATTACTCTTCATAATAGTAAAAGATGAATATACTTGTCTCAAATACAGGCTCAATATGCAAGGTGGAAAGGCATTGAGAGCATCTTTATCCACAGATGTGAAATTGAGCAAGGATGATTGCCCCAAATCAGATGATGAAGAGGAATTCGGGACCAAAATTGCTTATTAGTCTTCTATGGGTAGTCTCATGTATGCTTTGGTTGCTTTGAGACGAGACACTGCATTTGCAATGGGAATTTTGAGAAGATATATTTCTAATCCTTTCAAGAAACATTGAGAAGCATTCAAGATAATTTTCTGGGTGGCACTAAGAACAAGTGTGTATGCTTAGGTGGGGGGAAAGCATCCATTATTGGTTACATATATTGTGACTTTGTTGGTTCTGTAGACAATCATAAGTCTACATCATGGTACATTTTTCATTTTGTTAGAGGTGCTATCTCTTGGAGATATCCTCCTAAATAATGTACAACAACTCCCACCAAATAAGTAGAGTATGTTGCAGCAAGTGAGGCATGAAAAGAAGCATTATGTCTTTCTCGTCTTGCTTCTAAAGGACCTCTTTTTGTGGTCGTATAATTCCTCTTTACACTATTCACTTGCTTGCTTTCATATGCTATAGAGAAATCCATGCATTATCAAATAGTTGGGGTAAGATACATCCTAGAACATAATTGGATGCATCCACATGTATATGGAATTTTTTAATCCAATTATGAACCTTAAGGGTTTGTGCTAACATCAAGAATCACTTAAGATTTTGAAATGAATTCTCACATCTCCATTCTTCTTCGGGACAATCAGTACGGCAGACCCTCACTCTCTGTTCTACTTCATAGATAAAACCCAGTTCCAAAAATTAATCAATCTTTTCCTTTATTTTCTTGGAATAGATTTTGTTAAACATATATAGACTCTTGTTGATTGGCTTTTCCTCACTCTTCATAATCCGATGAGATCAAATTTCATGATCGACTTCTTTTAAGTGAGAGATTAAATAGGTTAACCTCTTCGTCCTTTGTCATATCATTGGCTATTTGCATCCATAGTTCTTTTGCATCTTCATGTCAAAATATAAACTTCTTATTGGATTCCGTATTATTATATGAATTCCCTCACACAAATTCCCTTCTTCACATTTCAATATGAAATTTTCTCTCTTCAAAGGGTACTTCTAGAAGTTTCCAAGGACCTAAAATGTGGACTCTTCTTCTTCCTTCACATCATTTTGGGTTCTAGAATTCCTCTCCTTGACTTTTTATACATCTTCAATGTCAGTAAACGTCTTTGGATGCCCTCTTCAAAGTTAAGTAGTATCCTTCTTAATCATGAGGGATGTAAGTTATAATGTTGGGTTCCATACGCCCCATGGTCCCATTTCTTTATCTCCCTCTATTTCTCCTCCTTAAAATTTGAAGAGTATGGCACCCATAAACACATCCTCGCCCTCTTCATCACAACAATCTATGAAGTTTTGATCATTCACGGCTACATCCATGGTGGCTAATATATGCACCCAATTGTATGGTACAATGTAAAACTCTCCTGGGCATCTATACAAGATTTTCCATTCTCTATTCTAGTTTGCATTTGGTCTTATCTAGGGTTTTAGTTATTCTCAATATTTCCTTTTCCTTTTGCACAAACTTTCATATCCATAAGTATGCGTCTTTTTTTCATCGTGTTCTCTTCTCCATTTTTTGACTTACTAGTGGAGTCCTCATCTACAGTGTAGTTGATTCCTTTTCACTCGAATTGTGGCACATATCTATAGAAGTTAGAGATTAGGTTCGTTCAGATCATTGTGTGTTGAGGCTCTAGGTAGAAATGACTACCATAGTGCCAAAAGCCCATTCTAAATAAATTCATATTTCTTATCTACATCATCAAATTCACTACATTGAAAAAAATAATGTAAATAAATTTATACTTACTTCAATATCGATCCATTTGGATTGATATTACAATATAAGCCAAACCCCGTGATACATTTTTGCATGGGTGTGTGTTTGATTTTGGTGGTTGAATCTATAGAGGGGTTTGCATAAGTGCCCTACAAAAAGAAAAACAAAAACTTTAAAATCATTCATGTGTTGTTCATACTCCAGAATCCAAAATGACTAAACTATGGTTCTTGGGTGGTAGTTCACACATTAAATTATGTAAACTATAACTTTTCCACTACAATCTTCAACATTATGATGCAAAATCAATCTTCGATAGTACTTCTACTAGAACTATATCATACATTCCACATTAAATTCTACAATTCTCATTACTAAGATACTTCCACCACTCTTTACAAATTACTGCCTAACCTTATGATCAATTCACTTTCGTTATCACTTCAATACCGTATTCAAAATACAGAACGTTAATGCTAACAAATTAACATCCAAATTAACTTCTACAAATAATTTCAAACTTCACCGAACTATCGATTGCACTTAATATTCAAAATAACTTAACTTTAATCACACTTTAACTAAGTGTTAATCAACAATTCAATGATAACCAAGAGATATAATTATACCAAACCATGCAGATTAAGGAAACACGATCAACACAGTGATGCTCTTGTAGCGAAGGGTCCATGTGGGCTCATCGTGCTAGGCTCACACACATGTGACTCTTCATTGTATTCATTCATGAAAAAGGATTACAATGTTTGGCCAACACAATGCTTCACAATAATTATAGATATATTTACAACTCATCACACTGCTAGCCTAGCACTCTCATGCATGGTGGACTCAAACCCTAAGAAAAAAAATTTATCATCAACTAATCCTTGAATATATAGGGTAGGCTCTTCTTCAAAACTCGGCTTGATTTTTTCTCTGATGCCTTCAAATGCTTGTGTACATTTTCAATATCAAGCAATTGCACATCAAGACTTGAGGACTTGCCAATTGCTATCAGATCGATAATAGTCCTAATCTGTTCAATAAAAAAAGATTCCTCAAGGAAAATATAACTTTTTAAAGTGGCATGGCAATGGATACTACTATCTTCCACCTCTACTTCAACCATGTTCAACTTCTCAATATGACTGCTGAGTAGGTTTTCATTCATTGCATTTGCTATGCTTGGAATTCAGTTGTCTAAAAATTAGCCTAGCATTCTTTGTGTGTTGCATCTACCTCTTTTTTCAATTTCATAGTAACATGAATATCTGAAGTCTCCTCTGATTTCTGAAATAACTCCTTGTAGCTCAAGCGTAAGCACCACCTCCTTTACTTGTCAATCCACGGAGACGTGAGGACCGGTATGAAGACCACAAGCAAGTGAAGGCACAAGTGCGTGAGTGAAAGCACACAAACATGCACACACATACACACACACGCGTGCAAGGTAAGATCAAAGAGAGGAACAATGGAAAGCTTCAATTGCAAAAGAGTTCTGTTACAAAAGCTCTATTCTCTAACAAGATAACCTCAAAAATGAGCTCTCTAGCTCTTTTTATAGTTTTTTGACTAGTTTTGGCCTTGTCCAGACCTAGTGTCCGGCCTAGATAAAAATTAGGTTCCACGGCTTATTAGAGGGCTCAAACGAAGTCTAAAAATTATGAAAATTGGTAGGATGATACTTCTAATGCTCCTCAATCTCAAGGACTCTTTGGCTTGAACAAAATGGAGTTACAAAAATAGAAAATGGTATTTACAATGGTTTTTAGTGATGAAAATCACTATTGTTGTAGGGGATTCTTGTGAAAATTTGACATACACTTCTTGGAGCTCCCTACTTGCTCATTCTACTTGTGTGTTCACCTCTTTGATGTGCTCCTGTGCTTTGTCCTTGACCTTCAGCTTCAACACTCCCCCCCTCTCCAGTCTGTCATCCCTAACAGACCCTTGTTGTAATGGTTGTTCCATGTAGTGCTTTGAGAGGTAGTGTCTGTTCGGTAGGAACAAGAGCCGTCTTCCTTCCAAATGTGGAAGGGTTGGTTGTCCGATTCTTCATTTGTCACTAAAAGCCGTTGGAAGTTGTTGTCCCTTGGTATGAGCTCCTTCCTTGGATTCCAGCATGATTGTGTCGTTGTGAGTCGCCATTGATGGCCTCTAGATCTTGTTAAGATGATGCTCATAGTAATCATGCCAAGTACCCATAATGACTGATAGGTACATGAGTTCGTGCATGGGTTGAGGAAAGTATGTGCCTCGTGCATGGCCTTGTAAGGTAGCCCTATGCATGCTTACTTGGAAAATGCATTGGAAGAAGTATGGTGCAAAAATTGGGAGTCTTGAGCTAACTGCTCAAGGGTATGCCGACAAAGAGGTTTCCTAATATATCATGGTGTTTCCAGAGTAAAGATACTTACCATGGTGAAGGATTGATTGATGTTTATCTCTTCGTGTTGTACTCACGACATTTGTGATGGACCGTCAGCTAGTCTTTCATTGTCGATGAATGTCCGTGTGGATGGTTCACTGATGAAATTCTTTGAGTGACTCGTCCTGTCTCCTCTTGTCAAAGCAACATTGGCCAAGTACTGAGAATTGAATTTCTTTATATTCCTTGACAAACGACATTGGGTAACTACACCAAGCTTAGTTTCACATATTCTCTTTAGTTCACCATAAGCAGGAGTCTTCTCATCCAGTATACATACAAAGATTTGCAGGGTACCAGAACTACCCCTTGCAGATATCTCCCTGGATGCTCTCTTACATGCAGTAGTTAAGCATCACTTCAAGTTGCGGACCTTCAAGCTCTTCACTCCTACCATAGTAAGAGGAAACCATAGTTGTGGATGCCATGTTCATGCCAAGTTCTTGACATCTACCAGATAAGACAGCAATTATATCATCTGCTAGCTAACCAAGCATGACTCATTCATGTTTCATGAGCCAAACCTGGGAACAAGTGCTTCCTCTCCTTTTTTTTTTGAGGAACAATGTCACCAAACAAGAAGACAGATGTTAGTATCAGAAAAAATAGTTGACATATGTCAATGTGCTCTTGCGCATGGGACTCTCCAATGTGTCTATGCACGACCCTGTAATGTGGCCCTATATTAATGCATACTTTGGAAATGCATAACCTGAATGGTGCAAAAGACTGGGTTGTTCGAGGAGCACATGGTTGTCGCTCGTCGAGGCTTTTTGATGTTATTTGCGGATGTTGATGCCATCTATCGTGGAGGTATCCATTGGATCTTGAGATGACAAGTGATCCTTCCTCCTTAGAGGGATCCATTTGAGCATGATCTGCGAGTGTGTAGTGAGCATCTTTGGCCTATTCATCCTTGGCTGGTTTCTTGACTGTTGTGTCCCTTGTGGTTGGCGCATTGTTCTTGTAGGGGCAGCTGATGCTTTTGGCTTCCAAACCCATATCCTTGATGATTGTCTTCTGACTCTTGTTGAAGAGGTGAGTTGGTTTACTATTGGTCTTGGTGTTGAGTTCAGACCCTTGGCTCCCTTTGGCTTCTTTGTGGAGACTTTTCTCACGTGGGAGAGCATAGGTTGTTGTGTATATAGTAGCTTCTTGGGTACCCATATTTGTAATTGTCCGTGTTGAGCTTCAGTTAATTTCTTAGGCATCCAAACTTGTCAGATACCTGGTGGTTGAGCTTGTCCGAGCTCCTTCCTTCGTCTTCTGGTCTGGTTGGCTTGCCTGGATGGGATTTATGGGGGCAAGGTTTGTGGTTGCTCTCCTTTGCATACCCAGATATGCTTCATGCTCGGAACTGCTTTCTTGTTGAATGGTGTCTTTCTATTTGATGTAGCATTTGTCGTGAACGGTTGTGTTTGCCTGTGTGGTGGAACTACTATGGCTACTTGATTCTTTCGAGAAGAAGAAAGATCCACCCGCCTTCAAACCTATTCTTCCACGATTGACTCCTTCTACATTATAGAGCTTTTGACACATACAACATCTTCTTCCATATGATTAGTCTTAGAAGAACTAAGAGAGTGTGTGGTTCCATGATCTAGGAGCATGCAGTTCTCTAATTCTACGGTAATGCATTGTTCATGTACCCAAACTTGAAGAATTTGACCTCTTAGGTTTAAGTTAATTGCATGGTCATAGATCCAATCTTGACCCAAGACAAGTGGTTCTGTAAGGTTCTCATCTTGACACACTAGCTCTTTGACTTTCATTGGAACAACTTGAAGGTAGACGGGAAGTTCCACCTCGCCCAAACAAGGCGTTTCCACACCTCCCAATCCTATGAGATAAGCTTCTATGGGATTGATGTTCAACTGCAAGTCTTGGCACTTGATAGCTTGTGGGTGATAGGGGGCACACTTCTTATGTATCACCAAGAATTCTTGAAAAAGATTTTCAATGACTTCATTGAAGAAGTGTGTGCCTCTATCGCTCACTAACTCTATTGGTAGTCCATATCTCGTGAACACATTCTCGAATAAGAACTTAGCCATAGTCTGAGCATCATTCTTTGTTGTGGCTTTCACTTCTACCCATTTGGTAAGGTAATTTGTGGCTACAATAATATACTCTACATGGGAGTTTCTAGCTGGAGGGTTAATAGGACCTACAAATTCTATACCCCGTTTCGAGAATGCACGTCCTCCCATCATTGGCCTCAAGGGCATCTCATCTTTTCTAACTGGATATTGTGCACGTTGGCATGTGTCACATTTCTTCACATAGGTATGTGCATCCATATGGAGAGTGGGCCACCAAAGTCCTAAGAATAGAATGGTCTTGATCACTCAGTCAGGACCAAAATGTCCACCTGCAACACCACTATGTGCAGTCTCTAAGATCTTTAAATAGTCTGATTCATGAACGCACAGTCTTAAGTAACCATCTTTGCCTCTTCGGTATAGGTTGTCTCCTACTAAGGCATAGCCTTGAGCCTGTTGCTCCATGCTTCATCTTCTTGCTAGACTAGCCTCTTTGGGTAATCTTCCTGACCTCATAGACTCTACCAATGGAGCACTCCAATCTGGAATTAATGACACTTGATAAAGGGTCGCATGCTCCACTGGGGGTCTCTCTCTGCACATTGGACAATTCTTAATCCACTCATGTATTTCTTTGTCCATGCTAGGCCAATACACTCCTAAACGCTTCAGATTCTGCAATGTTCATTGTTTAGAATAGTGATTTCCTAGCAATCCTTCATGAGCTTGCTACAACCAACTACTATGTTCATCATCCTCGACACAACAAGCTAATACACCCTCAATATCTTGTTTGTACATGCTTCTTGCCAATATGTAATATTTTTGTGATTTTACAATTTCTTCTTGTGATGTTTTCACATTCTTATTTGCAGGGCCGAAGGTTAGGACTAGTACCAACTTATTTGCCCATTTAGGAACAACTTCTAAATTGAACAGATAAGCATCGGGTAATTCATCAGACACTCCTTGCGGTGACTCTCCTAAAGTGATGCAAGAAAGGTGATCTACCCTAAGGTGGGTTCTACCTTTCCTGACAACAACTTCAAAGTCATATTCCATTAGTAAGAGGAACCATCTTACTAAGCGCCCAGTATTGCAAGGTTTATTGACCAAATATAACAAAGCTTGATGATCAGTGAAAAACTTGAACTTGTTGGCCAATAAATAGTGTCTAAACTTCTTCACAGCATATACCATGCCTAAGCCCTCTCACTCAGTTGTGGTATAGTTTCGTTCAGCTGCGGTTAGCTATCTGCTAGCATATGCTATGGGTGATATCCACTCAACATGTTGGATGGGAATGATTAAACCTACCTTCAAAAGGCGATCGATTTCTTGTTTAACTAACTGATCCTAGTCGAGGCATATAGAGAGCTGCTTGTTCCTTTTGGGAACAATAATGATAGGTGATATCCACTCAACATGTTGGATGGGAATGATTAAACCTACCTTCAAAAGGCGATCGATTTCTTGTTTAACTAACTGATCCTAGTTTAGGTTCATACGATAGCTAGGTTTACCAAATTGGTTTGGCATCGGGTTGCAACACTATTTGGTGCTAGTAAGTTTGAGGGTCAATACCTTTCATGTCCTGGTAGTCTCAAGAAAAAACATCCTCAAACTCTTTGAGAAGTTGCAACACATTATTTCGCTCTTCTTCGCTCAATTTAGCAATAACTTTTACTAGTTCAGTTTGTCTTCAGTTCCCAAGCTACAAGTAATCAATTGATCTTCTCTAATGTAATGTTGAGATTTCTTTTGTTTAGATTCTATCCAATCAGGGATAGTCTCATCAAGGGGATTCAGTATAACAGTTGGTTGTTCCAATGAATCAACACCAATGCCCACAATTATCCATGCGGAAGGTGACCATCAATCTAGTAGAGGGTGTAGGTATGTGACCCCTAAAGATAACAAGTCAATTATTCCTTTCAAGAACTCACACTCTTCATCATCAGTTAGTCCATCCATGATGTGGATGGGTTTGGCAATATGGGGAAGTGTGTGTACTTTGGGTGATTGCATAGTGTCCAAAGGTACCCTATACTCATGATGTTTATACTTAATAACCAGTTCCTTTTTGGACAAGACCTCAAGTACATTGGCTTGTTTAAGCCATGGTGTTCCAAAGGGGAGGTTATAATCAGATGTATTATTTAGGATATCTAAGACTACAAAAGTCATAGAAAAGACAGCTCCTGATAGTGTAATAGGGATGTTCCCTACTAATCCCATAGGATGAACTCATGATTGATCTGCCATACGAATAAAAAAATGCAGAGGCTTAAAGTCCAGCCATCTAAATTTCTTATAGAGTTCCAAGGAAATGAGATTCACACTAGATCCTCCATCGATGAGTACTCGATCTATCTGATGGTTCTTGTACCATATTGTTATAAGGGGAACAACGTGGTCGATAGCTCCTTTTGTTTGAATGACATACCTAGATGTTGTTTGATCTATTGGTGAACTTAGGGACCAAAGGCAACAATTGCCCAAGTTGTAACGTGATAGGAGAGGATTTTAGCACTGAGCAAAAATCATTCACTTTTAAATTATGAGTATTATCTATAGCTTCCATTATGACTTTCGAAGTTATTTGACACTACAATGTAGAGGGTCTATGGACCTAAGTGATCAGTTCTAGTGGGGAAGAGACTATAGGTTTTGTTGCTACTCGTTTCTATTCTATATTTACTATCCTTGCATGCTCTTTAAGTCTTGGTTCATACACTAGAGCAGTCGATTGCAATAGTCAACTAGAGTGGGTCTGTATGACCAGTGCCCACATATCTAGTTATGTGATAATGACTAGATTGGTCATAGGTGCTACTCTCCCTTTCCTTTACTTATCATACTCTTGTGCTTCCTTGTAGTTTCAACGGATGTATCTTGATTCTCCACAAGAATAACACTTGGTTGGTCCACTTGGCATATAAATTGATGTTTCTCACTATGCTCATGGTGGTTTTGGTATTATCCATTGTTGTGGGTTGGTTTCATCATAGCTTTGATATGTGTTATTCTAGAAATGTGGTGCTACATATGTGTTCTATGGGACAGATTTATTGATACAATCATTGATCGTAACTCGATTTTGGGCCTTTGCATTGTACACACACTATGTAGTATCATGTGTATCTGTGTTGTAGATTGTATAGTGTTGTTGATTTAAACCATAGTTTGCTGCAACTTGGCCTGGATTTTTGCATTTTACACAAAAGCTTTGCTTTGCTGGTTTGTTACCTTTATCCTTTGTGACTCCAACCCATCCTAGTTCTTAGATGAAGCCTCCCATCTTATTTTCCAACTATAGTGCTTGATTGATAGCTATATCCAAGGGTAAACCGGTCATACACTGAAAGATCATAACTTGCTTCACTTGTGGGTTCAACCCATTAATGAACCATTGCATGATCAAATCTTCAGGAAACTTACTCTGAGCTGGAAATTGCCTCAAGTGCATCCTAAAGACAGTGGTGTAATCTTGTACGGTCTCATTGGGCTTTTCTTTATTATTTTGTAAAAATTCAAAAATTGGGGAGGGTTTCTCTTTGAGCAGAAAGTTTTGAGAAAAGATTCATTAATTGCTTCATAGGTAGTGGAATGTTTTAGATCGTACTCTATAAACCATTTTGCAGCTTCGTTAACCAAGGTGGTCTAGAGAATTTTGGCCTTATCATCCGTTTCTGTCTTAACATTAGCCATGCTTTCCATTACATCGAGATTTACTTCAAAAGCCCTTAAGTGTGCGTTTGGGTCGTCTCCCGAAAATCCCCCAAACTTTGTGTATGTAATTCCCATTGGGTAATATCCTCTTTGTGTATCATCTACCATTCTTTTCTTAATATATCTAATTACCATAAGGATGGGCTCTTTGGTATGGTTTTGGTTAAGATGAGCGCGTCTGTCTTGTTTCCAATTCCCAACCATAAATCCACTTGCTTGAATAATTCCTCTTTATTTTGGCCTTCATATGCTAACAAATCCTTAGTGTGCAGAATGTGTCGCAATACTAGATAACTATCTCCTTCAATTAGTACTTCATCCTTCAATTCTAGTTTACTTCTAGTTGACTCTTGATCCTTTCCATCATTTTTCGGTCTCGTCTTCTTATCTGAACCTTCAACAAAATTAGCTAAAAAAGGGGCTACTCGTATGGGTACTTTATCCTGACAGAGCACAGGATTAGCATACACTACCCTGTTTTGTCTATTGTTTTCGATTGCCACTCCCCTCCGAGATAACCATTGTTAGTCCTATGGAATCATAAATGACTAAACTAGGGTTCTTGGGTGGTAGTTCACATATTACTTTTTATAAACTATAACTTTTCCACTACGCTCTTCAACAATATGATGCAAAATCAATCTTCGATAGTAGTTCTATTAGAATCATATCGTACATTCCACATTAAAATCTACAATTCTCATTGCTCTGATACTTCCACCATTCTTCATATATTACCACCTAACCTTAGCATGGATTCACTTTCGTTAGTTAAAAGTTATAACTTTACTATCGTATTCAGTTACAGAATGTCAACTCTAACAACTTAACATTCAAATTAACTTTCGCATATAATCTCAAACTTCGCTCAACTATCGATCCCACTTATTCTTCATAGAAGCTTAACATCAACCAAACGTTAACTAAATGTTAACCAACAATTCAATCATAACCAAATGATACAGTAATACCAAACAATGCAGATTAAAGAAACTTGGTCAACACAGCAATTCCCTCTCACAAATAGTCCTCGTGGACTCATCGTGCTGGATTCACACACATGGGACTCTTCATTGTATTCATTCACGAGAAAGGATTACAACACTTGGCCAATATGGTGCTTCAACAAAATTAGGCATATTTACAATCAATCACATCACCGGCTTAATAGTGCCCATTATAATAAAACAATAATCTATTATTCAGAAAAACTTACCTATGTGGAAAAGGACTACCTCCTCCTACACGTGGGTTGGTTGATAATTCCTCCCCCAGTTGGGTATGCTTAACAATGGATCCAATAATCTTGATAGCATGATTGATGTCCACATTACTAAAAACAACATAATCCTTTATTTCCATTGCAATACGGTCACATGCAAGGCTTTTCACATCAGAAAATATAATTGTGCATTATAATGCAATATTTATATATGCATACACTCACACCTATATATACAGATGCATGCATGTGTGAAATTATATGCAATATGCGTGCACATGTATGTGTATGTGTGTTCTCTATGTCTTTGTGTGTGTGCATGTATGAGTATGCATGCATGTATTTGGTTTTGTATGCATGTGTGCGTATGTTTATGTGTCATGTGTATATGTGTGTGCATGCATGTGTATGTGGATGGCTTGTGTGCATATATTTGTGGATACATGCATGCATGTGTACATGTGTGTGTGTGCTATATGGGTGTATATATATGTTTCTTAAATGTGTATGTTTGGATGTTTGTTTTGTGTATGCATCTATGTGTGTATGTGTGCATGTATACATGTATCTTTGAGTGCATCTGTGTATGTTTATGTTTGTGTCCAAATTTCTTCATGTTTGTGTACATGTGTGTGCATCTATGTCTGCAAAGATTTTTGTATATGTATATGTGTGTGTGTACGTTCATGTATGTTTCGATTTGTGTGTGTTGATCTATGTGTATATGTGTGTGGTGTATATGTGCATGCATGCATGTGTGTGTATGTGTATGCATATATGCATGTGTAAATGCATATTATGAGTGTGTGCTAGGTACATGTGTGTTTTCTATATATGTATATGTTTTGTGTATGTGTATATTTGTTGTGTATGTGCTTTTGTGTTGTGTATGTTTCTCTATGTATGTGTTCATGTATGCATGGCTGTGGATGTATGTGTATGCATGTGTATGTGTATGTGTTGTTCGTATCCTTATGCAAAAACATGTGTGTGTATCTAAATGTTGTGTGTATATATGTGTACATGCATGTGTTTATGTGATGTGTGTGTGCTATAAATATAAGTGTTTCTTTATTTTGAGTATGTGTGTATGTCCTTGTGAATGTGTATTATATGGTTTTCTGTGTACATATGTGCATGTATATGAATATGTGTGTGTATGTTTATGTTTGTGTGTATGTGTTTGAACGTATGTGTATGTGTATGTGTGCGTCGATATGTGTGTAGATGTATGTATGTATGTATGTATATATCTGTGATTTTTGTGTGTGTATATGTGCTTTTTGTGTGTGTATATATGTTCAGGTATCACTGTATGTGTGTGTGTGCTATTTATGTGTGTGTGGCGTATATGTTTTTGCATGCATGTGTGTATATGCTTGCATGAATGTGTTTGCGTAGATGTATATGATGCATTTTTGTGCTGTGTACATGCATGTATGTGTTTTTCATGTGTATGTATGTTGTGTATGTGATTTGTATGTATGTATGTGTGTGCATGGAGGCATATGTGTATGCATGTATGTATGTGTATGCATGTATGTATGTGTACATGTATATGATGTTTTTGTGTGCTATGCACATATGTGTATGTGATTTGTGTGTGTGTGTATGTATGTTGCATATGTGTCTATGTGATTTGTATGTGTATGTGTGTGTTTATGTACGCATATCTAAGTATGTGTATGTGTTTTATGTATATGTGTGTGCATGTCTATCTGTTTCTTGTATATATGTTTGCATACATGTGTGTGCATGTGATGCGTGTGCGTGTGGTATGATCTTGTGTGTATGTGTTGTGTTTGCTTGTATGTCTTGTGTTTTTGTATGTTTCTACGTGTCTGTGTCATCTATAGGCACATGTATAATCATATGTTTGTGTGCATTTGTGTATGTGAATGTTTGTGGGTTTTTGTTTGTAGATATGTGTATGTGTGTGTGCATCTATTCATGTGTGCATCTATGGCTGTGTTTATCTATGTCTATACATGTCTACACATGTATATCCATATTTTATAGTTTGCGTGTGTATGTGTGTATGTGTTGAGGTATCACTGTATGCATCTGTCTGTGTGTGTGTGCGCTTATGAATGTATATATATGCATGTGTCTGTCTCTATGTGATGTATATGTTTTCCATGCAAGTGTGCATGCGTGTATGCGTATGTACGTGTATATGACATACGTGTGCCATGTGTGTATACGTGTTGTGTATTTTTTGTATGTGTTTATTTATGTGTGCATGCATATGCGTTTGTGTATTTGTGTATGTGTTATATGTATATTTGTATGTTTGTGGCTACGCATGCATTTATGTGTATTTCTATGTGTTGTGTGCATGAATGTGTGCATGCATGCGTCTGTATGTAATGTTTGTGTGTTGTGTACATGTGTGTATATATGTATGTGTTGTTTATGTGCGTATATCCATCTATCTATATATTTGTTTTTTTGTTCGTTTGGCATGCGCATCACCTTCGAAAAAATAACTTAAGGAAATCCATGGATACCATCTCTAAAGAAAATGGTTGCACCATTTGAAGCAATGGCAAATGGTGCATGCTACGTGTTTCTCTAGGTAATGATCGTAAGAATACTGGTGGTGTTATGGCTTCCATAGTTCGTTGATGTAGTTACGGCTACTAGATGGAGCATTTTTTAAGAGGGACTAGACAGATCAAATGTTCGGCTTGACACTGCATTTAGCTTGCGTGTTCATCTTATTAGATACATGGGAACATGATAATACCACAACTTGCGTACGCATATGTTGAATAGCATTCATACATATGCTCCTGCATACAAATATCAATTGTTAGATAGACCCAACTGCATAAGTACAGACTAGTACACTCGATATATAGAGAGTGAGTCTCGATGGAAGACATTCTTTGGGGGAATACAGCCTTAAGTACTTAGACTTTTCCCCATTAGACTTTTTGTTGTGTGCTTCTACTTATCCAGTAAGCATGATGTTGTATCTTAAACGGATCAGGAACGATCTTCAAATCCATCAATTGAAAACATTAAAGAGATATTTGAAAATGTTTTTCGGTCAATTCTTCACGTTGTTAAGATTAGTCAATAATAGTTCTAAAGTTTCATTGATTGAAAGACATTTAATAACAAAAATAAGCGTGCTAATATTACAGATAATGTGGAAGGAAAGAATACCTGCCATAGAATCTGAGAGAGAGAAAAGAGCGGGTATGATCGGTCATGGCATTCATACCTATCCATAATGTGGTACCCTATCAAGATGGATTCAATCGTTTTGATACTGTGGCACCCTTTTCTTGAGACGAGACGTTTTAACGGGGATGAAGAGCCTGCTTGATGCGAGTTTTAGTTCAGCGAAGTGTTGGTGAAGGGAGGGACTATAGAGTGCGTCTTTGGGTGTGCATGAACATGTATGCGTGAATTATACTTCTCAATGTGAGGATAGGAAAGGATGTCTGATTGTCTCTCTGGATATGTAAACATAGAATTGAGTTTTCTTATCTTTACATGTGTATCTTTCAGTCTGCCCACTTATTGATCTAAGTGTACTTGAGCGTGTCGCATGAGAGAGAGAGAGAGAGGCACACAGAGAGAGAGAGAAAGAGAAAGATGCAGAGAGAGGTAGAGAGAGAGATGAGTATTTTCTATGACATGGTGTAGAAAAAAAATGGTGTTTGTATACAAAGCGTGTGCATTGGTAATTATGAGACGTGTGCAAAGTTGCATGAAGAAAGCGACGAGATGATCGTTCAAAGTCTAAAAACAGTGCCATTCATTTTGTTAGAGCTCCTCGAAGTCAAACTCGGCACATGAATCTGAGAGGAAGCATTAACTCTGAGAATGGAAAGGGTCAACTTTGTTTGAAACAAGGTTGTAACTACTTGAAGTGAATCCACGAAGAAAATACAGAATGAGATTAAAATCTGGGCGCGCATAGGGTGGCGAAGGAATAGGAGGGAACTAGTCTCCTTCAACAAGCAAGCGTGTCGGCTGGAAGCATGCTAGCAAGCACACGGAGGGCTCTGAAGTGCGGTTCAGATGAAAGGACATATATAGAAGCTAAAATAGATCGGCTTTATAGATGTGAATCGCTGGAACTTTCTCTGAGAAGAAACCAAGAAGATTCATGTAGAAAAGCCAAAGAAAGCTGCATGCGCCGTACCGAAAACATGTAAGAAGAGAATCTTGTCAACTGTCAAAGATACAATAGGTCCTTAGAACAAGAGCATAAGAGGGACAAAGTCTGCAGAACATGTAATTCAACTTATGATCTTTTGTCCAATACTCTTGAGGTCTCCATAATCCATCCATTCCCCTTTGTGCCATACTGATGTCTAGCAGAGATGGTCATGTTATCCTCCTCTAATGAAGCTTCTAGTATAGCTAAAATATCACTCGACCACATCCCTATCGTTGCACTTTTGATTGACATGGCACATTTTCCCTATGCAACCACGTGTAAACTAAGGAGGCTTCGCAAGAAAAGAAAAATGTAGCGCACTTTTGATTGACATGGCACATTTTCTCTATCTAACCACATGTAAACAAAGGAGGCTTCCCATGAAAAAGAAAGTGTAGCTGTCAAGGAAAGGAGCATCTTCTTGAAGCTACTTCTAGAGATTTCAGCTTTTGCTCCAAGTCATTTGCATCAATCGGTATGTCTTCTTTGTCAAATAAGAGAATGTGCTTCATGTGAATTAGTATGTATGTGCTTATGAATCGGTGTGTGATCACATATATAAACATGTGCGTGTAGCTACATATGCCTATGTGTATGTATAATCACTAGCTTGCCAATGAAGGGTCTAGATGATCTATGTCAAATTTTGTGAGCAACTTCCTACCTTTTTCTGCATGTTCCTTGAAAGGACCTCAGTTATTGAGCTATTGAACATGGTATGTTTGAGAGTTTATGCTGGGCAATCATTGTACGGTGGACAAAATCGTTTTCGACTTAGATGGGTAGCTCAAAAAGTATAATGTCATGAGAAAATGGTTAACTACCCAAGTATTGCACCTATGTGATAAATGACATAGGTTGTTTCCCCATGGTGTATGATAATTTTGTACCACCTAATGAGAGGTCTAGAGGACTAGACACTTGGTTTCTCATTAGCGAGAAAAACCAAACCATTCATGATTATGCAGATACGTATAGGGAGGTACTCTTCAAAGTATCTAACTCTATCCCAAAGTTTTAAAAAGTTCACAAGTTTGTCTTGGGGCTTAGAGAAATTATTGGACCTTAAGTAAGAAAGCAGAGGTTTCACTCTTTGGCACACGCAATAGCGATAGCTCTATTTTATGAGGATGGCCACAAGGGCTTAGGATCCTAGGATAAAAAATCATCATGGTCTAAGATGAGTTGACCATTTTCCACGTCTACTCCTAGCTTAACGAGTGCACAACCTCAAAAAGAGGTTAAGCAGGTGCACATGATCAAGAGAGTTTTAAGAGGAAAAAGAAATTGTCTGCTTTAGGTAAGAGGGCACAAAATAAGTCCATCCTTACCCCTCAAGAGTAAGAGAAGGCAATGAAGGAAGGATTGTGCTATGGATGTCTAGGACAACACCTCTTCAAGGAATTCCCTTAGAAGAAAAAAAAAACAGCTACCATAGTCATAAATCCTACACATAGAAGGAGTGATGGAGATGATGATTTTTGTGATTTACCTTCTCACATATTATCTCCCATAGTTGCGATGATGGTCAGGAACAAGATTCCTACTAGGCTAGATATTGTGGTTTTGCTAGTGGCACAGAAAGGATATGAAGTCCCAAAAATGGAGCTCATTCTCATCAGAGGATTCATGGTAGGAAATCTTGTCAAGGTTCTCTTTGACACTGGGTCTGCTCATGATGTTATAAGTTCCTGACTCATCAGGAGGTTTCACTTAGAGACTATGTAGTCAGAGTATGCCTACATAGTAGAGTTAGCAGATGGGAAACTAACTAAGACAGAAGAAGGTCTACCCATTTAGATCCAGTATTATAAGGATATATTGGATTTTGAGATAGCATGAATTTCCCATTTGATGTAGTCCTAAGTAAAACTAGCATTCTAGGAAATGACCAGTCATAGACTTTGATTCACATGTTTATTATTGAGCATGAGGGGAGGTGAGTACTAATTGGTGGAGAGCCAGATCTCTAAGAGATGCAATTGGTGACTGCAACCAAGTTGCTCATGATTGATTGTAAGTATATTTAGTTTCTTTATTTTGTGTATTCATCATCTGTGGTGATGGATTCATGGAGTCAAGGAAACTCTAGTTGAAGTGCTTAAGTACTTTCAAACAAAGTAAGAGTAGAATTCCAAGACTTGTTCTTAAAAGAATTAACTTCGGGTTTAGATCCTTGAAGGAACATTGATCATAGAGTCAAATTGGTACCAGGAGTGAATCATACTACTGAACCACCATTTCAAATGATCTACTAGGAGAAGAATGAAGCTCACAAGGTCATGGAGGAGTATTTGCAAAAAGGGTTGACAAAACCCAACTATTCGCCCCTTTCAATACAAGTTCTTCTCATGAAGAAGAAAGATGGATCTTATAGGATGTGCATCGATTACAAAGAACTCAATAATATTACCATCAAGCACAGATATCCCATGCCTAGGATAGATGATATCTTCGGTGCTCTAAGTGGAGCCGTTGTATATAGTAAGATAGATTTGAAAAGTGGATACGATGAGATTGGAGTAAAGGAACAAGATGTATATAAAACAGCTTTCAAAACCCTTTTTGGCCATTATGATTATTTAGTTATCCCATTGGGTTTGAATAATGCACCTACTATCATGATGTTAATGGATGATATTTTATAACCTTCCAATATTGGAACAATTGTTGTGGATTTTGTGGACGACTTGTTGGTGTATATTAGGTCTATACATGAGCATGACAATCATTTAAGATTAGTGTTGAATAAATTAGAAGAAAATTATATTATAAATCCAAATATGACAGTATTTAGGGCATGCGGTACTAGCCGATGGGGTTGAGATGGTTCCCAAGAAGGTCTCTATTAATCGAGCTTGGCCGATTCCTCAAGTTGAGGGGGTACTTATAGTCATTTCTAAGACTTTTCAATTTTTATAAGAAATTCATTTCTTCTTATTCATCGATAGCAACACCTATGACAAACTTACTTCAAGGCAAAGTATCACTTCTTCTTTCTTGTGTTGTTTGCATGCTTCAGTAGACCTGAAACTCCAACAATTAAGCTAATTCACAACGAAGACAAATAAAAGTATCAAAATTTGGAGACCCATCATTATGCTCCAAATTGGATATAAGATCTTAGCAAAGGCTCTTGCAAGTCGCATTACCTTGCATCTACATTCATGGATCAATGGGGATCAAAATGGATTCATAAACATTACATCCATCTTTGAGGTCATTATTGATATATGGGAAGGCCTAGAATTGGCAAAGGAATCTTCACAAGATTCCCTTTTCATCAAGATCAATGTTGAGAAAGCATAAAATCGTCTAGAGTGGGTGTTGAGGGCGAGACGAGTAAGAAGAGGAAAAAAAGAAAGCAACGAAAGAAACAGCTTCACTAAAAGGCAAATTTGAAGATAGACAAATGTAAAGATACATCTCTGCAGGAAGCCCCGCAGGGGCGCAACACCCATCTCTGCACAGAGCCCCACAGGGGCACGCACCAGGCTACAAAGCTAAACCCCGGGGTCCAGAGGAGTGGATTTTTCAAACATCAGAGTAGGACCAAAAGTTAGAAAGGGGTAGAGGCTGAAAAGTTGAAGAGGGTGACTAAGAATAGCACATTCCTAGTCACTGGTGGCGTGCGGGGCGCAACACCCATCTCTGCACAGAGCCCCGCAGGGGCACGCACCAGGCTACAAAGCTAAACCCCGGGGTCCAGAGGAGTGGATTTTTCAAACATCAGAGTAGGACCAAAAGTTAGAAAGGGGTAGAGGCTGAAAAGTTGAAGAGGGTGACTAAGAATAGCACATTCCTAGTCACTGGTGGCGTGCGTGGCAACCCAAGTCAACAGGCAAGACAACTACATCAGGCTCTCGAGTAGTAGAGCTTGAATCAAGAAGGCCATCGAATCTGCATGTCTGTTTAACTGCAGACAATACTGACCACAGGGCGCGTGCGCGAAGCAAAGTCTATCAAAGGAAGCGAAGTCTGTCAAGGGACGACAGAGGCGAAGAGGGGGAGAGTGTTGCAGAGCCAAAGAGCGCACAAAGCAGAGAAAAAGATGGGCCCCAAAATTTTTCCGATTTGGACCACATATTTTTGTAACATATTCATTTTTGTAATATATTTCCCCTTGTAAAGGCACTAGAGGAGTCCTCTAGATGCATTCCCACAGAAGAATAGAAGCTTACCCATGTAAAATAGTAGGAAATTAGCTCTTAGTGAATAAAGTGCCGGTCACTTGTGTGAAAGGACCAATTATAGGGCACTAGTATATAAGTCAAATGTGACTCTTTGTAAAGGACTTTTTGCCATTGTGAGAAGAGGGAGCACAGAAATTCGAATTTGTGTCTTCTTCCCTCTTCATCTTCTTCTTCGTGAGCTTGTATGCATGTGTATTGCTTGGAAAGAGTGCTTGTGAGTGTTGTCTATCCTTGAGAGTGTTTCTTTGCTGTAGGAAAGGTGTGTGCGAGGTGTAGGAAGTGCTGAAGCGTAGGAAAGTGTTTTCGCGATTCAGTATTTCTGTCATAGTTTGAGGTAGGAGCGTCGGAATTGAGTGAAACCACTGCCATTGGATGCGTCTTCTAGAGAGCTTCGAAACGCATATGCTATTCGCTATGTTTGGAGCTCGGAGCTAGGAGAAAAGTCCAAAATACTGACGGCTGCTGCACCAAGTATCGTTTCGTCTTGACCTACTGTTGAAGCTTGTTAGGATAAGCATTTACCTCATTTTCACTCTTGAGTAGTTCATTTTGCATTGACCATTATGTGATTGCATGTCTTCATACACTCGGCTAGGTTAGTATACTCTTCGGATTGATAAATTAAAAGCGTGTATCCCCACTATATGCACTTGTGAGGGGATTGAGGTACAGTCTCTTTCTCCACAAGTCCCTAAGTTGGAGCTTAGGTCAACACACTTTTTGGCGCCGTTGCCGGGGAGTGACGAATCAAACCGAGGCATTCGCGTGATGGTAAGTAGCTCTTTGCTTTGAAGAACTTGGAGGAGCGGAAATCTTCTCTTCTTTGGTAAGTCAATTTCAGCCGCACTTGCTACTTCTCATTCTTGGAGTGTGTGTAGTGAGTTGATAGATTAGGGAAGTGAGTAGAAGAAGTAGAATAGGAGTGAGTGGAGAGTAGAGTAGGCTTTAGGGTTGATCAAGAATTTTCCTTTTTCTGTAAGCTAGGAATTCCCAAGTATAAAAGCCAAAAATTGTTCATTTTTCAAGTTACTTGTTGATCAAGTATCGTGAAGAGCAGTGTCGAGTGTCGTCTGAGTCCAGCGATCGTTTCTAGGAGAGCAAGCAATAGGGGAGAGTTCAGTGCAAAAGAGTTGGACCAAGGGATCATGGGAGCTTCCAAGGTAAACTAAACCACCTATTTGCTCAAAAATTTTCAACATTTCAACCTAGGAGAGGGAAAAACGACCGGCGCTGAGTGTCGTTTGGGCCTTCAGGGGGTTAAAGGTCATTTGTTGATTGCTACAGTGGGTGAGGGTAAGAGAGAAGAGCTAGGTGAGAAAGGGGGAAACATCAAACCTCAAAAAAACATTACAAAAAAATTGAAAAAGGGTCAAGTATCGCTTTGCTCCTGCGGTCGAGTATCGTTTTACTCCTGCGGTTGAGTATCGCGATATTTCCCAGCGGTCGTCGATCGTTTCGTGAGATATCGTAGATCGTTTCAGATAGAGATCGTAGATCGTTTCGTCAGAGATCGTTTCGCTAGAGATCGTTTTGATCAGAGGTCGTCGGTCGTGTATCGTTTACCAAGTATCGTGATCCAGAGATCGCGACACTTGTCAAAGGTCGGTATCGTTTGTCACGAGTGTCGTCGGTCGTCGATCGTTTGTCAGAGATCGCGACACTTGTCAAAGATCGGTATCGTTTCAGTTAGGTATCGCCGATCGTTTCTAGTGAAGGTCGTAGATCGTTTATAATCGAGTATCGTGTATCGTCTAGTGAGAGATCGTGTGTCGTTTCAGCCCAAGCATCGCCGATCGTTTCTACTAGAGATCGTCGGTCGTGTATCGCTTTCTGCCAGAGATCGTTTTGCTAGAGATCGTTTGGTCAAAGATCGTTTTCCAGCGATCGTTTGGATCAAGTATCGTTTAGACCCAAGTGTCGATTTCCAGCGATCGTTTTGATCGAGTATCGTTTCTGAGTGGTCGTCTTGGTCAGAGGTCGTAGATCGTTTCATTGAAAGGTCGTGTATCGTTTCCAGTCAGAGATCGTTTTCTCCAAAGATCGTTCTTCAGCGATCGTTTCTCTGAAGTATCGTCTGTCAGCGATCGTTTTCTCAGAGATCGTGAGAGTCAAGTATCGTGACTTGAATTTCTCTTTCAGTCACATTCCAGCCTAAGTTTTCCCTAGACTTCTGAACCATAACTTAGAACTCTAGAGACTAAAGGTGGACAAGAATTGATTAGAGCTCTTAAGTGAATGAACCTGAGATCAGGAAGAACCCTAGGAAGCCGAAGAAGTGTAATTTCTTCTGTAGGGAGTGTTGCCGAACCAAGTAACCGTTCACACTATTCTGAGACCTCTAGTGAGTCAGAAGGAGAAATCCCCATGGCTTCAGAGGATATGCAAAACACTGTGCCCATGATTGGCCAGATGTCCATTATTGAGGGCGAATACAGAACTTCCTTAGAATATGTGAGCACTAACCACAATGAGATCCCTATCTATTTGGATGGTCTAAACAGATCAGTGGCCAGACTAAGGAAAGCTTCAGAAGCCTACATTGTGCCAAGACCGGCAGTTAAGTACATAGGAGGACTGTACATGGATAAACAAGACATTCAATACGTGGTCATAGAACACCCTGAAATCATTAATGAGCGTGGTGAAGAAAATAATACCTCAAGCTTAAATGGACATGAAACTGAAGTACAAGTGACTACTCCTAGAGGAAGATCAACAATCACTAAACTTTGGAGAGGAGACTTAGTTCCCCAGGATGACACTCTAATAGATGTGTATTTGATCAACGGGATGGAGCACCTGCTCAGAACCCATTCCTCAATTTGGGAAGCTGCTCCTAATCCAGTTACCATCTATGAGTTACAAGATCCTGAATTCTCTACCATCATCACATACTTGGACAAAGACCACAGAAGGTATTGGCCAGTCACTGAATTAGAGAGAGCTGAGCTGAAATATCAGAACATTCCAGTGTTCCCCCCAAGGGACCAAGCCACTACTTCACGGAACCCACATGGAACTTCTCAAAATAATTCAAGCCAACATTCGGGACAAACACAACAAACTCAACAAACCCAGATCCCTGTCAGACCACATGTACAATTTGCAATGCCCGCCACTAATCCTAATTACCGGCCACAACCAGCTATTGACCCAAGACAAGGAGTTCATGCTCCAGTCAGACCACAGGTAGTACGAGGACCAGGTATACCAATAGGAAGACCAAACTACCCTGTAATGCCGAGACAACCTGAAGCAGGAAGGAGACTAAGACCGATTCAAGTGGCCAAGTGCATGAGAAATCATTACGATGGCTCGAGTGAACCCTATAATCACATAGCAGAATTTAAACAAGTAGTTAGAGCCAAGCAGGTAGATGACTTCATGATTCAATATGAGTCCTTTGGCCTGACCTTGTCAGACACAGCCCTGGCCTGGTTTCAGCCATTGGATCCAAATACCTTTCAGAATATGGATCAGGTTTATCAAGAAATGATTGAAGAATTTACCAAGTCTGGAATCAAGAACAATTCTTCGTCATTAATCCACAGCTTCAAACAGGTCCCGACTGAGTCAGTCAGATTGGCTGCCAGGAGATTCAAGCAGTATGTGGATAGATGCCCCGTAGAAGAGAGACCAACACAAAACAAGATGGTATCATTGTTTTTAGAAGGACTATTGAACGGAACCTTGAGGTCATTAGTATACGTGAAGAGAGTTCAAACTTTGCAAGAGTGTATGAAGGAATGTATAGACCTAGAGGACAACCTTGCAGAAGACTTGAAAATACCCCAAGGTAGTGAGAAAAGTGAAGAGTCATCAAGTAGCACCCCAAACCCTAAAAACAACGTAGAGGAAATTGCCGACTTGCTAGCAAAAAAACTGAATATGCAAGGACAGAGGAATTATCCCACCAATCCCATGAGAATGCCTATGCTTAGAAGATGTATGCAGTGCGGAGGAGATCATCCTTCTCACTTGTGTAGTAGAGGAGTAGTCCCACCACCTGCCTATGCTCCTCATAGACCCTCTGTTCCCGGACCACTACAGTATTGCAGCATAGAGCAGAAATACACAAATCATAGCACCGAGAATTGCCCCTACAATAGGCAAGCCAGACCCACACAGCCTTATGTGAGACCCTATGGATATCCGCAGAACCAGCAGGGAGGAGAAGCCTTTAGATATCCCTCATATCAGCCAGAGGCACCAATGCCACGACCATACGCATACCAGGGATATACACAGCCTCAACCAGTGCTAGGACAACAACCGCCCCACCCTCAGAACGTTGTCCCTGTTAAGATAGCGCAACCAGAGGAAAACTTAGAAAGGGCCATAGTGCCAGCTACACCTTTGACTAGTAGTGAACCATATGACTCATTTTACGAACCTAGTCAAGGAACATACCCAGGTTATGAGAACTCAACAGTGGAATATGGGCAACAATACGACCCATATGCTTATGGCATGGAGACACCAGAGAGTTCATACAACTACGAGCAAGATTATGTACCATTAATGTACACAGCTCCTAGAGCAACCATGCCACCTCGACCAATGAACAGACCGTCTGTACCCCGAGGACCATGCTACAGATGTGGAGGTGACCACTACATCAGAGAATGTACATTGCCAAACCCACCACCACCACAACGAATTTGGGAAGGATACTGTAGCGATTGTGGAAAGGAACATCTTTTCAGAGATTGTCCTAAGAACCCAAACAAAATCACATCTAACGTACAGATTAACGTGATAGAAGTAATTGAATCGTCAGGGAGTGACAAGGAATACACGATACCTTTAAAAGCCATAACAAGAGCAAAGGCTAGAGAAAACCCTGATAAAACCGAAGAAAATAATCAAAGTGACAAAGAGGGAAATACACCCATCCCTCACCGAGTAGAAGACTCAGAAGAACCAGAAAAAAGTATCACCAGTAAACGATCCCAAAGATGGAAGCAAAGGAGAGACAGGATAAAAGAAAAAAAGTTATTGCAAAAGAAGGAAAATGAAAAGAGTAAACAAAAATCAACAGAAGAAGCACGAGTGGAGGAAGAAAATAAAAAGGAGGATAAAAGGGAGGAGGTAGGGTCGGTATTAGCAGATCCAATGCCTGAAGATTTAGCTATGTGGATTCAGGCATACAAGGCGAGAATAAAAGCAGGACCTACCATAGAACGACATGAGAGAGAGTATCCGAGAGGTGACTTAGAGAAAGAAAGATTGGAAATCTACAAAAAATTGATAGAAGTTGCCCAACAAACATTAGAAAAACCCGCATCACCTTTACCAAACAACCGAATTTGCGAAGAAAAATTCCAAGAGTGTCTAAACAATCTGGGAAAGCCTAATGTAAATGGACCTCTGGATGATGAAATTGTTACTGAGAGAAAGGAAGGATCCATAGTCCCTGAAACAGAAGGAGATTGGACTAAGGATTTATGGGCGCGAGTTCAAGAGGACAAGTGGAAAAAGGTAGAAGGAATGGAACCGCCCTTTGAAGAATTGAAAGCAGAAAACGAAATAGAGGATTCAATACCTGAACTTAATTCAGAAGGGATTTTCCCAATGGATGCAAGTGACAAAGAAGTGGAAGACGATGTAAAGGAACTACCTAATTACACCGGGGAATACGAGCACAACTCAGAATTGTATCGCATTCCATCAATACAGAGACGAGAAACGAACCCATCAGTTCAAACATCGGAGATCATACAACGCCTTAGAGAGGTGAAAATCCCATGTACCTTAACATTCGAGGAACTGCTAAAGGTAAAACCACATCTAAAAGAAAAATTGATCAATCAATGGGAAGTCAAGGAAGAAAAGAAGGAGGTAGATGACGAAGTGAAAACGATGAGAATTCCAGTGGATAAAGTAGGAGACTTTAGTGAAGGGGATGAAGGAAATACATGTCTTCCAATCACCTATAGGGGTTACACAACCAAAGCCATATTAGATTCAGGAGCTGGCGTTGGCATTGCTACCAAAGAAATTTGGGAGAAATGGGGAAAACCAGCATTGAGACCAACACGTATGAAAATTCAGATGGCCGATGGACATACAGAAAGACCCTTAGGATTGTTGGAGAGAGTAGTCTTCACTACGTGTGGAGTGGAATTCGAACATACTTTAGCAATTTGTCACTTTGAAAGGCCGAGCAACTATGAGATGATCTTGGGAAGGCCATTCATGAGACAGCTAAAGGTCGTACAAGACTGGGGAAAAGATGCAGTGTACCTACAACACGCAGGAGTCACCACTAGGATCAACCTACATACGTACGCATATCAAGATGTACCACCTCTGCAATGGAATCAAATCCATAAAGAGGAAGACGAACAATCGATTCATAGTGCAGGTTCTAGTGACCAATCCTGGATGAACGAGGACACTCATCTATGGATATGCCAAGCTGCAAAAAAGGAAGAAGAGAGAAGAAAAAGTTGGCAGCAGAAACAAGGTATAGAGAGATCGGTACAAGATCCAGCTTATATGCCACAAGTATTTCCAGACGAAGAATTCGAACCTCACGGTTGGATGGAAATCTTAGCCACCCTCGATGTTTGTGTAAACGAAGAAGTGGTAACTATGAACGAATGTATTGACGAGGAGGGTTATGACATTAGTCTGTATATGGTAGTCCTTCAGGAGGCAGAAGAAGGAGAAGTAATTGAGAAAGACTGGAAGGAGGACTACGAGAGCATTGAAATGGAACCAGAGCCCCTGGATCTAGGGATTAGTACCACCAATATGGACAGCACTGCCAATGAACAACATAAGGATCTCACACAAAGGGAAGAATTAGAAGTTGAAAGGGAGTTAGAAGATGAAGATAATAAGCTTCAAGACCAATTTGAGGTACCAGCTCATTTCAAAAAATACGAAGTAGAAGAGAGGAAGATTGCTATTCAAATGCCTAAAAGAGAGGCACAACCGGGGATAGCATATGATAATAAAGAGCAGACCAAGAAAATCGTTGTAACCATGGAAGGAGGAGAGGAACGATGTACTTTCATAGGACAGGATGTCTCAATGGAAGAAGAACGAGAGTTAATTCAACTCATAAGAGAATACCAGGATGTCTTCGCTTGGACTTATAAGGATTTAAAAGGAGTAGATCCCTCTATATGTGCGCATAGAATCCCCATGACATCCGAAGCCAAACCTTCCAAACAAAGACCTTATACTTATAATGATGTGTATTCAGCCAAGATAAAAGAAGAGATAGATAAGTTGTTGGATGCTGGATTCATATACGAGATAGAACACACAGAATGGGTATCGCCATTAGTAGTAGTGCCCAAGAAAAATGGAAAATTGAGAGTGTGCATAAATCTGAAGAAGGTGAATGCAGCCACTATACGCGATAGCTACCCACTACCGATTACGGATCATCTATTGGAGAGGGTAGCAGGTAAAGAGGTCTATAGCTTCCTAGATGGTTTCTCTGGATACAACCAGGTGGCTATTGCGACTGAGGACCAACACAAGACAGCATTTGCCACTGAATGGGGTGTGTATGCATTCAGAGTGATGCCCTTTGGACTCACTAATGCACCAGCTACCTTCCAACGATTAATGTGTCACGTTTTCAAGGAATTCTTGAAAAAAAGCATGGAAGTGTATGTTGATGATCTTTGCACGTACTCCAATCAAAGACCCGATCACATACCAGAATTAAGGAAGATATTCAACAAATGTAGGCAGTATAGAGTCTGCTTAAACCCAGAAAAATGTGTCTTCATGGTAAGACAAGGAAAAATACTAGGACACATAGTCTCTAGAAATGGGATATCTACGGATGAGGACAAGATTAAAGTCATATTAGACTTACCAAGACCCAAAAATGTAAAGGAAGTACAAGCCTTTATGGGACACTGTGGATATTACCGTAGGTTTATTCACATGTATGCCATAATAGCCAAGCCCTTATACGGTCTATTAACTCAGTTCACATGGACAGACGAGTGTGAGAAGGCCTTTAACGAGCTTAAAAAGAGGCTGAGTTCAGCCCCAATTCTAAAATCACCCAACTGGAACAAGCCTTTTCATATTCATGTTGACGCTTCGAATTACGCAATTGGATGTATCCTAGCTCAACCGGCTGACGAAGGAAAGCTTGATCATCCAATCGCTTATGCGAGTAGACAATTAAACCAAGCCGAAAGAAATTACATGACTACAGAAAGAGAGGGCTTAGGAATGGTTATGCAGTCAAGAAGTTTAGACATTACCTCTTAGCCAACAAATTCAAATTCTTCATAGACCATCAAGCTTTGTTGTATTTAGTCAATAAACCTTGTAGCACGGGAAGGTTGGTGCGATGGTTCTTGTTACTAATGGAGTTTGACTTTGAGGTAATAGTCAAGAAAGGAAACACCCATGTGAGAGCAGACCACCTTTCTAGGTTAAAACACGGAGAACCACCTAGCGGAGTTCCTGATGATTTGCCAGACACCTATCTTTTTAACCTGGAAGTATGTCCTCAATGGGCCGAAAAGTTGATCCCAATACTTACACATGGACCTAAAGATGGGATCACGCCAAACCGAAAGCAAGATCTTTGGAGGACTAAAAACCTTCACATTATTGCTGGAAGTTTATACCACCAGGATTCAAGCGGACTACTGATGAGATGCGTGGAAGAAGATGAACAAAAAATGTGGCTTCAGAAAGCACACATAAATCAATGGAACACTCATTTGAACGCAATTGGAACATGGCAAACACTCAAGAGATTTGGCATATACTGGCCAACAATGCAACGAGATGCACACCATTATGTGTCAACCTGTCAAATCTGTCAAGAACAAATCCCAGATGAGAACTCCACGTTATGCTATTCTACAATAGCACCAAGGTGGAGCACGCCTTTAGTAAAGTTCTTGAAAACTCGAGAGTACCCTGATGGAGCTACCCTAGCAAGAAAACGTGCTCTTGAAGAACAGAGCAAGGATTACGTCATCTTAGGAAAACAACTCTTTAAACGCGGGAAGGATAACCAGCTAAGATTGTGCATTCATGAAAATGAATATCTCTCTGTATTAGAAATGGCACACGCAGGAGCTGCGGGAGGACACTTCTCAGCAGACAGAACGGTCAAGATGATTCTCTTTGCAGGCCTGTGGTGGCCAACTCTACATATGGATGCGGAGACATATGTGAGAAGCTGTGAAACATGTCAGAGAGCAAAATATCCTATTAGAAGAGATGACATGCCTTTAAGACCCATGGTTTGTGCGAGAGCATTTACCAAGTGGGGTATTGATTTCATAGGACCTATCAATCCACCTGCGAAAGGATCACATGCTGAGTACATCATAGTAGCCACCGACTACTTGACTAAGTGGGTAGAAGAAAAAGCCACTAGAAAGAATGATGCTCAAACCACTGCAAAATTTCTCTTCGAGCACATATTCACACGCTTTGGACTACCGATCGAGATAGTGAGTGATCGAGGAACGCATTTCTTAAACGAAGTCATTGAATCGCTGATGAATGACTTTCTGGTGATTCATAAAAAATCAGCCCCGTACCATCCTCAAGCTAACGGACAGGCTGAAAGTTCCAACAAAGTACTTTGTACGGTATTGACAAAGATCGTCAATAATGGAAGGTCAGATTGGGACAAACAATTGCATCACGCAATTTGGGCCTTCCGTGTGGCATATAAAACGGCCATTGGAACTACGCCTTTCAACCTAGTGTATGGGCAAAATGCAATTTTGCCGATTGACTTCTTAGTACCTACCTTGAAAGTGGCCCAGCAATATGAGTGGAACGGTCATGAATTATCTCAACAACTAGATCAAATTGAAAAGCTGCACGAGACTAGATTGCAAGCGGTAGCGGGCATCTATGCCGCCAAACGGAGACAAAAGGCTTATTATGATGCACATATAAAAGACAAAGGACTGAAAGAAGGCGATTTAGTCCTAGTATACACCCTCAAACAGCATGCAAAGAAACTACAGAAACGTGGATATGGACCCATGATTATAAATCGAATCTCTACTAGTGGTGCAGTCAATCTTGCCACACTAGACGGAGATATTCTTCCCAACTACATCAGTGGATGCAGAGTGAAAAGATTCATGGAGCCATTGACTAATCAAATGCTAGCACGACTAATAGGAGCTCAGAGTAGGAAAAAAGAAGAAGAACGCATACAAGAAGAAGCTAGACAGGAAGCCCTAGAACGTATCAGAAAACGGAAAGAGTGGATGAGAGAAAGAGATGAGAGATATCGATTAGGAGAAGAACTCATCCCAATGGCTAATTTTAGAGCCATTGAGAACTCCGGACAACAAAGAAGACAGCCTTATTTGAATCTGGGAGCAGGACGAAAGGAGTACCACTTAGTGGATGCTCTCATAGACACAGGAGCAGCAATAAGCTGCATTAGATTTTCTTTGTCTCAGAGACTTAAAGAGGAGTTACGGCCATCGAAGGCGCAGCTAATTGGAATAGGAGGAAAAGTCACTCAATGCATAGGTGAGATCACTTTACCTTTACATATGGGGAACAATACTATGGAGCAGAGACTCTTAGTGTGTCAGGACCAAGATTTGCTTGAAGATGTGGTATTAGGACAAGATTGGATCTACGAATATGAGGTAACCATTCAATTGGCTTTAGGATACATCTCGGCCAGGATAGGACCTCGTGAAGTATATAGTTTGTTAGACGAACGACCACCCAAAGCTGCTAGTATAGAGCCAGAAGTTCATCCTAATGAACCAAGTCATGGTTGTATGTTCACTAGCACTATAGAAACCCCATCGTCCAGCACTTCATGTGAAAATAATGTGAGTCCTGTGTGCATTCCATCTTTGAGTATAGAGAGTCACAAGAGTGCACAAGAACATGAAATCAAACACAGAGAACCACAAGGCACCAGAGAGACTATTCCCCTGCAAGACGTGAAGTCTACACCCGTGAAAGTGTACCCCATTCCACATTCTACACGAGCTTGGATAAGAAAGGACCAAAAGAAGGCCTATCTTCAGCAACAGAAAAGTCTTCGACAGCAGAGTGAGCAATCGAATAGGAAGACAAAGAACTTCAAACACTTCAGTCAACCACGAATAAAGAGTATATGGGTCCCAAAGAAACTGATAACTGCACAACCTGATCGAACAAAAATATGGATCCCAAAGTCATGTACCCAAAAGACAACCATCCCAAGCGAGAAGCATCATCAAAAGAGCTATCATCCTCAACAGGGTCAACAGGCACATCAGCCGAGAAAAAGGACATATTGGAGGAAGAAGGAATCTCCAAACGCAATACAAACCGACTTGAGATTCACAAAACAAAATCAGCAGACATACCACCAAAGACGAACCGCATTCATCAAAAAGATGGAAGATACAGTACATTCCTTCAAAGTGAAGCAAGTTTGGATGCCGAAGGACAAGACAAGCTGCATACATCGTGCAACTACTTCCAATTGCACACATGAGGAGTTGTCAAGATCCAGAGTATGCATGATAGGGCCACATTACAAGGCCAAGCATTCGACACGTCCTTCTTCTATTTTCGGATAGTCATGCACATTTTCCCTTTGGAAATAGGAGAGCACTTGTACATACTTAAAATATTACTCCAAAAAAAATTTTCACTAACCGCTTCGGCTATGTACTAACTTTTATGTTTTCTTTTCAGCAAAAAAAAAAAAAAAAAAAAATAAAAAAAAAAAATATATATATATATATATATATATATATATATATATATATATATATATATATATATATATATATATATATATATATATATATATATATATATATAAATGCATGAAAAATTCAGGTATTACCTTTCTCACACCCATGGGAAAGGGACGGCACCACGCACTCGGAGCTACAGCGAATTATTAATCAACATATGGAGGAGGATTTCTGAAAAAAACATATGGATACTAATTCATCCTCTATATTGAGTGCAGATGACATCTTCTGACTCAGAAGCTACACAGCAGGAAGAGGAACTACTTCTTCCATTGGGGTCAATAACCAAGGTCAGAGGACATTGGTTTCGAGATGACCAACCTATCTCGGAACTTCTCTTTATGGCAACCATCAAGATTATGGACAGGGATCACTGTTTCCCTATCATGTCACAGGACTTCAAAACCATAATACAAGGGTTACCTCACATCGAGGAAGTGTGGACCCAAGCTGGCATTGAAGCATTTTTGAAGATACCTATATGCGTACCCGACTTCCAAAGGTGTACGCAGGTAATGAATACCATGCAGCCGGCTGCCACAAAGATTTCGGTTCCAGAAGCAAAGGTTTTGGACAAGGTAGGCACATGGACGACAATTCAATTCACTCATGAATTGATCAATAAAGCCTTTGGATGGAATCAGGAAGGCATTACTAATGTCAAAGAGGAATGCCATGACCCCAAGAAAAGATCATTCCTGGAGATTAACAGAGTAGATATTGAAGATGCGGTACGTTTGGTACATCAACACTTTTGTTTTCCTGGCATGAACAGATACACCGCACCACAAAAGATTGTAGTACAACTCCTATCGCATGCCATGAGACAGATAGGAAACAAAGTGAATCTCACAGGCTACGTACAAGAGCGATTGTTTGAAGCTCAGAAGAAATGGGGGCAAAAGAAGTTCCTGAACGGTGGTTCAGCTTTAACTTTATTGATATATGAAGCCCTAGACATGAAACACTGCTTACGAGAGATGCCGACAGCAGAAGGGCTAGCAAGGTATGCAAAATCCGCTTCTGTCCCTAAGAAGAAGAAAACAGCAGTTGTGGTGGAAGAGGCTGGAACCAGCACACAAAAGCCCATGAGGGGTACGAAACGCTTGCGAGAAGAGGAAGCCCAAGCAACACCTCAGTCTAAGAGAACGCATCTCTTGCCTACGATCACAACGGCTCAAATGCCGATTTCAAAAAGAGATTTGTCTACTGCTCTCGAACAAACACACCAGTATATGCAAGGGCAAGTGAATCTAAATGTCCAAGGACATCATTATAGACAAGCAAGTCAAGTTCAGCCAAAACAGAGTACAGAAAAGACTCCAAAACAACCTGGAAGGTACAAGGAATTAGGTATTGACGATTCTAGTACGAATACAGAATCCAGTCCTGAGAAAGACACGCTAGATACTGATATCAGGACAGAAACATATGACGAAGAAGGACAAGAAATCAATCAAATGGCCGTGACACCGGACAGCCAGAAGGAAAAAGAAAAGAAGGTGGATGATGCTAAGGAACAGGAGCACGTCATTCAATTGAATGACAATACAAAAATCAGCATCAAGGAACATACGACTACTGGGGTTACACATGTCAATGCACCTATTAAAGAGGAAGAACAAACCCCAAAGAATAAGGAAACGGGAGAGCTCCAACAAGAAACCATAATCGAGGTGCCTGATGACACACCTCAAGGACATGATGGAAACATGGGGGCTGAGCCAAGGATTCAACTTCAAATCAGGCAGCCCCATGATACTACCTTACACATTGCTCAAGGCAAAGACGTGACTACTGGAGAAGAACCCACAATACCTAAAACATGGCTTAATGTAGATGTCACACAGTTAAAACCAGTAGTAAAGCAAATGATCCAGACAGCCATGGATACGCAACAACAAATGATGGACATAGATGCAGACTATGACAAAGCTATGAAAGAAAAGAATCAGTTTCAAGTTATGAGTGAACAGCTGTCTGCACAACTAATTCAGGTACAAAAAGACATAGCCACCAAAAACACTGAGCTGTTAGAAATACAAACACAATACGAATCATTAAGCACTCAGCACCACCAACTGCAAAAACAGCTCGAGGATCTACAGAAAGTATATGATGCTACTGCAGCAGAAAAAGACAGAATGAAGACCAGAAGCACTCTACTAGAAACACAACTGAAGTTATATCTGGATGAGAATGATACGTTACGCAACAGAAATAAAGAGTTGATGAAATCATTGTTATATGACCAACCAATAAAGCAACAGGAATCAACCGAAGGCAAAGAAAATGAATTAAGAGATCAACTCGCACAATATGAAGCTTTGCTAAAACAAGAGCGCGCAGTAAGAGAAGAAGCAGAACTTAAGCACAATCAGGAAATAAATGAGCTCAAAAGGCAGCTGAATTCAGCACAGGCAAAACTTGTACAGAGCTACAGTGAAAATATGGATCACGTAGCTGACATAGGTAAGGAGCTCCTAGCCACCAAAGAAAAACTCGGGGAAGCCATACAACAGATAAAGGAAAAAGATGACTGCATTGAAGAGCTAAAAAATCAGCAGAAAGGCAAAGAACCGATCGGGACATCAGTAGTGCCAGAAAAAGAACATCCTACTGACGAGGTAGAGGTAAGCCCTCTATCTCAACCGATCTATCATTCTCCAATACATGAGCAGATGGCGGATATGCATGATGATCATCCAATGCCATACACTGCAGAAATAAGTCAGAGGGAACGGGCACTAGTGGTGTCCCGATTGACGGAAAATTTTGAGAATGAAGTCATCAAGGTCATGAAGGAAGCCAAAATCAAAGGTAAAGACTTGGAAAAGATCATCAAGCCTTTCAACATTCCATATGGACTGTTGAAAGAGAAAACAAGGCAATATATAAAGAAAATTACACACAAAAGTCCAGATGAGCAGCTCAATTTCAAGAATGACACATTCATGTACACTCAAGCAGAGTTCGAAGCTGCACAGCCGGTGTGGAGGAGAAAATTTCTGGAGAAACATCCCACACTAAGAGTACACTGGCAAGCCGCACCTTACTTATTACAGGTAAACCCTTCGTTTTGTCCAATACCACGAAGAAGGGATACAGCAGAATTTTTGGCTTCACAACGCAGCGGCAATATTAATAAACAGTGGCTAAACTATCCGATGTTACCTAGCCCGCCACATAACTATTTGCCAACAGAAGATTATATGATCAAAACAATAGAATTTTGGCTTCAAAACTATGCGACTGTACCAGATTTAGCAATGAAGATGACAAATAAAATACTTAGTATGCTACTTACAGTTTTGAAGGTCTTCAAACATGCGGCATATACATTTCTGAACTTCATCGGCATTAATCAAGGCACAGATATACTTATTTTTGATCTATCAGTAATGCCGAGCCGCCCCACAATATTGGCATATTATTCTAGACTCATGTTTTTGCCAAGCTCGTATATGCAAACATTTGAAGAAGCATTTTTTACAGGATTTTTTGAAACAGATTCAGAGATATTTTTGAAAATGTCATCCAATCTGAATGCCAGACTTGTGGCATACGAATTAAGCTTCTTCGCAGATCATAGACAACCGCCAAACGATGGAGTAAAGGCTGAACAATGGAAACAAATCATGATACGTGAAGCCAATCTGCTAAATGACACAGAGCAACAAGTATACAGAACATATGCCCGGCGCTTATCAAAGCCTGTCGGGGACGACAGAGTTCAGGAGGGGGGCAGTGTTGAGGGCGAGACGAGTAAGAAGAGGAAAAAAAGAAAGCAACGAAAGAAACAGCTTCACTAAAAGGCAAATTTGAAGATAGACAAATGTAAAGATACATCTCTGCAGGAAGCCCCGCAGGGGCGCAACACCCATCTCTGCACAGAGCCCCGCAGGGGCACGCACCAGGCTACAAAGCTAAACCCCGGGGTCCAGAGGAGTGGATTTTTCAAACATCAGAGTAGGACCAAAAGTTAGAAAGGGGTAGAGGCTGAAAAGTTGAAGAGGGTGACTAAGAATAGCACATTCCTAGTCACTGGTGGCGTGCGTGGCAACCCAAGTCAACAGGCAAGACAACTACATCAGGCTCTCGAGTAGTAGAGCTTGAATCAAGAAGGCCATCGAATCTGCATGTCTGTTTAACTGCAGACAATACTGACCACAGGGCGCGTGCGCGAAGCAAAGTCTGTCAAAGGAAGCGAAGTCTGTCAAGGGACGATAGAGGCGAAGAGGGGGAGAGTGTTGCAGAGCCAAAGAGCGCACAAAGCAGAGAAAAAGATGGGCCCCAAAATTTTTCCGATTTGGACCACATACTTTTGTAACATATTCATTTTTGTAATATATTTCCCCTTGTAAAGGCACTAGAGGAGTCCTCTAGATGCATTCCCACAGAAGAATAGAAGCTTACCCATGTAAAATAGTAGGAAATTAGCTCTTAGTGAATAAAGTGCCGGTCACTTGTGTGAAAGGACCAATTATAAAGCACTAGTATATAAGTCAAATGTGACTCTTTGTAAAGGACTTTTTGCCATTGTGAGAAGAGGGAGCACAGAAATTCGAATTTGTGTCTTCTTCCCTCTTCATCTTCTTCTTCGTGAGCTTGTATGCATGTGTATTGCTTGGAAAGAGTGCTTGTGAGTGTTGTCTATCCTTGAGAGTGTTTCTTTGCTGTAGGAAAGGTGTGTGCGAGGTGTAGGAAGTGCTGAAGCGTAGGAAAGTGTTTTCGCGATTCAGTATTTCTGTCATAACTTGAGGTAGGAGCGTCGGAATTGAGTGAAACCACTGCCATTGGATGCGTCTTCTAGAGAGCTTCGAAACGCATATGCTATTCGCTATGTCTGGAGCTCGGAGCTAGGAGAAAAGTCCAAAATACTGACGGCTGCTGCACCAAGTATCGTTTCGTCTTGACCTACTGTTGAAGCTTGTTAGGATAAGCATTTACCTCATTTTCACTCTTGAGTAGTTCATTTTGCATTGACCATTATGTGATTGCATGTCTTCATACACTCGGCTAGGTTAGTATACTCTTCGGATTGATAAATTAAAAGCGTGTATCCCCACTATATGCACTTGTGAGGGGATTGAGGTACAGTCTCTTTCTCCGCAAGTCCCTAAGTTGGAGCTTAGGTCAACAGTGGGACTTTGTTCTCAAATCTCCAAATGATATTGGTTGTGGGCTTAAATTCATCAACATGATCGCTATGCTCATACAACACACCTCAAGTCATATTAATATCAATGTTCAACTCCTTTAGGAAACTAGGTTAAGACACTCTATTTGATAGGGTTTTCCTATCAATCTACTCCTTTTTTCCATTGCTACCAATGGTCTAACCTACTTCCTTATCCATCAAGACCATCTTGGATAGATTCAGGGTCTTCAACTCCATCATAGCAAGGGCATTATGGTAATGAGACTGTTCAAGGATTATACAAATGCTTTTGTGGAATAATGAGATGCACCTTACCTTGCATATCTCCCTTAACAAGAGATGGTGTACGAACTAATCTAGCATCATATGGAAATTTATGCACAGGGACCTAAGGCATCCTCTCATGGAGAATAAAAATTTGGTTCTTATGTTTCAATTCCTCCATCATGGAATCTAGAGCAATGCCATAGCTAATAAAATCTATGGGGCCCCAAGTAGTGAAAGTGTTACCTATGGGATATAGAGGGCCTTGCTCATCTCTTCCTCTCATGCCCAAGAAGCTAGACAATATGGAAATATCTTACCATAATTTTGAGCTTACAAAGGCAAATCAATCGAAAACAAGTGTTACTTGGTGAAACAATTGGTTTCTCTTGTGCCTTGTGGAAAACCTATTATCAAGAACTTTACTCACGTGCACAAAAAGTTTATGAATACTAAAAAAGCATAGAGGAAATAGATGCGCAAGGAAACCAGATAGAACGTACTATTGGGTGCAATCGCCCCCCATGCACTCTCTTTTGATGATCCACAGAGTGCATGTACTTATAGGATTTTTTTATTATGTTGAAATAGTGGTTACATAAGATGAGCTTCAAAAAGCATGCGTGAAAGCAAAATTTGGACTCTTTTGTAGAGAGCCTTTGCTTTTAATAACAAAATTTGTGGTCTACAATGACCCTTATTCTAACCACTATTTTACTTATTGTTTCTAAAAATAAAACCCTCTATGCAGGTTTATTTACAAACTATATAAATTATAAATCCGATTATTGATGTCCGTCCTTTCACGCCTTTCATGCCCTCATGAACCTTCAGCTGCTATATTAAAAACATTGAAACACATTAATACATTAATAAATTAACACTCCAAAAATTCCTTGTTAAACACATTCCAAAATTTATAAGAATAAAAATAAACATGGATGGCCAATCACATGTTCCATCACTCAACGAAAATAAGCATGTTCCATGTAAAAAACACATGCATGGAAATGTTCATGGAGGAGTTACATTAATGTAGTTGTGTGTAATATGAAGAATTAAGTGTTCATAATGGGGTGTTAAATGTGTTTTATGTATCCACTAACATTCTTCAATAGAGTGGGTTTTGTACTTAATTAAATATTGATGATATTGAGTACCTATGCATGTAGTAGTGGCATCATGATCGATTATTTTCTCAACTATGATTTCAGATTGTTCTTGAATGAAAGGAGGGTCATCAAGAACTAGATTGAGTAGTAAAGTTTCTTCAAACGGTTTAAGTACACTAATATGAAAAGAGTTATGTATATTCCAATGAGATGGTATATCTAATCTAAATGAATTATCAATAATTTTTTGTATAATAGTGGTCACTGACATGATTGTTGTAGATGGATGGACTTGGTTATGGAGTGGAATTCCTTCTTTGCATCATTCACAAAAGAGATAGCCTCGTTGACGGTTTTAGGTTGTAGGGTATGAATCTTGGCTTGGATTCCCACCTCCAAACCATCTTTGTATTTTTTTTGTAAGCTATCCTCTGGTACATCTTCGAGCAATAGAATGAATAATAATTTTTTCTAGAACCACTTTGTGTAGGTAGTGACTGTGTCACCCGCCTTCCAAGTAAAGTCAAACATGTAAATGATATTGAGGAGGAAGAAAAGAATACTTCACTTTATCTTGGAAAGCCTTCCACATGGTTGATCTTTACTCTGATGCAAGACATTTCACTAGAGCTGACCTTTTCCTACTAAATAGTTAGTGGAAAATTTGACTTTTTCACTTTCAACATATGTTCCATTAATATAAAAATTGTTAAACTATGATAACCATGAAAGAACTGAAGGGACATCCTTATGGCCATCAAACCATAGAAACTAGTAATTTTTGAAACCAATCTTGGAATGTGTACCATCCGATTGGGTAGAGACAATAGCTTTTACCACCCTCGTAAGGCTATGTTCATTAGATTGCATCTTTTGAAGAACTTCCTCGCATTTTTGGATCATGTCCTAAGAACATCGAAGTTCATGAGACAAGAGCTCGAGCTGTTGCTCGAGTGTTACCTCAAGTAGAGGTGACTCACCAAAATCCTCCATCGTGTTCGTAGGGTGGGTATGTAGAGAACAAAAACCATTTGCTAGATATGTAAAAAGAATTTTGAGATCGCTTCAATTAAAATGTAAAAGGAAGGGTTGTTTTTGGGAGTTGAAAAAGTAAGAAAGAGATGCAATTTGTTTAAATTATAAGAAAAGGGAAGTAGAGTGACAACACAAAGAGATAGTGTAGTGGTAAAACACTTCCCTTGCAAGAGTGAGGTTGTGGGTTCAAATCCTCCCTCCTTGGTGAATATAGAACTCTTTATTGCCACTCATAAATAAAAAATGGTTCGTGTGTAGCCAAGAGCTACCAACGGTCACCAAGCGAGCCATCGGTGCCAAAGATGCCAAAGTAATGGCTTAGTTATGCTTAAGTTCTATGCTTTATTCAATGCCTTAGTCGATGCTTTGGAGTAAGCCGAAGGAGTAAATGTAGGTGTAAATGTAGGTCCCGGTTTTGGTTCTAGAACTAGAACCAAAACCAAAACTAAAATAGAAATAGAAACCAAAACCTAATCCCAAATTGAAATAGAGATAGAGATGGAAATGGAAATAAAAAAAAGATGGAGATGGATACGGAATCCAAATCAAAATAGAGAATAGCGAACAACAAATAGCAAAATAGAGACCCCTCTGTAGTGCAACACATAGAGAACTAATACCACTATTTTCAAGAACTTAACTCACATGCACAAAAAGTTTATGAATGCTAAAAACACACAGAGAAAATAGATACGCAAGGAGATGAGGGAGAATGTAGTATTGGGTGCAATCTCCCCCCATGTACTCTGCTTCGAGAGTCCATAGAGTGCATGTATATATAGGATTTCTTTATTATGTCGAAATAGTAGTTACATGAGAGCAGCTTCAAAATCATGCATGAAAGTAAAAGTTGGTTGCTTTTGTAGAGAGCCTTTGCTTTTAATAATAGAAATTGTGGTCTACAACGATCCTTATTCTAACCACTACTTCACTAATTGTTTCAAAAAATGGAACCATCTATGTGGGTTTATTTACAAACTATATAAATTATAAATCAGATTATTGATGTCTTACCTTTCACACCTTTGAAGCCCTCCCAAATCTTTATCTCCTATATCAAAAACACCAAAATACATTAATACATTAATAAATTAACACTCCAAGAATTCCTTGTTCAACACATTCCATAATTCATAACTACACAATCATATCGGAAGCCCTGTAGACGATATGGAAAGAAAGATGTGTGATGAACTTTGATTCCCATATAAAAGAATGTTTGATTGAAAAGTTTGCAGGCTTGTTAGGTAGAAGAATATGAAATTGCAAAAAATGATAGCCTTTCACACACCATAGGATGTTTGTCTTGGAGACCATAAAGATTAAAAGCAAATGGGTCGATCATGAGGGTGATGAAAACATCATCAAACGTTTTAGTAACTCCCATTAAACCACAAGTAAGCCACTGAATCCTAGGTCTCCTATCAGTTTTGGATCATTGTAGCTATTCGGCATGTAGGCTATCCTAGCCTTGGGTTGTGGGTTACAAGGGATCCCAAGGGCACTAAACCCATTCACAATGTAATTGTTCTTTTATGAATTCAAGCAAATGAGACTTGGCATTGATCAAACTTCATTTAGAAAAAGAAGTTTGATCCATTTGGACGGTAAAAGAGATTCCCCACAGTTAAATTTAGTTAAGTTCTTGAAACACAAAGGATTCAGTTCATCTAGGATTCAAACAAGACAAACCGTGAGCATATGCGGATAGATTTACTTTTACGCACTAAGCGGTTACAACAACATATGGTCATAAAATTTGAAGATTAGAATCCATGTACGAGAGACCTCTAATAAAGATATGACTAAATAGGATTTGAGTGAATGCAAGAGGGGGGCTACCCAAACAATGCGCTCAACAATAGACCATCTTGTATAAAACCACTTCTATTATAAACTATTGAGCCTCTTTCCTTTTTAATCCTTTTTTTAGCGTTCATGTTTATTTCCTACAAATTGGTTCTTCCTATTTCATTATATATATTATCTGGTTCTATGATGCCTTTTGAAAATTTTGATGATATGAAAATGAGTGATTAAGAAAAACATTATCAAGCTATTCTTTTGATCCTAAGAAGCCGTGCAACATGTTGACTATTGATATAATTTGGTAATGATGTGTGTGAGCACACTAAGAACCATCCAGACACTTTTCACCCTCTTTAGGAGGTTTTTCCCCCGACTTGTATATATGCCTATCACCCTAACGGGTGAATTTACATTCACTTGGTAATACATTTAGTAGTGTGTTGTGCCCCAAGCGCCTACTTCTTCTTCCTTGTGTTGTTGGCATGCTCTCATAGACCTCAAACTCCAACAAAGTAGGCCGCCGCTTCATCTAGGGAATCTTTAACACCCCTCTAATCATATTCTCAAAATCACAAGAAAATTGGTGAGCATACTCATGTCGATTAGAAGTTCAGAATAGATTTGATGTGTGATGTCAAAATTTTGATATGAGCTTGTTTCCGCTATGAACCCACTATGATAGCACTTATGTAGGTAATTTTGTTCTTCCATGCCAAACATATATAAAATTTTAAGTTCAGGATTATAAGTGCCTCAAAGTTAGCTACATGTTTTAGTAGAGCCCGACATGGTAGTTCTACCAAAAATGTTACATTACGCTCATTTTTCTGCATCGGGGCATTTTAGTTAGTCTCCATGGCTAAAAACAATGATGTATTCCATATGTTAGCTATTGAGGACACATTGGATGGTACTAATTACCGAATATAGGCATAAATAATGAGTCATCTATTAGTGGAAAAAGGACTCTCGAATATTGTGCTAGCTGTTGAAAAACGACCTATTACCCTGCAAATACAGGTATCACAAGTGATGCAAATGGCATTGAAGATGATGATGTTTAGATTCTTGTTTGTGTTGTGGTTCGTATTGCATCTACTATAGAGACAATTTTTTGGGATGGTAGAGATGCTCACAAACATTGGCTCTTGCAAAATAGCAAAGCATGCTTAGGATACACTAACCTTTTTATACCTTGCATGAAATGAGGCTCATGTTGGTTACCTCCAAAATAGGTCAAGAGTGAGCATACAAATGGAGGACATTCTATTGTAAGTTTTTGATAAAGATCAAAGATTGGATCGAGTAGGTTATTTATACAGATGAAGTCTTGCTAGATAGTTCACTTGTGCACATTGTTCTTAATGGTCTTCTAGATTCATATCAGAGTTTTGCTTCTACTCTTGGGTTGATGATGAAAGGAAATCCAAATGCCTTAAAATTTGAGGAGTTAGTCTCTATGTTATTGCACAAAGATCGCTCGAGGCAGAACACATCCATTATGCATGCTACAGATCAAACTTATTTCGCTAGTCATAAGGGCAAATGTAGATGGAGCTCATCTACTAGTAACCCTAAATCTACTTATGCTGCACAATCGAAGAAGGGAGATAAAGATAAGAAGAACTTAGAAAAGGATAAATAGTTCTTCAAATACTATAACACAAATGATCATGCCACAAAGAGTTGTCCAAAGTGGCTACAAAAGAGGCAAATAAAAAGGAGTCTAGAATGGTTATTGCAGAGGCGTCTACGCCTAAAAATAGAGTTTGCTAATCTTATGCACAATGAAGAATGGGCGTTTACTATTGTCTATAGCTATGAATCATCTTCTCATGAAAACTATAGGTGTGCAATAGACTGAGATGTTTGGTACTTTGACAATTTTAAGCAATCTGTAGCATTCCTCATTCCCAAAACATGCTTCACTTAGATCTACTCAAAAATTGCGACTTGTTCATAGTGATGTATGTGAAAATATGCAAGCACCTTCTTTTGAGAACCACCTTTACTTCATGAATTTTATTGATGCGTTTTCCAAGAATGCATGGGTGAATCCATTGAAAGCAGATTTGTAATAGTTTATGTGCTTCAAAGAGTTCTTGGTTTTTCTTGAAAATGTTGAGGAGATGGTGGATAGATTCCAGAGATGGTGGTGCTACAAAGTCCTGCTTCACACCATCCAAGAAAAAGTTGTGGAGAATAGAGTAGAGCCTTTGAGCTTCCCAAAAATCACAAATAATCACCTAAGTGCTTTGGAGCATGATCGTCTACTCAATGGATCAAAACAAATGAGTAGAAAATTCAATCATGAGTTAAGACTTGCTATTTTGGTCTCTACACATGTTCACTAAAATGAACAGTACTCTCAACCTGCTAGCGATTCATTGAATTCCTTTTGGAAGTATCTAACTAACTTAGATAGCTACCAATCACAAGTTATTTCACTTGAAATGATCGTGTACTATGAGAATTGTGTTTAGCAAATCAATAGACCATCCGGATAGATAGATAGATAGATAGATAGATAGATAGATAGATAGATAGGTAGCAATTTCGAGCTTCAGTAGTATGCAAACCAGTGAGGAGATTTATGAAGATATCTTGAGATTGAGAAAGGACATGACAAAGAAGTTTCATAACTATGAAATAGATAGCTGAATTTATACAACTTTAAATCACATCAAATGATCAACTATGCACTCAGAGTCATGTCTTAGAAGATCACTGTTCTAAGACGAACTTGACACAGAAGTGAAGTAGAGATGTGATCAATGCATATGTAGTCAATCACATAGAATTACAATGACATTGGCAATTCATAATTGCACAATGTGAGGGTAGTCATGGAGCTATAGAATGAGCTCACTAATCATATAAAACCCCTCTCAAAATGGTCTCCATTGGGCTCGTTGTCACGTGAGATTTTGATGCTTTTTTTATGGCTTCGAGTTGGAGCCATTTTTGAATTCAAATTCAAGTTGTTACCATAAAGTGAATCCTAAAATTTAGGATTTACTTTCTCATCAATTAACTACCAAGTAATTCGAGATTTGATTATGCCTAACTCTACCTAAGAGTAGTGCAATTAACATATGCACTTTTACAAGGATAAACGTAAACGAATTCTTACAAGGGAATATTCATATGTGACTATATGAGTTAAATGCTAATTTTCCAAGTGTGTAGGCTTGGATGCATTTGCACCAATAGCTCCCCCCCAGGCGTAACATGCTTGGTCTTCATTTCTCTTTCATTTCCTGCAATCCAATGATCATCTTGAACATGTTCATCTTAGTTCCATCCAAAGATTTTGTTAGCATATATGCACATTGCAAATTCATCGATATCTAGGACAATTGAATGTCCTTGCTAAGTATCTTCTCTCTTACATAATGATAGTGTACTTTAATGTGCTTAATCCTTTCATGATATACATGATTAGTAGCTAAATGAAGTGAGCTAGTGTTGTCTCCAAAGATCATTGGAGTATAAGTATGTTATCCGAAATCTGTATAAAGTAGCTCAATCCACGTAGCCTCTTGTGTTGCATTTGCTAAGCCTCTATATTCTACTCCAGTTAATGATAACGCCATAGGTGGTTGTTTCTTTGATAACCATGAAATTTCCTTTGACCCTACAAAAGATAAGTAGCCAGAAGTGCTCCTCCTATCATCTTTTGAGCTAGCCCAATCTACATCAAAATATAGCTTGATATCCAAGTCAAATGTGAATGCATAAAATATTCCTTCATTTATAGTACCCTTTAGATACTTGAAGATCATCTTGGTAGCTTCCATGTGAGGTTTTCTTGGTGTATGCATAAATTGGCTTAATGTACTTACTCCATATCATATGTCCACTCTTGTTAGGGTTGCATAATTGAGACCCCAAAAAGCCCTTGTTAACCTATAATATCTTCAAGTAATTCTCCCTCATGAGAACTAAGTTTGTGATTGAGTTCCATGGGTGTACTTGAGACTTTAGTGTTCTCCATCTTGAATTTGGCTAACATATCATGAATGTACTTACTTTGAGTAATAAAGACACCAGAATCTGAATATACAAGTTATAATCCTAGAAAGTATGTTAGCAAACCAAGGTTATTGATTTTAAACTCTTCCATCATCTAAGATTTGATTTTCTTGATACTGTAAGACAATAGTTACGCAATATAACACAGGAGCAATAGCAGAGAAGATAACAGATATAGGAGAATCTCAACAATTTTCTACTAGCAGCAAGTACAAAGATGATGGCGTTGTCCACCCGTGCGCTCTCAAGGTCGAGCTTAAATGGTGATCTAGACAAATCTAGATAGGGAGATACAAGGTAGAGGTATGCTGGCTCAACTCGGTGTCTTAGGTAGTGCAGAAGTCATGTATATATAGGATCATGGGTGGCCTGCCATGGACGGCTATACATGGGCGGTAGAGCGTGGGCGGCCACCGCCCGCGTAATTGCCATACACGGCTTAGACTGGTTGAACCGACCTAACAAATATAAATGATTGGGGACCCTGGTAACTCCCTTTCCTTATAATACCTTACATGGTCCAATATGACCTTCATACAACATTCAAGTTGGGATTCCCATCAATTGGGTAATGCACACTTGGCTTCTCCTCATAAAGGGGGCCTTACAAAATGTGCATACAATCATGAGGGGTAGACATTGATCATATACTAACACCCCCCCTCAATGTTTACCCATGATAAATCAAGTAGGTCTCGGTCCTATGCCCATCTGTTGAAGATGCTTGTTGAGCTGCTCTCTTCAGAGTGCTTTAGTGAATATGTCAGCACAATTTGCCGCTGCTGGGCAATATTCTAATTCCACAATTTCATCTTCAATTAGCTCACGAATGTAATGGTACTGTACTTCTATGTGCTTGGTGCGAGCATGAAATACTGGGTTCTTTGCAATAGCCATACAACTTTGATTATCACACTTGAGTACAGTTGGCATATTTAATGGAAAGCCTAGATCTGCAAGAATTCTCCTTAACCAGACTGCCTCACAAGAAGCAAAACAAGCTGCTTTGTACTCTGCTTCAGTGGAGGAGAGTGCGAGAGTTGGTTGCTTCCTACTTACTCAAGAAAATATTCCTGAACCAAGTGAGAAACAATATCCAAAAACTGATTTTCTAGAATCATAATCTCCAGCCCAATCTGAATCACAATATCCTTGGAGTGTATCACCTGTGGTATACAAAATACCAAAATCCAAGGTTCCTGCAATGTACCTTAGAATTCGCATTCCAGCATTCCAGTGACTCTCCTTAGGTTTGTTGGAAAACCTGCTTAACACTCCAACAACATAGCAAATGTCTGGTCTAGTGTTGCACAGAAAAATAAGACTTCCAACGATCTTTGTATACTTCTTAGCATCTACATCAGGCATGTTATCATCCATAGATAGCTTATGATTTACCTCCATAGGTGTGCTAGTTGGTTTGCAGTCCATCATTCCAAATGCCTTGAGAATTTCTTTGGAATATTTTTGTTGTGAGATGAAAATGCCATCCTTCCTTTGCCATACTTCAATTCCCAGACAAAAATGGAGTAGACCTAAGTCTGTCATTTCAAACTCAGTTCCCAAGCTGATCCGAGTTTGATTGATGAGTTCCTGATGATCTCCTGTACTAATGATCAAATCATCTACATATACAATGACAACAACTAGCTTGCTATCCCTTTTTGTTACATACAAGTTAGCATCAGAAGTACTTCTTTCAAAACCCATATTTTTGAAAAAATGATCTATTCGTTGGTACCAAGCCCGTGGAGCTTGGTTAAGTCCATACAAAGCTTTCTTCAACCTGCAAACTTTATTTTTTGAATTGGGCACCTCAAAACCTGGTGGTTGAGATACATATACCTCCTCCTTGAGGTGACTATTCAAAAATGCAGATTTGACATCCATCTGGAAAATAGGCCAAGACTTTTGTGCAGCTACTGCAAGTACCATCCGAATAGTTGTCATGCGTGCTGTTGGTGCAAAAGTTTCTCGAACATCAAATCCTTCAATCTGTGAGAAAGCCTGTGCAACTAATCGTGCCTTATATGTGCATACAATCATGAGGGGTAGACATTGATCATATACTAACAGATACCATTGGAATCGTTGTCTATAATGATAATGTCATCCACATAAACACAAAGATAAATAACTTCTAAGTTAGTCTTCTTTATGAACAAAGAAGAATTTGCTTTGCGAGCAACAAATCCTTGATCCTGCAAATATGTGACAAGCCTATGGTTCCAAGCTCTAGGAGCTTGCTTTAAACCATAGAGTGCTTTCCTTCATTTGCATACATAATTTGATTTGTGCTTTTCTTCATACCCTGGTGGGTGAGCCATGTAGACTTCATCTGAGATCCATCCATTTAGGAATGCATTTTTATCATCTAACTGATACAAGTTCCAATTATTTGAAGCCGCAATACTTACTAAATATCTCATTGTTGGCATCTTAGCCATAGGTAAAAGGTCTCCTCAGAATCCACTCCATGGGTTTGAGCAAACCCATTTGCTACTAACCTTGCTTTATATGTGTTAATTGAACCATGTGAATTTTTCTTTACTTTTTAAATCCACCTGGATCCTATTACCTTCATGCTTGGTTTCTTGGGGACCCAATCCCAAGTGTTCTTCTCCTGAAGTGCTTCAATTTCTTCCGACATGGCTTCTCTCCATTCTTCCTTTTTATTTGCTTATTCAAATGAAGAAGGCCCTTCTCACATAGAATCTTTAGTCATGTATACAAAATGCGTGGCGATTAATGATGTGTCATAGCCATACCTTATGGGTTTCTTACTCTCCCTTTGAGATCTTCTAAGTGCTTGATTAGATGACTCTAGAATGTCTTCCAATTTCTTGAATTTTGTCTTGCCCTTGGATTTCCAAGCTTTGTAGTTAATATGTTCTTCATCTTCTAGTTGACGTCTTTTGCTATTTGTGGTTTTTCTTGAGTCCGAGTTGAAAAATCACTTTCCAAGTCATAGGGTAGCTTTATTTTCTTGAAATCATCTTCAAACCAACAGTTATTTTCCATCAAAAACCACATCCCTAGTAATTGTAAATCCTTTGTTAGTGGGATTGTACAACCTATACCCTTTTTGGTTTCGGTCATAGCCACTAAAGATACACCTTTCAGCTTTTGGATCAGCTTTCCTCTAATATGTGAGGGTATATGTGTATAAGCATTGCACATAAAGGTTTTACAATGGTCTAGGGAAGGTCTCCTGCCATTGCATGCTTCATAAGTTGTCATTCCATCCAAGGACTTAGATGGAAGCCTATTAATTATGTGGCTGTAGAAACAGCCTCTACCCATAAATGATTTGGAAGTTTCTTTTCATTCAACATTGATCTTGGAGCCTCTATTGTTAGTCTATTCCTTCTCTCCGATGCTCCATTCTCTTCACGAGTATCTTGTTGTAACCTCTCTCTTTATGCCTCTCTCCTATAAGAATGAGTCAAATTCATGTGAGAAATACTCACCACCTCCATCATCTCTAAGCCTCTTCAAGCTTTTACATGTTTGGTTCTCAAACAATGCTAACACTACAACATATGAGGGGCATACCGACGTTGCTTATACCGACGGTCACTCACGCTGTTGGTATAAATGTTGGAAAAGCTCACTTAAAGATAGAGATGGTCAAGTGACCGTCGGTATGACCATTTAAAACGGACCGTCGGTGTGCCCAACAGCCATCGGTATAAGCATCGGTATGGGTGTCGGTATCAGCGTCGGTAATTTACTGGAAGTTATCCACGCTTACACTGATGCCCATACCGAGGCCGAGTTTTAAACATACCGGGAAGCCGAGAGCAAAACTTCACTTTTTTGCGTGTGTTTGAGTATTGTTTGTCTTCTTTCGAACTTGCACGCGCGAACCGAATTGCGAACTACATTGTCTTGTGCACACACACACACACAGATCTCTGTCTCTACACACACACACACTCTCCCTCGGTTTAGATCTGACATCTTGGTAAGTGGTGCGTGTACTGTTACCATTTGTCTTTCTCTATGCTTTAGGCCTTATAATTTACCTTCTCTTTGATTTTGCAGAAGTTCTTTGGCATCGATTGTTTGGAATTCGACGATTGAGGACATACATTACACTTTGACGACAACGATCCAAAAGAGGGACATACTTGTAAGTGATTGTTTTATTGTCTATTGATAGAGAGAGAAAGAGAGAGAGAGATGAGAGAGAGAGAGATAGAGAGGGAAAGAGAGAGAGAGAGAGAGAGAGAAAGAGAGAGAGAGTGAGAGATAAAGAATGATGAAAAGAAATAAAGATAGAGATAGGAAAATAGAGCATACACACACACACATACAAACACACACATCTACACATTTACACATGCATACATACACACATACATGTACACACATGCATGCTTATATACACACACATATACACACATGCATGATTAATACACACATATATACACACATGCATGCATACACACATACAAATATACATACATGCATACATACACACACATGCATACACACATACATACACACATACATACACACACATATATACACATATGCATACATACACATACACACACACATACATACACACATATACACACATGCATGCATACATACACACATATATACACACATGCATGCATACACACATGCATGCATACACACATATACACATATACACACATGCTACATACACACACATGCATACACACATTCATACACACACATATACACATATGCATACACACATACATACACACATATACGCACATGCATGCATACATACACACACATACACATATACACACATGCATGCATACATACACACACATACACATATACACACATGCATACATACACATATGAAAATAGAGCATACATACACACACACATACACACACACACCTACACGTTTACACATGCATACATACACACATACATGTACACACATGCATACTTACATACAGACACATATACACACATGCATGCTTACATATACAGACATATACACACATGCATGCATACACACACATACAAATATAGATACATGCATACATACACACACACATGCATACACACATACATACACACATATATACACATATGCATACATACACACACACATACACACATACATACACACATATACACACATGCATGCGTACATACACACACATAGAGATATACACACATGCATGCATACATACACACACATACACATATACACACATGCATACATAAACATAGGAAAATAGAGCATACATACACACACACACATACACACATCTACACATTTACACGTGCATACATACACACATACATGTACACACATGCATGCTAATTACATACACACACATATACACACATGCATGCTTACATACACACACATATACACACATGCATGCATACACACATACATACACACATACACATATACACACATGCATGCATACATACACACACATACACATATACACACATGCATACATACACACACACATGTACACACATGCATACATACACACACACATGCATACACACATACATAAACACACATATATACACATATGCATACATACACATACACACACACACACATATACACACATACATATACACACACATAAGCTAGTGTTTTAATTAAATATATATAATTAAATATATAAAATTTTGATTTTGAAGTTTTTTTTACATCAAATATATAAAAACAAGATTAGGGTTTTTATGCTATTTACACATATATACACATACACATATAATACATATATACATGTATATACACCTGCGTACAGAAATATACATAGTTTAGGTCTAGATATTTAAGATTAGGGTTTTAGGGTTTAGGCATACATATAACTCAATTACATTTATATTAAGAACAAATATAGAAAAAAATCTAAATATATAAATAAACATATATATAAAATAGGATTAGGATCTTAGGATTAGGGGTTTAGATTTTTACAGGTGTTTAAATATTTAGGTTTGAGTATTTTAGGTTTAAGTCTAAGTCTTTCTGATTAGGGTTTTAGGGTTTTAACACCTACATAACATATATACACACATACACATACACATATAATACATATATACATGTATATACACATGCATACAGAAAAATACATATTTTAGGTCTAGATCATTAAGATTAGGGTTTTAGGGTTTTAACACCCACATAACATATATACACATATACAGATACACATATAATACATATATACATGTATATACACATGCATATAGAAATATACATATTTTAGGTTTAGATCTTTAAAATTAGGGTTTTAGGGATTAGGCATACATATAAGTCAATTAAATTTATATAAAGAGAGAATATAGAAAAAAATTAAAGAAAAAATCTGAATATATAAATAAATAAATATATATAGAATAGGATAATTATATAGCTAAATAGATATAAAAAGAACTAGTAGTTTAAATAATTTAAGTAAATATATATAATTAAATAAATAAAAATAGGATTAATTAAAGAAAAAATCTGAATATATAAATAAACATATATATAGAAGAGGGTTTTAGGTTTCTAGGATTAGGATTAGGGCTTTAGGATTAGGGTTTTAGGTTTTTAGGATTAGGATTGAGGTTTTAGGGTTCATGCATACATATAAGTCAATTAAATTTTTATAAAGAGAAAATATAGAAAACAATTAAAGAAAAAATCTGAATATATAAATAAATATATATATAAAATAGGATTTTAGGTTTTTAGGATTAGGATTAGGGTTTTAGGGTTTTACTATTTAAGGAAAATATATATATATATATATATATATATATATATATATATATATATATATATATATATAATAGGATAATTATACAGATAAATAAACATAAAAGGTACTAGTGTTTTAAATAATTTGATTAAATATATATAATTAAACATATAAAAATAGAATTAATTAAGAAAAAATCTAAATATATAAATAAATATATATATATAAATAGTGGGGATGCAAAAAAAAACATTTATAGCCCATTTGAATGGATTATACTAAAATTCATGCTTGTCTGAATGATTGCATTCTCTTTCGGAATGAATATGAGCATCTCCACGTATGTCCAAAGTGTGGAGCAAATAGATTTAGAGAAGACCTTGTAGGCGAAGCAATCCCCGCAAAGGTTCTTCGCCACTTTCCTATCATTCCACGAATTAAGAGCATGTTTAGATGCAAATCTATAGCTGAGTTAATGTCATGGCATACAAAGAGCAGGTCTACAGATGGTGTAATGCGAGTGCCTGCTGACTCTAATGCTTGGAAGCACATAGATAGTAAGTGGCTAGAGTTTGCTAGTGAGCCTCGGTCCATACGTCTAGGCCTACCTATGGATGGAGTGAATCCATTTGGTTTAAGCAGTTCTTCATGGAGCACACAACCTATATGTTTGGTCAATTATAACATCCCACCATGGCTGGCCACAAAGAAAGGTCATTTATTATTAGCTCTTATTGTACCAGGTAAGTATAAGGTAAAAAACATGGATCTATATCTTGCACCAATTGTGGAAGAACTGCACATTTTATGGATGGGATTACTGTGTGTGACATGTCTCAACCTATAAGAAAACGAGACGTGCGAGTGCAAGGCATACTTATGTGGATGATGCATGATTGGCGTGGTTATGGTGAATGTTTAGGATTATCGATTTCAGGTTACCATGCTTGTCCCTTATGCGGACCACGACTCGAAGCACACTATTCCAAAGCACTACGTAAAACTGTCTATGAAGGACACCATAGATATTTGCCTTATGGACATGTTTTACATGAAGGACAAATTGGTCGACAAGCACAAGGCCAAATGAAAGCTAGCGATTGGAAACAACTGTGGGATTCAGAAAATCCAATCACTAGCATGAAGCGGTTGTCCACTTTTCATGAGCTCCCTTATTGGAGTGAGACTTGTTGATCAATCATTTGGTAGAACCGATGCATATTTTTAAGAATGTGGGAGAGATTCTTTGGAAAACTTTGATCGGAAAGAGAGAAAGCAAAGCACAAAGGGACAACTTAGAAGAGCGAGGTCGTATGCGAGAGTTGTGGGCAATTACTAAGCCCAACGGAACAGTATCGTTACCAAGGCGAAGCAATAGACGATGATGAGGAAGAAACCAGCATAGCAAGCGATTTAGAAGCCATCAATGTAGAGATAGATATTCTCGGTGCATCGGATCTTCAAGACGATGCGAGATTAGAGGATTTTTGAATAAAACACTTGTACATACTAAAATTAGTTTTTTTTTTAATTCTCTATATTACCTTTATTATCATATGCTAATTATTTGAGTTCTTTTGTTACAGAGCACGATGGGAGACATTCCTCCAATCACTCCTCATTCCATGACAGAGGAGCAATTTTTTGAGTTTATCTCTCGGGTACCTCCCGCGTACATGGCCTTTGCATCACATTATTGGATCGTTCATGGTAGCAGTCCTCCCGGCCTCACTCCTGGCGGCCTCACTCCTGTCGGCCTTACTCCTGTCGGCCTCACTCCCGCCAGTGTTACTCCCGTCGTTGTCACTCCTGCCGGTGTCACTCCTGTAGGTGGTGCTACTCCCACAGGAGGTATGTCTCCTAGCTTTGTGACTCCACCACGACCATCTTTTCAGCCATATCCTACTAGGTCTAGTAGTAGAAATGTGTGTTCAACGCCTCAACGCGATATAGGTTCTGGCCTATCTCGTAGGTCGAGGTCACGCTCTGGAGCAGGAGGTTCTAAGAGTGGATCTACAGGTAGGTCTGGAGGAGGTGGCTGTTGTGGAGGCAGTGCCACCGAGGTTGTGTCGCCCGCTTCTACTCTTAGGAAGATTACCTCAGATGTAGGAGATGGAGCTCCAGTGATGGATGCGGCTGGCAAAGCAATGCATGCATGTAGAGGACAACTTTGCTCCATACAGTTTGGAAACTCCATCATGTTGAAGTGGAGTGAATAGGATAAAGATCGGAAGAATTATATCACACAGACAATTTATCAGGAGTTCCGACTAGGCGATGGACAGTCTCTTGTCAGTTTAGAGTGGATTCTACATACCGCACGTGAGGTCATGTCCCATCGACGATCAGAGGCTCGTGATGCTTTCAGATCAGGCTTACCAAAGCCTATATGGTTAGATGCTGGGGAGTGGGATCTGATTCGCGACGAGCAGCAGCAGACTCCTGACCAATATTGCCAGCAGCGAGATGCCGCAGCCACATGTTTACATACGGTTGGACGGTCACATTTGGGCAGCAGTGGATATGACACGATGCATCATGAGGTTGTAAGTACCATTTCATTTATTGAATTTATTTGTGTTAAGTTTCTCATGTATGTTCCTCTAATGTTTTGTATATTTGTTGTAGGAGCTGGCAATGGGTCATCCTCCAACACGAACAGAAGAGGCTTACGGATATTAGCACGGATTGAGTGCACTATTGGAGGACTTGGAGGGACGCGGTGCGGTCGTTTCATGGGAGCATTTGCGATGAGGTGATTAATTTATAAACTTGGTTTTTACTTGTTGTTTGTAATTTCATGTGAATTCATCTCATTCCATTAATGTTCTTTATTGCAGGACTGTTGATATGGAATGTTCTTTGCATATGTATGGCAGTGGCACACCAAAATTTTGTAATGGATTTTTATATGGCAATGCATTGCTTTGCCACATTTTGTAAAAGTGTCATATATGACAGTGGTTTGCCACAGTCTTGTACATGCTTCATTTATGAAATATATCACTTTTTTGTACATGGTTCATGGTTCATTTTGATTATCTCTTTTGTGTCCAATAATATTCTGTTTTATGAGATCATATTTTGGTTCACATTAGAGTACACATCACATGTAATTGGTTTTTTTGGGCAGACTGTATTGTCTTTTGTTAAGCAACATCATGGCAATGTTGCTGTAGCAAAAGACAACACACTCTACCCAAAATTTTTTTTGCACATATGGTCGTCGGTATATGGGATGGTACTCCCAATAATGTCATCGAAGTAAGTGTTGGTACACCCATGAGCGTCGGTATACGTGATGGTGCACCCAACAGAGGTGTCGGTATCGGTGTTGGCATGAGCGTCGGTATTACTGATGCTTATACCGACGCCTATACCGACACCCATATCGACGCTCATATGGATGCCCATACCGGTGCTATAGTACGGACATTCATACCGATGTCGCTGGAAAAATAGCCGTGCTCATTTCCCTCGATAAAAACCTCGATATACGGTCGATTTGTTGTAGTGTAAATACTTCTTGAAACAAGTGAAGACTTCATCTTTATGCTTCATGAAGTAAACAGTTTTCCATCTACTATAGCCATCCATGAATGAAACATAGCACCTTGATCATGAGATTGATGGACCTCTGCTAGGACCCCACACATCTGCGTGTAAGAGCTGCAAGTAGTCTTCATACATCTATTCTTTTATGTTGAATGGTTGCCTGTGTGAGTTGCTAAATGGGATGCACCATATTTGTAAATCATCTTTTGCTTGGACACATTTGGAATTGCAAGCACATTTTGATCCCTAAATAATTGCTTTGGTGTTCTTTCACCTATATGACCTAGTCTCTTATGCCATATCTCTAGTTTGGATAGGGTTGTTGGAGTTAGACGTCTGCGGAAGCACGTGAATAGCACAAGGAAGAAGAAGAAGCTTGGAGCACAACACACAATATTGAAATGTATTACTTGAGAATGTACAAAGATTAGTATCCCAATAGGGCAATAGGCGTATATACAAGCCGGGGGAACAAAAACCTCCTAAATAGGGAAATATATCAACAAATCCTCCTAGGAATGATGCGGTGAACAAGTAGCTAGCACTCATGTATAAGGAACTTCCAAGCTATGTGAAAATCACTCCACAAAAGGAAGTAAGCCCAAAGCTTTACGGAAAGCTTCAAACTTGTCCCTGGGCAGAGCCTTCGTGAAAAGGTCAGCAATGTTCTCCTGCGTGGGCACATATGCCAAGGTGATCTCCCCAGTAGAGAACCTCTCCCTGACATAATGATAATGCACCTCAATGTGCTTAGTGCGAGCACGGAACACAAGGGTCCTCACAACTCCCAATGCACTTTGACTGTTAGTGAAGATGGTGGTGGCAAAAGACTGACCAACACCCAAATCAGCCATAAGGCGTCTGAGCCACACACACTCAACTGTAGCTGTGAAAGCTGCCCTATACTCAGCCTCACAAATGGAAGTGGCCGTAGTAGGGTGCTTCTTGTTCAACCAAGATATACATGAGCTACCAAGCATGAAGCAAAAGCCACTAGTGGACACATGAGTGTCATAGCAACCAGCCCATTCTGAGTGAGAAAAAGCATGCAAATCTGGCGGTAGTGATCCGCCCTTGGGATAAAACAACCCAAGTAGCCGAGTACCACTCAAGTAGCAAAAGATGCGCTTAACCGCCTGCCAATGCTTGACACCTGGGCAATGCATAAATCTGCTCATCTATGAGACAACAAACTGAATATCTGGCCGAGTAATGCATAAGTAGAGGATAGCATCAAATGCATCTCGAGCATCATGAAGACTCAATCGTAAACCTGTCTCCATAGGAGTGGCAATAGGCTTAGAGTCTTCAAGGCAAAAACGCTGCAATAATGTGTCAATATATTTCATTTGACACAAAGCCATTCCACCATCAACTTGCACAAACTGAATGCCCAAATAGTGATGCAAATGCCCCAAATCAGACATCTCAAATGAGGCATGCAAATCAGCCTTAAAATCAGCAATATGCGTCTCAATAGGACCAGTGAGGAGCATGTCATCAACATAGACAACAATGATCAGAAGCACATCATTAGCACACTTAACATATAAGGTGCTTTCAGTTGGACTGTTCTCAAAACCATGTACAATCAGATAGGCATGTATCTTCTCATACCAAGCATGTGGTTCTTGCTTTAAACCATATAATGCCTTCTTTAACCTGCACACCTGGTTTTCATGCGCTTTCTACACAAAGCTACGGGGTTGAAAAACATACACTTCTTCATGCAAGTCACCATTCAGAAATGCAGTTGTAATGTTCAACTGATGTACATTCCAACCATGATGGGCTGCAAGTGCACAAATGCTCCGAACAGTAGTCATACGGCATGTAGGTGCAAAGGTCTCATCAAAATCAATGCCTCTTTCATGCGCATAACCCTTTGCAACAAGCCTAGCCTTATACTTGTCAACTGTACCATCATGTTTATGCTTCAGCTTGTATACCCACTTAGTGCCAATGGCCTTCTTGCCAGGTGGCAAGTCACATAAAGACTAAGTACCATTCTTCATTATTGCATCATATTCAGATTGCATAGCAGCCATCCAATTTTCTGAATTTTGTGCTTCATCAAACGAAACAGGCTCATTCTCATCAGAGAGACTAGATGCAGCCATAGCATAGCAATATGATGCAAAAGAACTATCAGAACCTGATCGAGTACGATATGACAGAGGTGCATCTAATTTGCTGTCACGCAAGGTCTGCACTAGCCATTTTGGCATAGTTCTTGCCTGCTCAATATCAGCTCTCATCAATAAGTGGATCATGTACATCTGCATCAAAAATGGAATTATCTGCATCATCACATGAAACCTGCAAAGGCTTAGAAGTTGCCTCATTAGGACCATCACTAGACTGTCCACTTGTAAAAAGAGGCAGCAAAGTATCATACATGTCTTTGGAGCTAACAGATGTCTCCTTAGTACATGAAAGCAATGGTTGAATAGCATCTTCCACAAAAACAACATCACGGCTAACCAGAATGCGTTTAGTCTATGGATGATATAGACGATATCCTTTACTTTCAGAACTGTACCCTACAAAAATACATTTTACTGCTTTATCATCCAATTTTCTGCAATGTTGTTCAAGCACTAATGCATATAACAACCAAAAACACGCAGATGAGTAACAGATGGCTTGCATTCATGCCAAGCCTCATATGGAGTGATAGACTGCGGCGCTTTAGTGGGACACCTATTCAGTACATATGCTGCACACATGACAGCCTTAAGCCAGAAACTATAGTGGTAAAGCCTGACACTTGACCATACATCTCACCATCTCCATGAGTGATGTGTTCTTTTGTTCAGCAACTCCATTCTGTTGAGGTGTATACGACACTGTACACTAGTGTTTTATCCCACGTTCAACCAGAAATGTATTAAAATCAGAAGACATATACTCCCCCCTTCGATCAGAATGGAGGGTGCCTATTTTACATGCTGATAGATTTTCAGCCAAAACCAAAAACTCTTTGAAGCACATGAACACCTTCGACTTTGCCTTCAATAGATATACCCATGCATGCCTGGAAAAATCATCGATGAAAGTCACAAAGTAAAGATAATTCCCAAAAGAAGGTGTCTGCATAGGACCACATACATCACTATGTACAAGCTACAATTTCTGAGTAGCCGGAACTGAACCATCTTTTGGAAAGGATGAATGCTGCATTTTTCCCAAAATACAGCCTTCACAAACATGTTTTCCAGGTGCCTCTAGTTTGGGCAAAGAGGACACCATTTCAGATTTCTGCAGGCATAGCAAACTAGCAAAATTCAGATGACCAAAGTGTGCATGCCGAAGCTCTGCATCTGACATAGCCTAAGAATCATTTACTGCACATGCCAAATCATTTATAGATCTTTCATATTCTATGAGCTTATCCAGCCCATGACATAAAATTCCAGAAGCAATAATCACATCGCCATTTGACAGATCATGAACTGTAGACCTGCCATCAACAAATTTCACAACCAAACCAATCTTGGCTAACGTAGAAACTGATAACAGGTTCTTCTTGATCCCTAGCACAAATAAAGCATCTGACAAAGTGAAAGAACTACCATCAACAGTAGTCAAAATGATCTTACCAACTCCCATAACAGGATAAGAGGATTTGTTGGCGCATGTAGCAGTATTCCCTGTAGGGGCAGGCTCGAGTGAAGAGAAGAAATTGCACTACAAGGTAATATGTTTGGTTGCCCCACTGTCAAAATACCAAAGATCTGAGTCTACTGCAGACATGAATTGCTCATGAGAAGATGCGTCAAAACTGCAGACACTAGTAAACACCCATTCTTCTTCCTCGACAAGATTAGCAGACTCTATTTTTGGTGTAGAGGCCTCTGCAACATTCAAGCCTCTTTCTTCTTTGCCTCTTTAGGAGCGAGTTTTGGACAGTTCTTTATGATATGATCATTCCCTTTACAGTACTTACAAAACAATTTCTAATTTTCTGATTTCTTCTCATCTTTATCTTCCTTCTTTAACTATGCAAAATTAGCAGATTTTTGCTTACTAATTGAAGAGCCCCATTTTCCTTTGCCCTTCTGACTAGCCAAGAAAGCTTGATCTGCAACTCGCATAATGGACCTCTTCTGGTGGACTCATCTTCCTGCAACAGAACAGAGAATAACTCCTCAAATGATAAGGCATTTGGATTGCCTTTCATCATCAACTGAAGAGTAGAAGCAAAACTCTGATATGAATCAAGAAGACCATTCAGAACGGTCTGCACAAGTGAGCTATTTGGTATAACCTCATCAGTAGAAATCAATTTTTCCTTCAAGTCTTTGATCTTCATTAAGAAACTGTGCATAGAATCACCTTCATCATGTGCTCACTCTCCAACTGTTTTCGGAGGTAAGCAACATGAGCCTCATTCCTAGCTTGGTACAATGTGGTAAGTGTATCCGAAGCATCCTTAGCTCTTCTGCAAGAGCAAATGTGAGGAATAATGGCATGTTTGACAGACAAAGCTATCAATGCATGTGCCTGGGCATCTCTGCCATCCCAACAAATCTGATATGTAGTAGGTGTAGTAGAAACCGCAACACAAATAGGAATATGCAGAATATCATCATCTTCAACACCTTCAGCATCAGCTTCAGTACCTGAAGTTGTAACAATTGCAGGTGTGACAGGACGTTTTTCGACACCCTACATAATGTTCCAAAGTCCTTTTGCAACCAACACATGTCGCATCATATAAGCCTACAACGGGTAGTTGGTACCATCAAACTTATCCCTAACAGCCAACATACGGAATACATCACTGCTTTCAGCCATGGCCGGTGACTAAAATACCTTGATGCAGAAAATTGACTATATCTTGAAAAGTTGAACAGAACTACCCAAAGGAATTCCGCTAGACCTGTAGCAGACTTCGAGATGCTTATACTGGTGAACAGAAACTGGTATATACCTTTGGCACAAAAAGATGAAATAGCCTGCACAAGCGTTGTGATAGTGCATCCGGAGGCCGAAACGAGCTCAGATCGCGATTTTGGCACCACAAAACGAAGTTGTTGTGATCTCGAAAACACGCTGAGTATGCTCACCCAAATTCATGCGATTCTGAGACTCCAACCGGAGGAGTGTCGACGGCGTCCTAGATGAAGCGATGACCTGCTCTAATGCCAATTGTTGGAGTTAGACGTCTACGGAAGCACACGAACAATAAAAGGAAGAAGAAGAAGCTTGGAGCACAACACACAATATTGAAATGTTTACTTGAGAATGTACAAAGATTAGTAGCCCATTAGGGCAATAGGCGTATATACAAGCCGGGGGAAAAAAACCTCCTAAAGAGGGAAAAAAGTACCCCGGCGGTCCTAGAGTGTTCACACACATCACTACCTAAATATATCAACAAGGGTATGATCTTTGTAATTGAAGAATGCAATGTTTCTGGTATCTTCAACTTCAAGTGTAAAGAGTCTAACAAATTTCTCACCTTTTGCAAACCTCTTGAAGCCTTGTTGAGGGTCCTCCACATATGCTCCATTGCCTTATGAATCTAGCCAGTAAGCCCTTTTCAATAATCTTCCCAACACTGGTTAGGTTTTTGGTTACGGTTGGCGCATATAATACCTTACTTAAAAGGTTCATATTACCATCAGATGCTTTAACATTTCCAATCTTCTTAATAGAATGCCTAGTATCATCACCTCTCTGGACTTCATGATTCCCTCTAGGTTCTTCAAGATCAGATAGCAATGATACATTTCTAGCAACATGGTTAAAACAACCATAATCAATATAGAATAGATGCACATCATCTTTACCTTGCTTGGATGTCATGTTCATGATCAATAGAGAATCCTCTTGGTCTTCTGTATAATTTTCATAATCTCTTCTACCTATAAAACCTCCTTGATATTTGTTGTTGTAGCCTTGCTTGTAGTTGTGATGGTAATTGTTTCCTCAATTGTTGAACCTGCTTTTGGATTGCCGTAGGATCCTTTATGGAACCCTCTTCCTCTTTGATTCTTTGTGTTCTTCAAACATTCATCTGTGGTATGATTGGTCAAGCCAAAGATATTGCAAGGTGAAGATTTGTATGATCTCCCCCTGCCTTGCTTTCCTCCTTTGCCCCTTCCTCTAGTACCTCTTCCTCCACCTATGAAGTTCACTTGAGAGGTACTTGTCCCTTCTTAAATTCTTTTACCTTTTCCTTTATCTTTATTCTTAGTTATATCTTTGTAAAGGGCAAAAGATTGATTACCTCTAGAGTTGTCTCCATCCTAGTTGAGCTGTGTCTCATGTGTGAAGAGTTGCCCCATAAATGTGTTGACGTTAGGTATCTGCATGTCCACATATAGGTCCATTGTTGTGGTGAAGGATTCCCACTTATCATCAGCCTTGATGCCATTTATGATCTTCCTTACTATGTGCTCCTCTTCTATTTCTTCTCCAATGCTCCCATGTTGGTCAGCTACATCCTTCATCTTGGTCACATAGTAAACCACACTTTGCTTTGGTTTCTTTTCCAAGGTTGTGAACTCCATCCAAAGTTGGTTCTTCGTGACCCTTGTATTTGATGAGAAGTATGAAGAAAGTACTACCCAAGTCTCTTGGGAGGTTTTTTCGATTCCTATTGTGAGGTAATAAGAAATTAGATATTGAGAGAGCATCCTTTTCACACCATGTAGTTAGTCTTTCTTGCTCTTCTCTTGTAGGTTGTTGTTTGCTTCTAAATATTAGCATTTCCTCATCTCTAGAGATGTATCCATATAAGCTTCTTCCCTGGAGATAAGCTTGCATCCTTAAGGACCATGCTAGATAGTTTCCTTGTCCAATTTGTCAATGAATGATGGAAATCCATCTCCCATTTTGCTTGATGTTGCTTTGATACCACTATTTAGGAGATGGTGGACAGATTCTAGAGATGAAGTGGTGTTGCAAAGTCCTGCTTCAAACCATCCAAAGAACAAGTTGAGGAGAGTAGAGTAGACTCTTTGAGCTTCCCAAAAATCACAAATAATCACCTAATTGCTTGGAGTATGATCCTCTACTCAATGGATCAAAACAGACGAGTAGAAAATTCAACTAAGAGTTATGACTTGCTATTTTGGTTTCTACATGTTGGGGGTTTCTTGGACGTGAAGGAGTTTGAGGGTTTGTAGGAGAAAAAAGAAGAAGACGAGAGAGGAAATAACTCAGACAAGCTTCTGCAGAAACACCTTTGAACCTTTGAACCTTGAGTTTTTGATTACAATAGAAGGATTACATTGTTTCATTCAATCTGAGTTAATACTTCGGGCGCAATTACAGAGAATGCTCAATCATAAAAGATCAATTATCTCAGAATCTTCCAGCAGCTGGCCTCTTTTGCACCAGTCCTTCACTTGCTTCCAGCTTCTCCTTGTGCACACCTTGCACTAAGCTTCCACGAGCTGAGGGACTAATACTTTTCTGGCCTGATCGCGGAGAGAGACTTTTTGGGATTGGTGTGTCTCGCTTCGCACTCTCTGCACCTCCCTTAGCCTCCCTTCTTGCACTCTTCACTTTCCGGGGTCGTCACACACCAGTGACTCTTCACTTCTCCTCTTGCTCTCTACTTCCAGTGTCCAAGAATAGCCTTTTGTCTCTCTTTTGTTGAGTGCGCCGGTTCCGCGCACTCTAACTGTAATACAATCTTTTGCCCTTTCAATGTCCCAAGATTGTCTTTTGAACTGGTCACCAACGACTCACTACTTTGTCCTGTAGTGACTTTAGAACAAAATTTTGATTGGGCGGCCCTATTTCCACCTTTGCGTACGCGGCCGCTTCCATACCTTCACCTTTCCTTTTAATTCTTTATTGTTGCACCTAAGATTTTAAATTCACCCTTTGAATCTTAAGAGAAAAAATACTTTGCACCCTTAGTTCAACCGGTTAGGGCTCAACAGATGCCCACCACCTAAAGATCTCTCCGTCCCGGAGAGACAACAGCAATACCAAAACAGGTAGAACTCAAAGACATGGGACAGGAGAAGAACGAATCTGAGGCAAGAAAAGAGATAAAGAGTGCGTGTATTATTTAAGTAAGAAAAAGCCTAAGGCACCCTACAAAAATTATTGACAAAATCAGAGTGATGAGAATTTTAGTGACAAAGTGATAATGGAAGCTAAGAGCAATTATTATGAAGGGGATGAGCAATTTATTGAGACTGTGGACGGCAAATGATTATGCAGAGAATCGATTTATTGAGACTGTGGACGGCAAATTATTGTGCAGGGTGATTGAGATTCTCAGCCGATGTTGGTGGAGAGGGGGGCAAAGGAGCAGAAGCTTGCTCAATCATATTCTGTAGCGAGCTAAGGCATTGCCTAAGATTGTCCCTGTCCTGTCGGATACGTCTGCATGCAGGATTAGCACATAGCCCTAAGGTAGAGCAATTTTGAAGATCTTCTAAGGCTTTCAACGCAGAGTCGGCCATATCTCGATAGTGATCTCTCTCTTCTTTGAGCAATCGCGCCGTTTCATTGAGCGATTGCCATTGAGAAGTAGCCATGCGATTAATGTTGTCAATTGTGGAGATATATTGCTGATGAACCGACGCTGCCGCCGATACCGAATCCAAGGAAATCTGGAAGGCTTGAGCACTACCAAGAGCAACTGCGCTCGCATCGCGGAGTAAATGTAAAAAGGAAGGTGTGGATGGGAGGTCAAATGGCGGAGTAGTGGAGGCAGGTGGATTGGGAGGGAGATTGGAATGATGGTTTGCATGCGGACGGGGAGGAGGGGTTGTAGATGGAGAAGGAGCAGGTTGGTCACCGGTACGTTGAAAAACAGAACTCGGAGGACGAGGGGGTGTACAGGTGGGGTTTTGCGGGTTGAGTTGGGTTTGAATGTGTGGGTGAAAGGATGCGGCCGAAGAAGATCGATGAGGGGGAACAGGCTCAGGAGGATGAATTGTGGCAGTAGCAGGAGAGATAGTGAGGAGAGGGGAGGCAGAGTGTGGATGAAGGGGAGGAATATCAGGTGGTGCGGAGGGTAGGGTTGGAACGGAAGTCGAGCCAATGGAGAGTGTAGGGGAGGGGGGAGGGCGGGAGATGGAAGGCATAATCTGATCTGTGTGGGATTGGGGTAGTGAATGATTAGCAAAATGCGCAGGGAGATGATATAACCAAGCTAGCAATGGAGCTGAATATATGGAAAAGGCACGAGATTGGCGAGTGATAGCTCCACGAAGTCTACTGGAGCGCAAGCTTAAGGAACTATAGAGGAGGGCGGCGTAAGGGTACGGGCGGCTAGTGAGGAAGCAGTAGAGTGGATCAGCAATGCGAATATTGGACAGTGGAAGTCGAGAGGTTGGGCAACGAAGTGAAAAGAAAAAGATGAAGGAATTAAGGATGGATTGCATTCGGATGGAAAAACTTGCGTGATTTTCAAAGCGAGCTTTACAAAAAGCAATTGTTTCAGAGGGTGATACTCCCGAATATAAGAATGGAGGGCTGCTATAGTGAATGATGGAGGAGTGTATACTAGTGACAAGGTCAGAGATGGTGAGAGTGCCGGTGCGAAAAGTGGGGAACAACCGGAGAGCTTCATAGACATCATTATGGTTGGATGGGTCCTCCAAGATAACGTTGGCCAAGCCCAAAAGTCCTGCATACTGAAGATTTTCGACGGAGAAAAGATTACGGAGCTCAATGGGGGGAATGGAGAGATGAAGACGAATTTGGATATTCAAATCCGGTGGAAGAAAAAGGCGCATGTAATTGCCGGAAGGCGAAGTAGGTTGCGAGATCTGTGAAACAGAAGCAGAGGAAGAAGGGGAAGGTGGGCGAGGAAGGGAAGGTGGAGAATAAATATCGGTTGAATCAGAGCGAACTGAATAGGTAGGAATATTCAGAAGTGGGGGAGGAAACGGAATATGACGAGCGGAAGTCGAGGCATCTGGTGGGGGATAATGGGAGTCTGTTGGTGCAGGAAGCGGGGCGGAAAGTGAAACTGGCAATGTCGGGACCGGGTAGACAAGCGTTGTAAGTGTTCGGGTATGAGAGGGTGGAGGATCTGAATGAGGGTCAGTGGGATGGGTCGTTTGTAAGGCCGAAGATGGGAATTCCGAAAGACCTACCTGTGTTGAAGGAGCTGCCTGTGTTGAAGGATCGGCCATTTGGGACTAGAGCCTGAGGAGTGGGAAATATCTCCTCAGGATATATTTCAGATTTCGATGGGTGCGAAGTCCCCAGATGGAGAGAAGAGTGGTAGGAGAGGGGGGCCAAGCGGTTGTGGAGCTAGGTGAGAGAGGGATTGATGGAGGGGGTTGGAGATGGGGGCAGAGAGCGCTGCGGGTGTGAGAGGGGGTGGTGAGGCAGGGTGAGAGGGGGTGGTGATAAGGGGGATTCGGAGGGGGTGGTGGGATTGGGAAGGCGGATGGGGTGGTGGGATGGGGGAGGCGGATGGGGTGGTGGGTTGGGTTGAGAGAGGGGTTTGTGGTTAGGAGATGGGGGGCAGAGAGCGCGGCGGCCTGAGAGGGCGGGGTGAGAGGGGGTGGTGATAAGGGGAATTCGGATGGGGTGGTGGGTTGGGGGTGATAAGGGGAATTCGGATGGGGTGGTGGGTTGGGGGAGGCGGATGGGGTGGGGGGTTGGGGGAGGCGGATGGGGTGGGTTGGAGAGGGGGCGGAGAGGAAGGCGCTGCTATTGGGTAGGGAGGGGGGCGATAGGGGGGTGGGAAGGGGGGGTCCGATGGAGCGGTGGGCGGGGGGGGGTGGGGGGTTGGATAGGGGGGTAGGAAGGGGGGGCCGGATGGGGTGGTGAGCGAGGGGGTTGGGGAGGGGGCGGAGAAGTTGGCGCGGGGTCGGATGCGGTGGTGAGCGAGGGGGTTGGGGAGGGGGCGGAGAGGTTGGCGCGGGGTTGGATGGGGAGGTGGAAGGGGGGGGGTCAGATGGGGTGGTGGGCGGGGGGAGTTGGATAGGGGGGTAGGAAGGGGGGGCCGGATGGGGGACGCTGCGGAGAGGGGGGTTGGAGATGGGAGGGGCGGAGCGCGTGTGTCAGAGGTCGGGGTGAGAGGGGGGAGTTGGAAGGGTAGCGGAAGGGGGGGTGGATGGGGATGGGGTGGGGGGATTCGCATTGGGTGGGGTGGGGGAGGCCGATGGGGGGGTGGGTTGGGGGAGGCGGATGGGGTGGTGGGTTGGGGGAGGCGGATGGGGGGGTGGGTTGGGGTTGAGAGAGGGGGGTTGGAGATGGGGGGCGGAGAGCGCGGAGAGGGGGCGCGGAGAGGGGGGCGCGGGTTGGAGATGGGAGGGGCGGAGCGCGGGTGTCAGAGGTCGGGGTGAGAGGGGGGAGTTGGAAGGGTAGCGGAAGGGGGGGGTTGGTGGGATTTGGATGGGTGGTGGGTTGGGGGAGGCGGATGGGGAGGTGGGTTGGGGGAGGCGGATGGGGTGGTGGGTTGGGGTTGAGAGAGGGGGTTGGAGATGGGGGGTAGGCGGGGGGTGGGAGAGGGGGCGGAGAGATTGGCGCTGCGAGAGATAGGGGGGTTGGAAGGGGGGGTCCGATGAGTGAGTTGGAGAGGGGTTCGGATGGGGGTCGGATGGGGAGGTGGAAGGGGGGGTCAGATGGGGTGGTGGGCGGGGGGAGTTGGATAGGGGGGTAGGAAGGGGGGGCCGGATGGGGTGGTGAGCGAGGGGGTTGGGGAGGGGGCGGAGAGGTTGGCGCGGGATCGGATGGGGAGGTGGAAGGGGGGGGTCAGATGGGGTGGTGGGCTGGGGGAGTTGGATAGGGGGGTAGGAAGGGGGGGCCGGATGGGGGACGCTGCGGAGAGGGGGGTTGGAGATGGGAGGGGCGGAGCGCGGGTGTCAGAGGTCGGGGTGAGAGGGGGGAGTTGGAAGGGTAGCAGAAGGGGGGGGTGGATGGGGATGGGGTGGGGGGATTCGGATTGGGTGGGGTGGGGGAGGCGGATGGGGGGGTGGGTTCGGGGAGGCGGATGGGGTGGTGGGTTGGGGGAGGTGGATGGGGGGGTGGGTTGGGGTTGAGAGAGGGGGGTTGGAGATGGGGGGCGGAGAGCACGGAGAGGGGGCGCGGAGAGGGGGGCGCGGGTTGGAGATGGGAGGGGCGGAGCGCGGGTGTCAGAGGTCGGGGTGAGAGGGGGGAGTTGGAAGGGTAGCGGAAGGGAGGGGGTTGGTGGGATTCGGATGGGTGGTGGGTTGGGGGAGGCGGATGGGGGGGTGGGTTGGGGGAGGCGGATGGGGTGGTGGGTTGGGGTTGAGAGAGGGGGTTGGAGATGGGGGGTAGGCGGGGGGTGGGAGAGGGGGCGGAGAGATTGGCGCTGCGGGAGATAGGGGGGTTGGAAGGGTGGGTCCGATGAGTGAGTTGGAGAGGGGTTCGGATGGGGGTCGGATGGGGAGGGGGAAGGGGGGGTCAGATGGGGTGGTGGGCGGGGGGAGTTGGATAGGGGGGTAGGAAGGGGGGGCCGGATGGGGTGGTGAGCGAGGGGGTTGGGGAGGGGGCGGAGAAGTTGGCACGCGGTCAGATGGGGTGGTGAGCGAGGGGGTTGGGGAGGGGGCGGAGAGGTTGGCGCGGGATCGGATGGGGAGGTGGAAGGGGGGGGGGGGTCAGATGGGGTGGTGGGCTGGGGGAGTTGGATAGGGGGGTAGGAAGGGGGGGCCGGATGGGGGACGCTGCGGAGAGGGGGGTTGGAGATGGGAGGGGCGGAGCGCGGGTGTCAGAGGTCGGGGTGAGAGGGGGGAGTTGGAAGGGTAGCGGAAGGGGGGGGGTGGATGGGGATGGGGTGGGGGGATTCAGATTGGGTGGGGTGGGGGAGGCGGATGGGGGGTGGGTTGGGGGAGGCGGATGGGGTGGTGGGTTGGGGGAGGCGGATGGGGGGGTGGGTTGGGGTTGAGAGAGGGGGGTTGGAGATGGGGGGCGGAGAGCGCGGAGAGGGGGAGCGGAGAGGGGGGCGCGGGTTGGAGATGGGAGGGGCGGAGCGCGGTGTCAGAGGTCGGGGTGAGAGGGGGGAGTTGGAAGGGTAGCGAAAGGGGGGGTTGGTGGGATTGGGATGGGTGGTGGGTTTGGGGAGGCGGATGGGGGGGTGGGTTGGGGGAGGCGGATGGGGTGGTGGGTTGGGGTTGAGAGAGGGGGTTGGAGATGGGGGGTAGGCGGGGGGTGGGAGAGGGGGCGGAGAGATTGGCGCTGCGGGAGATAGGGAGGTTGGAAGGGGGGGTCCGATGAGTGAGTTGGAGAGGGGTTCGGATGGGGGTCAGATGGGGAGGTGGAAGGGGGGGTCAGATGGGGTGGTGGGCGGGGGGATTGGAGAGGGAGGCGGAGAAGGGGCTGTGGAGGGATGGAGGGGTAAGAGTGATTATAGTTTGGCGGGGGAAGGATGGAGGATCACGTCAACTTTTCTTCGTATCGGACGCATGCACTTTGAGGGTGGGCTGAGATCCAGGTTCACCATCATAGCCAGAGCGCCAGAGCGCGAAGATGATAACAGTATTGATGCTGAGGGAGCAAGAATGAAGGGAAGGCATATTATATAGCAATCATGAATGTAGGATCACCACCTAATCAAGAATGGTTCACCATAAAAGGGTGCTCAAAAGAGAGGAGATGCAACTCTTAATCTTAGCCATTCAAGGGAGAACAAAGAAATGGGCATTAATGAAAGTTATTGTGCAGAAGTAAGGGCCATCCACAAAAATTGCGCCCAATTTTATTTAACTGTGAATTTTAATTGATTGAGTGGATGAAATAAACATCAAGAAAATGAAAAAAGGGCGCCGAAAAAAACGCGTGAGCTTTGATTCCTGTTACCTAATAAACCAAACCAAAACCATCAAGAAAAAAATAAATGAAAATACAATGGTTTTGACACTTGATAATAAGCCTTGAGTCTGGAAATGTTTACCAAAGGTAGGGTGTCGCCAGCGAGGGTTTCCAATTGCACAGCACCCCAATGCAATATCTTCAGCACGCGAAAAGGTCCTTCCCAATGAGGGATCCATTTCCCTTTTGCAGTCGTATGAGGGTTAGGTTTATGGAGAAGAACTAACATGCCTGATTCAATGTTGTTTTTCCACAGATGTCGATCATGTGCCTCCTTCCGCTTCATCTGAGTCGCTATCAATTGTTTGGTCGCTAGTAGACGAATCTCCTCCACTTTATGTAGTGCTCCTAGCCTCTAAGAGACATCACAATCCTTGTTTCCCTGCATGAATGCTATCTTAGGCGATCCATGTAAAAATTCAAAGGGCTCGATGGGTAATATGCCGTAAACCAGTTGGAATGGGGAATATCCAGTGGCCTCTTTGTAGGCTAACTTGTATGCCCAAAGTGTACCTTGGTAAGCAATGCGCCATGAAGTGGGTTGCAACATACACTCCTTTCTTAACATTGCAATTAAAACCTTATTTGTCGATTCATCCTGTCCATTTGCTCGTGGATAGTAAGCACAAGAGGTCCTATGAAGAATTCTATACTTGTTGAAGATTTCTTGCAAGACTTTATTGACAAAATGGGTACCCTGATCAGTACAAATTTCAAGTGGACAACCAAACCTGCAAATGATGTTACTATAACTGAAATCAGCAACAGTTTGGGCAGTGCAATCGGGGGAGGCAATAGCTTCAGCCCACTTTGTCGCATAATCTGTAGCTATCAAGAGATATTTTTCTCTTTTTGGAAAAGCGGGAGGGTAGATGGGCCCTACAAAATCTAGCCCCCACTTCTCAAATGGTTGCCAGGAGGTGGAAATAACCAAGGGGTTATGTCTCTGCTTTGTTGGCTTAGGTCCACACCTCTGGCAAATGTCACATGCCTTTCCCCATTCATCTGCATCCCTAAATAGTGTAGGCCACCATAGACCAGCATCCAGTATCCTCTGACTCATAATATGTCCTGGTAGATGCCCACCACCTGTTCCTTCATGTGCAGAGTGAAGGACTTCCCTCACTTCTTCTTCTTCCAAACACTTCCTGAACCGGTCATCTTTGCCCTGTCTGTACAATTTATCTTCGATGAAGGTATATGGTCTACTCTTGATTAGCAGGCTCTTCTTTTGTACAACACTAGCCTTTTCTGGATACAATCCAGTTTTAATGAAATTTTTGATGTCGTAATACCAACCTTGAGCTTTTACAGCAAATAGATGAGCATCTAGAAAGTCATCATTGATTCCACTAGTTTCATTCATCATATTTATTCTGGATAGGTGATCCGCCATAACATTTTCTTTTCCTGGTTTATGGACTAGAGAAAAATCAAACTCTTGGAACAACAATAACCACCTCCATATTCTACCGGTGGCCTGGGGTTTGTTGAGTAGGTATTTTAGTGGTTGGTGATCTGATATAATAATAAATTTTACCCCCAGTAAGTAATGACGGAATTTTTGGACAGCAAAGATCATTGCTAGGGCTTCCCTTTCAGTAGTATTGTAATTCCTTTCCGCCTTTGTCAAGATTCTACTGGCATATTGAATTGGCCTGTCCACTTTAAATTCTTCACTGGGTTGGGTCAAAACTGCCCCCACTGCATAGGCACTGACATCGACATGTATATGAAAGATTTTTGACCACTCAGGTGTGACCAAGATAGGAGCACACACCAACCTTGACCGTAATGTTTGATATGCTTTTTCCTCCTCTTCTTCCCATTTAAAAGGTACTTCCTTACCTGTAAGTCTAGTCAGAGGTCTAGCTATCTCTGCATACATTTTTATAAACCTTCTATGATAACCGGTATGCCCCAAGAAACTCTGGATCTCTTTAGGGGATTTAGGTTTAGGCAACTTTAATATAGAAATGATTTTGTCAGGATCTGGGGCCATACCTTTAGCCGACACCACATGTCCTAAAAGGGTTCCTTCTGTCACAAGGAAATGACATTTATTTGGATTGAGCTTTAACTTAGTCTCTCTGCATCTTTGGAAAATATTCTGCAGCTGCCTCAAGTGGTGGTCCAAACAATCTAGATGAGTTTCCTTGTGAGATCCTGAAAACGAAGAGAAGTCATCCATGAAGATTCTAAGTGATTCCAGCAGTAGGGGGCCAAAAATGAGATTGACCGGTCTGTTAAAGGTGGCTGGAGCATTTCTGAGCCCAAATGGCATTTGTACATACACATATGTTCCCCAAGGTGTGATAAAAGCAGTCTTTTCACGATCCTCTGGATGTATTGATATTTGATTATAGCCACTGAATCCATCCATAAAGCTATATAATGCATGCCCAGCCACTTCTTCAATGACCTGTTCTGCAAAAGGCATAGGGAACCCATCTGGAATGGTCACCTTGTTGAGAGCTCTAAAGTCAACACAAATTCTGATTTTATTGGTATTCTTCTTCGGTACTATAACCATAGGTGAGAGCCACTCTGAGTGTTCCACAGGAATGATGATTCCTGCATCCTCCATCTTTTGGATTTCCACATAGACGGCTTCGGCATATTTTGGATTAAGTCTATAACTCCTTCCTCTGATGGGTCTGGCTCCATCAACCAGAGGGATTCTGTGCTCTCCATAAGATGCAGGCACTCCTTCTAAGTCTTTATAATGCCAGGCAAAAACATCTACATACTGGGTCAAGAAGGATTTTACCTTTTCAAGGAGCCCTGGGTGGCTCCACAACCAAGTGGCCACCAGAACTGGCTGATTATTGTCTTGAGTGCCTAAGTGTATTTCTTGGACATGATTTCTCGCTACCATATTATCTCCGTGTGCATCTGCTTCCTTGTCTTCTTCTACTAGCTTTTCATGCATTGCTTCATAAGCAGGTGTATTTTGGACTTCGATGTGTTCCTCCTTGTCCTGCATCCATCCTGCAGGGATTTCTTGAATTGGGAAAGAACATTCAACCTCAGAATTTTTTACCTTGTTTTTAGCTTTAGAAACTTCTTTATCTATGGTTGACACATCCTCCTCCAAGTTGTATTTGAGGGGAATCTTCCTGCCCCTTCTGTGGTCTGTGATGGGCTCTCCCAATCCATCAACCTGGACCTTTTCCTTGTCTTCATCATAACCTTCAGTCGTGCAAGGATTATCAAGAAAAATTCCAAAACAAGAGGAAGAGTTGCCTGCTTGGAGCCAACTTAGAATATCCTCTTCTTCCTCAAAATCTATTTGGGGTTGATCCTCCGCTTCTGTTTCCATGCAAATGCTCACTGTTTGCATCATACTAGTGTTTCCTTGATTGTCTGGGCCTTCTTCTAGATGAATTTGTGCCAGCTCTTGCCCTTTCTTTTGTACCCACATAGTGTCCTTACCCCAATCATGAATGACACTGGCATGCCTCAGCCAAGGTCTTCCAATTAAGAGAGGAAATCCTCCTTCAACCTGGGGCAATCTTAAAACCACAAAATCCAGAATGAATAGATTACCTTGTACTTCAAGTGGAACTTTTGGGATTACCCCCAAGGGCCTTACTTTGCTCTGATCTGCCAACGTAACCGTGAAATTTGCAGGTCTTGAAGGGTGGAGTCCAATCTTTTTCATGGTATGTTCAGGCATCAAGTTAATGCCAGAACCACCATCCACAATAACACCTTGAAATTCATGACCCTTGATTGATATTGTAAGCCGAGGATTTTTATAATCCATAAGGGGTGCTTCCCCCATAATTATCCCTTTATGTAAAATAGCAGTCTTTGCCACTAAGCTTGTAGTAGAAGCCTCATCAATTATCTGCAATAATTCTGACCTGAATTTCCCATCCATCTTTATTAATTCAAAAATACTAACCTCCTTCTTCATTGACTTGAGTAGTTTTGAAGCCTCTGACTCTTTAAGAGAATGAGCTTCATTTGCTTTGCCAAACTCTTCTTGAGCCCTGTTGAAGGCATGCCCAATGGCATCACTGGTGCCTATGAGATATTCCTTTTGGTTTGTGTCTGCACTTGTGGTGGCTTTGTCTTCAAATGCAGCTCTGTTTTTGTTCAATTCCTTAATTATCGATTCTTGATTTTCTACCACTATTGCCGTTCCCTTGCTTCTTGTCTCTACTGCAAAAGATTCAAGTTCTTCTAATTGTACCACTCTGGTAGATGGTGAGGGTTCATTCACCTGAGGTAATGTTTCCTCCTTGAATACAGAGATCATTTGGAGATGGGGTCCGGAAGTAGAGGCTTGATTCTTAGGACAACAGTTTGTATAGTGATCCCTAGCCTCTGGACAGTTCCTACAAGGAGGGGCATTTTCTGGGAGAGTGCACCTAGATTGGTAGTGCCCGCACTCTCCACATCTGAAGCAAATGATGGGCCTTCTAGGCCCATTCGCAAAATTATTCCTTGGTCTGGGATTATAGTTGTTACCTTGGTTTGCTGCTGCTGCCATTGCATTTGCTGGTGGCAAGAGTCCTCCTTGTGTCCAGTATGTCGTTGTAGGCATTCCCCTTACTTGGCATTCATGGGCCTCATGCCCAATCTTCCTGCATAATTGACAAGTCACATTTAGCAGAGGACATTCACTTACTATCTGCCCTTGCTTGCTGCACATGGAGCACCAGAGTCGATTCTTAATGCCGCCTCCTTTGAGTTCCTGCAATTCCTGTCTCAGTTGAGCTAGTTCTTCTGCTTGGGCTTCCTCTTCCTTTTAAAGCTTGAGGGCTTCAATCTCTTTTCTCAGTTGAGCTACAATAGTCTCCTCCTCTGTGTAGGGCTTATTCCTTTTCAAGCCCTCCAGCTCCCTTCTTAACTGGATCACTGGGTCCTCCAGTTCTGTACCATAGGATGGTTGGGAAGAAGTTGCACCATACTTGTGCCTTATGTGTTCCAAGCGTGTGGCCGTATTGATGAAATCCTCAACAGAGGCAGTAGGTAGCACTAACTCTTTTATTTTGCATTGGGTGACCACAGGTAGGGGTTTGGCTAACCATTTCTTGACAAAGAAATCATGCGGTGGATCTGGTAGTTTAGCCATTAGGGCTTTGGCCCTGGTCACAAACTCTGACTTTTCTCCTGGACCCAACCTCAAGTTTTCTAACTCTTCGATAATGATCTCCGCCGTGTTTCCATGCTGAAACTGATTTTTGAAGGCCTCTTTCATCAAATCCCAAGAGGTAAAGTGGTTTTCCGCAAACTGGCTAAACCACTTGTCTGCCAGACCTTCCAAAGTGGCAGGGAAGAGTATCAAGAAGGCATCTTCCCTACCCATTAGACCTCGAGTCTTGCATAATGCAAGAAATCTTCGAATGTCCTCATCTCGATCCTCATGGGCTAAACCTCTGAAAGAGGGAAATTTTATGTTTAATCTGGAGAGTAAGGTTTCTAGGTCCACCTGTCCTGCCATGCTTCCTACAGATGAAGTCGATGAAAGTGGACTCGATGATCTTCTCTTCGCCTTTCTTCTTGTCTGCTTGCACTTGACCCTCAAGGTTTGTGACCGGGTCGCGGTCATGAGCTGTTCATAGTTCACCTGAAATGAGACACTTGATATAAGTACTTACCTCGTTTAGTCAACTGGAGTATTACTGTTGGCACTGGAATAGATCTTCTCCTAAGCTCAAATCTCCTTGTAAGTCCCACCGTGCGTGCCAAATTTGTTGGGGGTTTCTTGGACGTGAAGGAGTTTGAGGGTTTGTAGGAGAAAAAAGAAGAAGACGAGAGAGGAAATAACTCAGACAAGCTTCTGCAGAAACACCTTTGAACCTTTGAACCTTGAGTTTTTTATTACAATAGAAGGATTACACTGTTTCATTCAATCCAAGTTAATACTTCGGGCGCAATTACAGAGAATGCTCAATCATAAAAGATCAATTATCTCAGAATCTTCCAGCAGCTGGCCTCTTCTGCACCAGTCCTTCACTTGCTTCCAGCTTCTCCTTGTGCACACCTTGCACTAAGCTTCCACGAGCTGAGGGACTAATACTTTTCTGGCCTGATCGCGGTCACTTTCCGAGGTCGTCACACACCAGTGACTCTTCACTTCTCCTCTTGCTCTCTACTTCCAGTGTCCAAGAATAGCCTTTTGTCTCTCTTTTGTTGAGTGCGCCGGTTCCGCGCACTCTAATTGTAATACAATCTTGGTGCCCTTTCAATGTCCCAAGATTGTCTTTTGAACTGGTCACCAACGACTCACTACTTTGTCCTGTAGTGACTTTAGAACAAAATTTTGATTGGGCGGCCCTATTTCCACCTTTGCGTACGCGGCCGCTTCCATACCTTCAGCTTTCCTTTTAATTCTTTACTGTTGCACCTAAGATTTTAAATTCACCCTTTGAATCTTAAGAGAAAAAATACTTTGCACCCTTAGTTCAACCGGTTAGGGCTCAACAGATGCCCACCTTCAATAAAATGAACAATGCTCTCAACCTGCTAGCAATTGAGATTACTGTATATGTATTAATTCACATAGAATTACAATGACATTGGTAATGTATAATTGCACAATGTGAGGGTAATGATAGAGCTATAGAATGAGCTCACTAATCACAGAAATTCCCTCTCAAAATGATCTCCAAATCGGGCTCATTGTCACACTTGATTTTGATCCATTTTTTATAGCTTGGAGTTGGAGCCAACTTTTGAATTCAATTCAATCTCTTAGCATAAAGTGAATCCCAAACTTCAGGACTTACTTTCTCATCAACTAACTACCAAGTAATTCAAGATTTAATTCCTCCTAAATCCATGTGAGATTAGTGCAATTAACATATGCATTTTTACAAGGGTAAAAGTAAACTAATTTTTACAAGGGAATACTCATATGTGACTATATGAGATAAATGATAATTTCCCAAGTGTGTAGGCTTGGACTCATTTGTACCAAGAGAAGATCAATCATGTGAATTGGGCACTCTCCATTCTGACTAAGGCTGGATTATATGTCTTCTGATTTTAATGCATTTCAAGCTAAACATGGGATAAGAAATTAGTGTAGGATGCCATAAGCACCTCAATAGAATGTAGTTGCTAAAATAATGAATAGGTCTCCCATGCAGATGGTTAGGTGTATGGTCAAAAGTCTGGCTTTATTGATAGCTTGTGGCTTGAGGCTATTACGTGTGCACCATATCTACTTAATATGTGTCGAATCAAAGCACTACACTCCATCCCTCCATATGAGGCTCGGCTTTTTTGCAAGCCATTTATTGCTCATCTACATGTCTCTTTTCGTTGTTTGGCATATGCATTAGCGCCTGAACAAAAACATAGGAACTTGGATCATAACGTAGTAAAATGTATTTTTTTGGGTAGAACTCTAAAAGCAAAGACTATCCTCTATATCATCCATAGACTAAATGCATTTTGGCTAGCGATGATGTTGTTTTGGAAGATGCAATTCAGTCCTTACTTTCATATACTTACGGAGACCTCACTTGGCTCTAAATATGTGTATGATACTTTGTTGCATCTTTCTATAGCTTGAGATTCACGTGCTAGTCAAAACAAGGCAATTTCTTAGCCTTTACAGGTTTCACATAATGATGTAGATAATTCCATTTCAAATGCAAATTTACATTATGCACTTTTATGAGAGATTTAATATAGAGGAGGCAAAAACTATGCCTAATTGGTTCTTTCAAACTTTGTGAGATAGCAAATTAGATGCACCTTCGTCATATCATACTCACTAAGGATCTCATAGTGCTTCTTTTGCATCACATTTCTATGCAATGGCTGCCTCTAGTGTTTGTGATGAGAATGAGCTTGCTTCTTTTGATAAGCTATAAAATTCTGAGATTTGGATGGATGCTATGCAATGAGAATATGATGCTATCATGAAGAATGGTACTTGGTCTTTATTTGATTTGCCTCCCAGCAAAAGGCGATTTGCACTAAATGGGTACACAAGGTGAAGTGTAAGCCTCGTGGAATAGTTGGTAGGTATAAGCCTAGGTTTGTTGCAAAAGATTATGCTCAAGAGAGAGGGATTGATTTTGATACAAACTTTTTTGTCACATGCTAAATGGCCACTATTCATATCGTTTGTGTGCTTGCAGCCCATCATGAGTGGAATGTACATCAATTGGACACTAAAAGTGCGTTTCTAAATGATGACTTACATGAAGAAGTGTATGAATTTCGGCCCTATGGTTTTGTGAAGAAAGGGCATGAAAACAAAGTGTGCAGGTTGAAAAAGGCACCATATGGTTTGAAGCAAGCACCACATGCTTGGTATGAAAATATACATGCCTCCTTGATTCAACACTATTTTGAGAAAAGTCCAACTGAGAGCACCTTATATGTTAAGCAGGAAAATGTTCTGCTTTTGATCATTGTTTCTATATTCATGACATGCTACCCATTGGTCCTAATGAGATGCATATTGCTAATTTTGAGGCTGAGTTTTATGCCTCTTTTGAGATTTTAGATTTGGGGCATCTGTATCACAATTTGGGCATTCAATTTATGCAAGCAGATCGTGGAATAGCTCTATGTCAAAAAAATTATATTGACACATTATTGGAGTGTTTTCGTCTTGATGATGGTAAAAGTATTGCCATTCCTATGGAAATACGTTTAGACTTGAGTCTTCATGCTGCTCGAGATGCATTTGATGTTGTTCTCTATCAGTAGGTTGTTGGATGCTTTATTTACTTATGCATAATGTGGATTGACATTTTGTTTGTTGTCTCACAAATGAGAAACTTTGTGCATTTCCTAGGTGTTAAGAATTGGTAGGCATTTAAGTGCATCTTTCACTACTTGAGTGGTACCGGACCACTTGGAATCTATAATCCCAAATGAGGATCACTACCATCAAATTTATATGCTTTTTATTCCTCTAATTGGGGTGGTTTCTATGACAATCATGTGTCCACCAGTGGTTTATGTTTCATGCTTGGTAGCTCATGCATATCTTCATTGAGCAAGAAGCAGCCTACTATGGCTACTTCTAGTTGTGAGGTTGAATATAACATAGCTTTCACAATGATTGGTCAGAGTGTATGGCTCATATGCCTTTTGGCTCATTTGGACGTTGGTTAGTCTTCTATCACCACCATCTTCAATAATAGTCAGAGTGCATTGGTAATTGTGAGAAACCCTATGTTCTATGCTTGTGCATCTATCCTAGTATGTCTCGTCATATGCAATGTTCATCCTCTATTCAGACACCCCCTTTTTTCTTTGACACTCATAAATTACAAAAAATAATCTTATTTGTATGCTATATGGCCGTTGCAACCACTCTCTATATACCATTTCTCATGTATAACCTATAGATCTTCATAATCATGCCTCATTGCAAGTCAGAGATCATTCTCAAAGTATTTTTGTTAGTGATGATATTTCCGATGACCAGTTTAATGGCTAGATCCATCCGTTGATCCTGTATGGTAGCCTGCATTGGCATATCATCCCAACTTTCCACAAACATAACATCCACTACACTAATTCCTATTTGAGTTGTAAGTATTTTTCTACCTTCCACTTGAACCTCTTCATCTTCATCTTTCTCTACGATTTCCTTCTTTAATGGATCCTTGTTTTTCTGTCCTTGGTTTTCGTGTTGATCTTGTGGCTTCCTGTTCCTCTATTTGAGCCTCGTGCCCATTTTCCTTTACCTCTACATGCATAAATGACTTGATTTTTCCCATCATTTTCTTTTCTTCCAGATCAAAATACATTAAGGGAAAAATGAAGCCTCCACGGGCCTTTTAAAGTCAAATATACTTCTAGAATATTCCCTCCAAGCTAATGAGAATGGGCCAGAGGGCACAATATCTAGAGCTTAGCAAATTGGAAAGAATATGCAAAAACGTTTTTTGGACGGGGGACCACAACAAAAGTAGGGCTCCCAAAATTAAATGGTCTACATGCATCAGCCGAAAGGATTGTGGGGGACTCGGCATTTTCGATATTGAAGGCACGCAGCAATATGGATCATCAAGGTTGGGTGCAACTGTGAGACTTCTTGGCCAAGGCTCATTTTCAAGAACAAGAATGTGCTTATGCTAGTTTGCCTTCCTAGTTGGCAGGACTTAGCCCTCTTTACTCTTCTTTTCTTCCTGATTCCGATTTCCCCTAAAGGCTTGAATCTTGTGTGCTCCCTATGGAAGTGTTGGAAAGAGTTCAAACAATTTATCACAATTAGAGAAGATCGGAAATTGGTGGTTGGTATCAAAAAAAATGACTCAATCTAGTTCCCAATCATGGGCATGAGGGGTGTGGCTTCCTAGGATCTCGAAAAGGCTAAAAGCCTCTGGAACAAGGGTTTCAGACTTTGGAGACACCTTTGGAAACAAGAAACTGGCTTGTGGATCAACTTTTAGGACATAGACCCTGAACTAAGAGTGAACTATGAAGAATGGACTCTCCCTTAGAGCAGATGCATTGCTTGGGAATGATCTACAACACACCTTCTCATTGGGTGGGATCAGCTATGCCATGTGGGCTTTATTTGACACAGTGGCAATGGCTTGTCCAAAATCCTCATAATCAAGGTGAACACGGACTATCATATCATACTTAACAAGAACTGGAGTCTCACTTGCACAAGGTTGCATTGGGATTTGAAATTCATGTCGCTCTAGCATCCCCTAAGCAAGATCAAAAAGTTGATGCTCGTGTGGCAAATTCTCCATCATGGCATCTGGACCAATCAAAAGGCTTACAAAATTTATGGGGCTACGCCATGGTGTAAGCGGTGCCATCATAGCTTTGAGGATTTGGGTCACATCTTCTTCGCTTGCCCCAAGTCTCTTGGGCGCTGGTAGACCCTTGGGAGTATCTTGAGAATGCAAGTACAAAATCACTTGGAAGCAAGCTCTTCTTGGCAAAGCGATGGGCGCCTCAGCCGCACTTTGGAATGCTATAAGAGGGAAACCTCTAAAAATTTTGGAGGGAGCGGTGTGCCTACAATTTTGGACACCCTCCGAAAGAGTGGTGGATTAAGAAGTCCCTATTTCTCATGGGCAAAAGGATATCCAACTGAAAGAGGTCTCCACCCCTTAGGCATCATAATATGTTTTTCGTTTAGAACAACAAGCTTAAACCCACGTGTGCCCCACATGAGGAGGATGAGAGGCTTATAAAGCTCCTTTGTAACGTGCTCTAGATCTAGATGTTCTACCCTTGCTTTGTGGGATTAGGAGGTCCCAAGGGCACTAGTCCCATTCACTTGTGACCTTCTCATTTGTAGCCTTTTCGTTTAGTTAAAGTTCGAGAGAGTATGCCTTGGTTGAACTTCCTTTTCTTAAAAAAACACATACACAACAATGATTATAAGCATGTCATTTGCAAGCTTAAAATATAAGGTTCTCTTAGTTGAACTCTTCTCAAAACCATGTGCAATCAAGTAGGCATGTGTCTTTTTATCTTTATCACTATCTTATTCATATTTTTAGTAGCATTAGCGCTCTTGGGATATTCAACCAATAAGAAGAATTGCGACTATCTCTTGGGTTCTTCTATTACGTGGACTTGGAATGTGTCTTCTGTCACTTAGTTTTGAAATTCTTCTTGGGCTGAAGTAATATAAATAATGATATAAATAATGTAAAGGATGACCCATGTAGAGATTATATCCAGATCTGATTGAAACCACGTTTTCAATCACATACATGCGATTCTCGAAAGGCCATGCGATAATCTCTCTTGCATTTTGTCTTGTGCCTCGATGAGATGCCTTTTTCCTTTTCAACAAAAGCCTCAGTCAGAGATTCTAGATTTCTTCTGTGATCTCATTTTCCAAAATAAATAATATGAGGGAAATCGATATTTAAGTTTTTTGATCATTCTAATATTGAGAATACAAATCTTCCTTATCCAACACATCATACAAAAAAGTATATTATTTCATGGATCACTTTCATAATCATGGAACAAATCTAAGATTTACGATATTTTAATTTTTCAACAGGTCCGTAAAACTCACTGTAACCAACTTTATTTCATCATTTGATATGCACAGAAAAGGTCAGGTATTTAAATATCCATTAGCTTCAACCGAATTCACTATTCGTAATCATTTCTTTAGAATATTTACAGATGTCGCAAGCTTCATATAAAAGAAAAAGGAAGAAAGTAGATATGGTTATTTGGAGGCAAAAATATAAGAACGATATATCGAGATTCACCTCCCTCTCTCTTATACTGAACTTATAGTGATGTGGGCATGGTTAAAAAAGATACAAAAAACATCATTATGAAAACTTAGGTGACAAGGATTTAGGAGCATATGTTATTTCAGTAAAATCATCTACTTAAGGAGTGCTTATAGAAAATCTAACTAATGTCTTTCGTTAAATATTTCATAGACTTTTTCATGCTTCACCTATCCATGGATATAAGAAAAATTCATCAATCATGCACTAAAAATACGATTTTGTTAATCCATGCATGGGAATCATGTTTAAAAATAAGGGAACTATCACATAATTAAATTTTATGCACGTATACGAAAAACGTACCACTTCATTAAACATAAATATAAATCCACATGCATGGTTATTAAACGACCAAATGCGATTGGAATTTCGCGCATACTTTTCCTAAACTTTAGAAACCGAAAAAGGGAGTGAAGGCATGGTTATAGTATGCACATTATGAAGATAATTTGAAAATCTTTTATAAGCAGCCGAAGAAAAAAAAAACGAAAAAGGAGCGTACGTTTTCTGCAATGTAAGGGAATAATGCATGAAACCATTACGTTCTGTTTCATTCACATAAAACATGCATCCCACATGCACCAAATGAAACACATCAACATAAGTATAGCACAACATAATATCTACATAGTCAATGAAAACGTGCATCCTAGAAGCGCATGGACATGTAGAAAAGGGTCTATATCTTCTCACTCTTTTGTTATCCCCCTATCAGGTTTCTCCTAGATGCTTGAGCTTAGTTTGCTCCCTTTGGAAGACTTGGAACAAGGTGAAATAGTTTGTGAAGATCAATGAAGATTGCAAGAGGGTAATCAATATTAGAGAAAATGAGTCGATCTAGTTCCCCATCAAGGGCATCAAATGCGTTGAGCATAACAACCTCCAAAAAGCTAGGAAGCTTTGGAACAAAGGTTTGTATTTTTGGAAACACCTATGGAAGAAAGAAACATGCCAATGAATTACATTTCAGGACATTGTTCCTACTAGGGTGAGTGAACTATGAAGAATGGTGCATGTTAGGAAGCAGATTCAATGCTAGGGAGGGCTCAAGGACTCACCTCCTTATTGTGCATGACTACCCTTACCTTGAGGGTCTTAGACGGCACAACAAGAATAGTCTTTATAAAATCCCATACCCAATTGGGCTAAAGCTATTGTGCCTATTCTCACTTTTGGACCCAAACATCCCATAATTAGAACAAAGGAGAAGAATGTGGAATTTAATTAAACATCATTCTTAATAAGATATGGTTTCTAGATTGGTCATCTTTTAGGTGGGATCCCTAGTTCCAATCGCTTTGGGATTCCCTCATGGAGGTTTTAAATTCAGCTCTTATGTGGCAAATTATCCACTGAGGAACTTGCACCAATGTAAAAGCTAATAGAATTTGCGGAGCTTCTCCTTGGTGTAAAAGATGTCATCATGGAAATGAGGAATTGGGAAACCTCTTCTTCTCTTGCACCAAGTTAATGTCTATCTAGCAGGCCCTTGGGAGAATCATGTTGCTAGAGGGACAAATCAACTAGAAGAAAGCACTACTAGGTGAAGCGATCGGTTGTTCCATAGCGCTATGGAATGCTATAAGAGGTGAGAACCTATGGAAGATTTGGAAGGACGGATGTGCACCAACATTGATAGCCCCCCTAGAGAATGCTCGATTGAAACATCTCTTTTCCTTTTAAGCAAAATAATTTCCAATTCTAAGATCCCCCACTGTTTAGACATCATAGAGTGGTTTTTTTAAGAGCAACAATATTAAAAGCAAGTGGGCCTCCCATGAGGAAAAGAAAAGGGTTATTAACATTCTTTGTAATGTCTTCTAGCATGTTCTAGGAAACCCTTGCTCTGTGGTATTTGAGGGGTCCCATGCATGCTAGGCTTGTTGACTCATACAATTGTTGTTCCTATTAAATGAGGTTTGGGAGAGTAGGCTATTGCTGAACTTCCTCTAAAAAATAAAAAAGTTACTCCTTGCCTTTCTTAACTTGTAAAATCTATAATTAATTTATCATTATACTTGGTAAAGTTTTATCATATTTATGAAATAAAAAATTCAAATTCTAAAAACTTATCTTTAATCGTTTAAGAGACGTATTTTGACTTCCCCTTCGTTGAATAAATGACGTGTAACCTATAACTTTGTAATTTATATAGTCAATTGATGGTTCTTCCTTTTCAATGTTCCCATTGCAATATCTCATTCTTCCATAGCTCAGTATACCAAACCATAACATTCATAACTTTATGTTGAAAAATATGCCTATCTTGAAAAATTGACTGAGCACGGTTTCTCGGGTTTTCGCAAACGCAAATATTCCCTTGTGCCATTGGAACTCTGTGGTTTATGTTTTCAAGGTCCTCTAAATTATTCCTACAGGCAAGATTGATTGCGTACTTCCATTCTACATGAAAGTTTATGAAAGTTTCTATGACAAGGTACGAGTCCATGTGGGAATATCGTGATTATATCTAAGGCTTGCCCATTTTATCTTCCCATCACTTCTATTTGTTCTTCTTGGTGTAATCACTTCTATTTGTTCTTCTTGGTGTAAGAGGTAGTGCCACGTTAAATTTATCCACTATCTATGCACATTGGATTCGTCCCCCCGTCAAGCCGGAGTCCAAAAGAGATCGTCAAGAAGAATTAGGGCTAATAACCCTCTAGGTAAAGACTTTACCTCCCCTTTTAGGTCATCACTCTTCATTAATGATGGGCATCGACAATTTTGTTTTTCTAAAGAGGAAGTTCAGCCTCAGCCTCTAGGTAAAGACTTTACCTCCCCTTTTAGGTCATCACTCTTCATTAATGATGGGCATCGACAATTTTGTTTTTCTAAAGAGGAAGTTCAGCCTATGCCTAATCTCCTTGATTGAATTAATAAAAGAACAATGATACAAAGAACGGGCATAGTGCCCCTGGGATCCCGTATTCCACAAAGTACGGCTAACATTTCAAATAGTTTAGAAGCGGTACGAGCCTAACTTTTGGACAAAATCACATAGACGATTAATGAATGTATCATCATGCTCATAGGCGGCTCATTTTCTGTTGTTTTGTTGTTTTCTATAAGAAAACTCCTGTGGTGCTGGAAGGGAGGGGTCTTTTTGAAATGCCTTATTCTTCTATCAAGAAGGGCAAGTGCTTTCTCAATCGATCACTCTTTATGAATGTCACCTATATTGTCCACACATTTTTTTTTCCATACCTTCCAAAATGCTTCCCCTCTAATGGCATTCCACAAGGCCGCAGAATAGACAATAGCTTCTCTCAATATGCTTGTTTCCAATTGATTTGGTTCTATAAGTTTAAAATCTTAGAAAGGACTCGTGAAATCATGGGACTCCTCGGGCATGAAAAGACGAGGTGACCAATGTCATCTCTACCACCAAGAAAAATTATATACCACAAGGTGGACCCATAAATTTTATTAGCTTTGACATTGGTCCAAGTTCCCTAGGGGAGAATTTTCAATGAAAGGTTCTCAATAAAAGGTAGCCACAGGTCCACAAACTTAAATTGCCATCTGAAACTTTGTCACTTGAGAAATCATCTTATGTTGATGGACATATGTAATTCCAAGTGTTTCTTGATAGTACATACCTTATCCAATTTTTTACCTCTAAGCCATTGTAAGCCTTTAGGAGGTTATCACATCCGAGAAGGAGGTGCATCCTGTGACTGTCTCAAGAGTTGATTCTATGTCTTAGTAGGCATGGATCTTCATAGTTAACTCTTATGCAAGGGTCTATGCCTGCAAACCCAATCCAATTCCCGCAATAGAAAATCAAATGGAATCATTTGGTCTAGTTCGAGACGCCCACGTCCAATCTTCATTAATCTTTATGGATGGTTTCATCTTGTTCCGAGTCTTCCACATGGAATGGGCTGAATCCGACCTTTAGGGAGTCATCGCAAAAGGGGAAAACATGAACTTAGAATGGGCTAAATCCGACCTTAGGGAGTCATCGCAAAAGGGGAAAACATGAACTTAAGTAAATCATGTCCCTTCCACGTTAGATGAACCACGAGTGGAAGAGAAGCCTTATTTCAAAGAATTAAACTAGCCCATGATGCTTCATCGTTGCACCATGCATTGATAATCCATTTGGCAACAATCCTATCAATCATCTCTCCAATGTTAGGAATGCCCAATCCACCAAAGTCTTTCTCATTTGTAAAGATGGCCCATTTTATCTTGGCTATACTCTTATGTTGGGATCCCCCATTAAGAGGAAGTTTTTGCAAGTACTTTCTAGTTTAGCTAGTTCTTTATCTTTCAGTCTCTAATAGGATATGAAATAGAAAACTGATGAAACAAGGAAGATATTGATGACCATGGCACATCCATCTAGATTGACTTGCATTTGCTTACTTTGAAGTTTGGTGAGAGCCGAATTCCAGCTCTGTCCCATGGAAACTTCAAAGACCATCAGAATACCAATAAATCCAAAAGATTTTCCCACACCGGAGCTCATGACCGCCATGGCTAACCAAGAATTATGGCCGTATCACAAAAATAGCCTTAAAATCCATTTTTGATTGGTTAATTCTAGACCTTAAAAAATGAAAAATAATTTTAGAAACTACCAAAAGATAATGATACTCATACTATGATTATGAACAAATGCATTCATGTCATGAGCAAAGATTCTAACATCATGGTGTTTTGCATGTGAGAAAGTCGCAGACCACGGATATGACCAAGATGTGCATGATTATTAAAGAGGAAGCTTACGCCACCAATGGAGATAGCAAAAAGAAGTGGAGCTAGGGGATAGCTCTATGTAATAGAGTGCTGTAATCTTATTGCCTTAGAGAATTGGCAATTTATGTTGATCCTAGTTAAGGTGTTGCCCAAAAGTGTTTCTATCATCTTGATAAATTTTGGCCCACATATCACATTTTTCAAGGATTGAAGAATGAAGTCCCAGTCGAGGAAATCATAGGTCTTATCAAAATCGATCTTCATGAGAAGGAACTTTTAAGAATTCTGTAGCAAAATCAAGGCCTTCCCACACGTTGATGATGGTATCAAGAATAAATCTACCCTTGATGAATCCTTTTTTTATGATCCTCATTGATTCAAGAGTCAAGATGACACACTAAATGGTTACTTATAAGCTTCGCAGAGATATTTTAACCAGTTTGCAGGATGGCGATTGGAGGACACTTTTCACTCTTATTTTTTCTATCTTTTTGTGGATCAGTTTAATCACACCTTATTGGGAAAATTTGGTAAACCTCCAAAATGCAATGCCTCTTTCTGCACTCGGCACAACAGATTCACCAATACATTCTTAAAACTGTTGAAGAAGTCATTAGTAAGACCATTCAGACCTATGCATTTTCCACTAGGCAAAGAAACAATGAGTTCAACAATATGAGTGTTAGCGATAGAGGACTCAAGAAGTTGCATCATATTTTGTGGAATTCCTTATGGCTCTAATTTTGGATATGATAGCCATGCAATCGTCTCTTTGAGAAGAGAGTGCACTAGCCACCCCTAGAAGTTGATTGAAGCGGTTGCTAATAAGTTTCATATTTTTTTGATCAGTAGTGCTTTCCACACATCTCTTTAGTTGGTTTATTTTCTTTTCCTACCCATCAAATCTTAAAATATATTTTCAACTTCTTTCTCCAAATCTCCTCTTCTTGCATGTCGAATATTACCAGTTTTCCTTTGTGCCTTGACAAGTAAATATTGAGACTGCTTGATAGCCTTCATCCAACACCTAGCCAGAGAGTCATTAGTGTTAAAAGTTTGGAGTCAGATCAAGGAGATCATATATTGAAGCAAAGGTATGGAGAGAATTGATGGATTAGTATGGAAATAGGGATCTTTGATGGAACTATACTATGGCTTGAACGAAAATAGCAGAGGATAATGATAAAAAATCACCAGCTTCTCACATTGGGAGCATCAAGCATAACCCAACATATCAATCATACTCCATGAAATATAGCTCTAAGCAAGCCTAGTTTCTCACAAATCGGCCCCCTGGCTGGAGGTTAAACCAAGAGAATCTTAGAACATCTTTGACTTCATCTAGAAAGTGAAGCTTAACATGGTCCAAAACGTATTTCTCTGGAGCTTCAATAACACATCCTTTTTGCTCCCATCTATCCAAAAAATATTCGACCATATTGAAGTCCCTACATTAAAGGATGGCCTCGGGGTGCAAGGAGTTCAAGTCTTTCCATGTGATCGGCCTATCTGTGTCTTGATTCGATGCCTACACAGATGCAATGGTGAACTTGAGAGGGTCCTTAAATGAGGCTCAAAGCCAATGTTGATTCCGATCTGCCACTATCTCTAGCATGGAAGTGAAGGAAACCGTTCTAACTCCCGCATGAACACCACCACTCCCTTGTAGATGCATCGTGGTGCACCACTGATGACAAATGGAATTACTCTTGAGTCTTTTGAAGTTCCACACCATCAACTATGATCTCTTGAAGATAGATGAAGTCTTGGATAGCATAATTCTCTTGAAACCATTGTCCTATCATAGCCTCTCTTGAGGGGTCTAATAGCCCTCTAACGTTTAACAACACTACTATCATTAACGAAGGTTAATGTTTTTCTTGGTCTAATCCCTCTTTTTATTTTTTCGTCTATTCTTCTTGATGAATAGGGATATCGGCGTACTATTCATCCTTTGAGGGGTCTTTTCCAAGCAATAGGCATCATATTTTTTCCGTTAAGAGAAAATAATAAAAGAATCGTGATTAGGAATTGTTGAACCAATAATTGAGCTTTTGTTGTCAAAATGTGACTAGGCATTATTGAACCAATAATCGAGCTCTTGTTGTGAGGGTTATCTTCCTTGGAATCTCCTTCCTCATTATCTTTTTTGGATTTAGTATTGTCCTCTGTAGATTCCTCATTAATTAGTCACTTATTGACTCATAACCACCCAATAGTCAAGATGATTAGTTTCCTTTTCGAGGATTTTGAAGAAGTTTACCTTAGGGTCGAGGTGGAAGGGATTCATCAGAATATGGTTTATGGGGATCTCCCCTCATTATGATCTCCAAGTTGCATTTCTTTAGCATGCTCTGATGTGGTATTCCTTAAAATCGAGTTCGACAAAGCCTACGACAAGCTAGAATGGAACTTTGTTCTCCAATCTCTTAAAGACCTCGACTGCAATCAGAAATTCACTAAGATGATTGCTTCATTGCTGGGGAACACATCGACACAACTAAATATCAATGGTTAGTTATGGAAGGCTATCATATTAAAATGCTCTATTAGGCAAGGGTGCCCATTGTTCCCTCTTCTTTACGCTATTTCCATGGAATGACTCAGCCGTCTTGTGCAACATCACATGGAAATAGGCCATATTAAAGGTCTCTCTCTACCCCTCAACCAAGGCTAGATGATCATGAGGCTCCTTCCTGATGACATGAATGCATTTTTGCATAATGATTTGACCAGCATGAAACCTTTTGGGGGTGCCTTGAAACATTTTGTGTGGCATCTGGTTCCAAACTAAACCACTCGAAAACTTCTTTTAGAGCCATGGACTGCCACCTCAACTGTTGGTTGACCATGGTTGCCAAATTATCCTTAGGGGCTTGATCTTTTGCCTACTCGATATTTGGATGGGCTTTGGTGTCTCAATGGAGCAACAATGGAATTGGGTCCTTTACAAACTAGAAAACAAGTTATCATATTGAAAGGGCATGCAAATCGACCTCAAGAGGCATGCCATGGTAATTAGACAACGATAGAAGGGGGGTTCCAAAAATAAAATGGTCTACCTGCACTCGCCAAAGGATTTTGGGGGTCTACACATTATGGAAATTGAAGTCATGGCTGACAAATTGGTGCCAAAATGGATCATCAGAGCTTGGTGCAAGTGTGAGACTTCTTGGGTCAAGCTCATTTATAGGATCAAGAACGTGATTACGCTCGTGGGCCTCCTTGGTTGGCAAGACATGGGCCTCCTTACCCTTTTTATTCTACGAGATTCTGATTTACCCTAAAGGCTCGAATCTTGTGTGCTCCCTATGGAAGAGTTGGGACAAGTTTAAACAATTTATTAGAATTAGAGAAGATTGGAAATGGGCAGCGAGTATCAGAAAAAATGACTTAATCTGATTTTCGATCACCCGCATCAGGGGTATGGCTTCCTAGGAACTCCAAAATGCTAAGAGGCTCTAAAATAAGAGTTTGAGACTTTGGAAAAACCTTTGGAAACAAGATACGAGCTAGTGGATCACCTTTGAGGACATAGGTCATAAAATTAGAGTAAACTACGAAGAATGGACACTCGTTGAAGGCAGATGCATCACCTCGGAATGATAAAAAACCAAACTCCTCATTGGGCGGGATCCGCCATGCCATGAGGGTCTGATTTGGCACAATGGCAATTGCTTGTCCTAAATTCTTAGAATCAAGGGGAAGGACTATCATCTCACGCTTAACAAGAAGTGGTGCCTGACTTAAAGAAGGCTACACAAGATTTGGAGGGAGTGGTCTACCTTCAATTTTGGACACCCTCTTAAAGAGTGGTCGATCAAGAACTCTCTATCCCTCCTTGGCAAAAGAATCTACAACGCAAGAGGTCCCTTTCCTTTAGGCATCATAAAGTGTTTTTCATAGAGAACAAGAAGCTTAAACCCAAGTGAGCCCCACATGAGGGGACATGAGGATTACTAACCTCCTTTGCAACATGCTCTAGATCCATAAGTTGTGCCCCTCCTTTGTGGGATTCGGGGGGTTCCGAAGGGCACTAGTCACATTCACTTGTATAATTTTTTTCTTTTTGAATTAAATTTCAAGAGAGTAGGCCACGACCTAACTTCCTTTTATTAGAAAAAAAAATATTCTCTAATTCTACGGTATGTTTTTTCCTAAGCCTCTTCCTCTACCCTTGAGGTGAACAATACTTTATTATCCAAAACTTGAGCATGATTCTAATCCTGTTTAGACCTCTATGATTTATCTTAAAGGGTAGACAATCTTTGATCTATGTCCAAGTGTCCCACAGTGGAAGAAACTATTAAAAAAGTTCTTGAAAACTATAATCTCTTCAAGCGGCTCAATTTCACCAATGTTTGTTTATTTTGGATGGTAGATTGAGGTTAAGATCCATCTCCACACAGATCCTAGGATGCCAATGCGCATTAAATTAGTATGATGTGCCTTCATACATGAAGACATCGACATCTTCCCGAGAGGCCACTGGGAAGCCTATGAAAGCGAGGATCTTCTTGCCAGGTGCCAATGTCATCAAAAAGTTTTGTTCAAACCTCCTCTCGCTGAGAAAGCTAAGGAAACAGTTAACTACTGTTAGACTCTTTTGTGAAACCTCAACAGATAAGAAATCAAGCAGGTGGCCCGTTTGCTTTGCATATGCAAAGCACTATTTTCAAGCAATGTCCGAGTTTCTAGGGGTAGTTTTTTTCTTATCACAACACAATTAAAATTAAAATACAAGAAAGTACAAGAGCGTAATAAATGTTTAAAAAGAAGGTTCCAAAGCTCTTCGTCCCCCTTGTGGGGGGCACTTACTTCTGAGTTTTTTCTTTAACTCTTTTAAGAGGAACTTATGTTGTGCCCTATTCTCCCTTGTAGGAATTAATTAAAAAACCAAAATGTACAAATGAATGGGGCATAGTGACCATGGGACCGCTGTATTGCACAACACAAGGATAGGATAGTCTTGAGGCGATATAATGATGATAGCTAGAAGCAAAAGAAAAGCTAAACAAACGAGAAGGCAAGATGGTCATACTAACGAATTACAAAAAAAGCACCCTATGGTGTCTAGAAAAAGGGGAATTCGTACAATTAGAAATTCTTATACTTGAAAGGATAAGTGATTTTTCGATTGAGCACTCTCTCGAGAGGTTATCAAAGTTGGAGCTATACCTTTCTTTCAAACTCTTTCAAACCCCTAATCACATTCCAGAAGGAAACAAAACAACCGATTACTTCTATAAGGAAATCTTATTTCTAGTTTATTTGACTCTATAGATTCAAAAGTCTCCCCACGCCTTACCAAACCAAAAAATTCCTTCGGCAAGAGAAGAAGAGGTGTCCTATGTCTTATCTACCCTTGAGGGAATTTTTACACCTTGGATGCGCCCCGAAAATTTTATAAGCTTCAATGTTAGTCGAGATCCCGATGGAAAAGTTTCAACATCATAACAACATTTCTGTCCTCAATCAAGGGATGCCATAGGTAAGGAATTCAAACTCCCATCTAATACTTGACTAATTTAGACACCATTTCCTATTCAACGAGATATGAAACTCCATATACTTATTATGACTAGGAATTTTGTTCAAGTTGTTTCCATTGGACAATTTTATATCTTCACTCCACGGGGGATCTTCACCAGGAAGCAAGCAGGTGAGACTTTGCATTATACCAAGCATTGATTCTATTTCTAAATAGGCAAAAAAAAATTATAATCCACTATCCACGTTGGATTAATGTCCTCAAATCTAATTCATTATGTTTTGCCGTCATTTCATAGGTTCTTCCATATACAAAACCCTTTGTTCCATAAATTCTTTGCTTTTTCAAGGCTCCAGATATCAACAACCTTGATTCCCTTCATCGAGAAGTAGATAAAATCATTCTCGCTGATACTACCACCCTACCCCTAATTTTCATTGATCTTGAAGTAAGCTTTAATGTTCTTCAAACTTTTCTATAATGAGAAAACCAAATCTCATCCTTTGGGAGTTACCTCAAAAGGAGAGAACAAAAAAGTGAGTAAATCTAGACCTTTCCAACAATGCAAGTCAAATGAACATAACAGAACTTTATTTTAAAAACTCAATATAGCCTATGAGGTATCCGTATTGCTCTAACGTATTGGCGAAACCATTTGACCATCAACTTATTGACCAAAACTTCAATGTCTAGAATGCCAAGCCCACCTAAAACATGGATATGGACGATATCAAAGGTCTCTTTCTCTCTCTCTCTCTATCTCTCTCTCTCTCTCTCCTTCAACCATGGTTAGATGATCATGAGGTTATTTGCAGATGACATGAACACGTTTGGTCATAATGATGTGACCAACATTGAAACCTTTTAGAAGTGTCTTGAAACATTCTGTGTGGCATCTGGTTCTAAAATACACCACTCAAAGACTGCATCTCGGCCATCTCTAGATCCCTCCCCAATTGTTGATTGACTAGGGTTACCAAACTATCCCTAGGGGTCAAGACTTCTTAGTATTCGAATGGGCTTTGGTGTCTTGATGGAGCACCGATGGAATTGGGTCCTTTCCAAACTAGAAAACAAGCTTTTGTATTGGATGGGTATGCGAATCAACCTTGCGGGGAGTGCCATGGTAATTAACACTTCTCTAATCTCCACCACCATTTACTTTCTCTCTTGCTCGAGATTTCCATTACTTTCATGTACCAAGGAGACATAATTTGGCTCTAGATATGTGTAAGAATCTTTGCTACCTCCTTTTATAGGTGGATAGTGTTAGACGATAATACTTCAATCCAACTTTCGGAAGAGTATTATCGGGTCCTCGGGTTCTTGGGAGTGGTAGGGGTCTGTTAGACAGAGGCCCTGTACTATTTTCCCAATCCTTTACACATTCGCAAGTATTCCCTCACGTCTTACACAGTGAGTGAGTTTGAATACTGACTACTTTTCAGCACGATGAGTGTTAGAATGTTCGGACCGAATATACTATGGTAATAATGCAGTGGTCCTGTCGTAACTTACAACTACTAGAATACGCTCTTCTCAATAATTAAATACTTCTCAATAAGACGATTCCATGTGACAAGTAAACACACCGAAAAAAAAATACACAGACAACTCGGATCGAGATTACGTCAAACTTTGCGTATACTGGCTCAAGTCACAGATTTCTACCGCAATTAATATCTTACTAATACTTCTGTCTACATACAGATCCTTGTCGAATACTCAGTGATCGCAGATTATTATATAGAACCTGGTCACTTAACCGAAAAGATACTAAACTTTGTTCTTACACAGTCTCACGCAGGACAACAAACACACAATCTTACAGCCGAGAAATACAGAATCGTATATAACTAATCATCAAATAGACTCACAACACAAGACTACCGAATGGGAATCGGTTCAACCAGAGAATAGCAGAATAATTAAATATGAATAGAATGGAACAGAATTCAATGTATTCAGCGATATCTCATACACAGTCTTAAAATATGATGCTCGCAATCTCCCAAATTGATTCACTATGACAGACAACGGAATAAATGCGATACTCGCAATCTCCAAATACTTCAGTTCGCGATGTGATCAACCTTACTCACTACAGTGCTCAACAGAACAGAGACTCCTTCCGAAAAACTGCCGATCTTTTGCCGCTTCCCTTTATGTGCTTTTAAATAGAAGTCTGCTACCGCGAATCCACTTTTTTCGGCACCTGTCCGGGTTCATCCGTCCTGGTTCAGCGCCGCTCAATTAATTTCCACCTTCTAGAGGAGATATTGACTATTCCATTGATTAACACTGGCACGCACGGTGGACTCGAACCCGCAAGTGCAGTACTATTGGTAATGTCCTTTTGCCTGGGCTATCCCACTGTTCTCTTTACATGCATCAGAAAGGCTCTGGCTAAACGTTCATAATGCCCATATCCTGCTGGTGTTTCAGCAAATATCTTTCAATCCCGAATGTGTCACTGTACGTGATAGGTTGTCTCTTTCTCCAGAACTTGCTCAAACTCGTATAGCTGGTCTAGTTGCCTCTTTATGAAGTCCTGCTTTCTTATATGCTGTTGCCTCAAAAACTCATACTTTACATACTCGTATTCTTCAGTTGCAGCTCTTCCTTTTTTGAGTTAAATAGCTTTTTGAACATCTAAGCCATTCTGAAAAACATGTCTATTTATACATACAATAAGAATCTACTCTTGATCTCGTTGTTACCTGGACCCACCTTCTTGATCATGTGCTTTAAGCGCTTCGTCTATGGAATCAAAGTACCCTCTGTGCTGTTGAATCCTCTTCTTCTTGAAAGTTTGTGCGTGTTTTTACCAACTTGGATATATTTGTGCCATACTTGTTGAAAATATCCATGTCTTCTGCAGAAGCCATGTACCCATACAGTATCCTATCACCACCTGGCTGAAATATCCTTTTACAGTGTCTGTCGGTCCATGCCAGGATTTGACTCCCCAATCCTTTCTGATCGCACTTGTTCTAGTGGCGGAACAAGTATAGCTAGCCATCTCCTGCGAAAAAGTGTCCAGCGATTTTGAATATGGCTATCCAACTGTTGTTTTAATAAATCTATGTCCATATTTGTCATCATTGTGGCATTTAATTCTACACCCTCATCTTTTAATATCTGCTTTTCGAACTCCTGCAATACTTGTATTCTTGACTGCAAAAGTTGATTTTCGGCTTGTAGGTGAGCATTCAGGGTAGAAAAACTGGACATCTCGGTTTGAATTTGTGTTTGGATAGCTTGCTGCCACTGATTAAGGTCTTGGACATACTTTTTTACGGTGATCAATTCGGCCGTATAATGCTGGTTGTTTTGTTGTAACACCTGTATTAACGCATCTTTGTCGTCCAATTCTTTTTGCATCTGTGCCATTACTGAGTTGGACTTAGTCATCGTTGCTAATAACAACTCATTTCGGTGCTGAATCGCTTGTTCTTGTTGCCGTAAATATTGGGAAATCTCTTGGAGTTGGTTCTGCATTCTTGAAACAAAATCGGGTTGGGGGTCATCCGGTGCTTGCTTTGGACTGGCAGTTGGCACGTTGTCTGCCATTCGTCTTCTAATGGACAACCGAAATGGCGTCCCTACTGTTTGATTCTGTGTGCTATTACGTGTGTGGAGTAAAGATGCAGACGAGGTGGAGGGTTGGACTTCTTCCTGAGGCTCTGTGTGGTGTTCGGGGTAAAAAGAGGGGGACCAGTGTAACTGTTTATCTTTTACAGATTGGGCAAAACTAAATATGGCAGCTAAATACACTGGTAAACGAGTGTATTTTTGGGACCTGCGTTTGTCCCCAACAAAAAACTGTTTGTGTAAATGATTGTATAACCAGTGAGCCCAACTCACTTTTCCTCCTTTCTCTGCTTGTACTAGAGGCGAAAAATTTTCTCTAGACATAAGATCAAATCTGACTATAAAGCAGAGCCTTTCTAAGTACCATTTAAATTGCCCACGTCGAGTATATGTGGCATTCTTCATCATAAAATAGCGTCTACGACCTTCGCCCTTACCAAATTCTTTTCTCAGGTCGTTATAAGAACATTTGGGAAAATTTGCTTCTTCATACAACGGTAATTGAAATACTGACGAAACTAATTGTGGTGAAAATTGTACCTGATTTTCAAGAAAACCTTTTGTTTGTCGCATAACGTGTAATTGATTCTCTGCATCGTCGTTACCTGTCCACTGTTCCCCGGGTAACTTAGCAAACTGTAGGAGTCCGATCCTCCGTAACCAGTTCTCATTTCCCCTTGAATGGATGTCAAACTCTATTTTGAATTCTGTGGAAAATAATATGTTGTTATGCAGACCTGGTGATGTTGTCGAAGTTCTTGAGTCATCTTCATCATCCTGTAATGTAGTATCGGTTGTAGTCACAACACGGTTCTGTGTAAGTGTGCGCTTCCTGAGTCGCCATCTCAGTATATCCGATTCAGACATGGTTGTAAGACTTGCCGAAAATAATGTGCTAGAAGTTTTTTGTTAATTAGCACAAGAGCTCGCAGAATACTATACAGAAAAATACTTTGCCGGGCATACGCATTTATAAGTGCTAGAACTTGAACTGCCATTTACTAGAATGATGATATTTCATTCGGACATGACACTTCATGCTGCTTACCAAAATTCTAGAATCAAAAATCATCATTCTGGAGATCGATGCTGGACTTGGAACGTCTTTTACATGTGCGAAAAGTATTATGCACAAAAAATCATGACTTTTAATAAAATATATCAGTACAACACCGGATTTGTAAGCCCGAAATCTATAGTTCTGCTACGAGGCCTTCTAAATACATATTTCTAGCTGATCGAAAGATACGGGCAATCTTTTTCTTAAGCGTTTCTAATACATTTTTCAGGGTGTCGGGTTCTAATAATTGGGCATCTCTCCGCACCGAACTGAGCGCAATAGCTCCCGAAAGTAAAATTTCAGCCTCTGTTTGTAAGAATGCTTCCTGTAAATAAAATTCATTGGCCAATGCTGCATCTCTGGCCGTCTTCATATCTGTTACTTGTTGCTGCATTCGATGGATGTAATCATTTTGGTTGCGTACTTGATTGTCGAGTCTTTCTAACTGTTGGTTCAGGAACTGGATTGTTTTATGAAATGCATCTCTTGCCCTTTTCGTATCTGCTAGTCTTTTCTGTTTCTGAGGCTCTTCAATGAGATACTTATGCAGTATGTTGTTAACTGTTGATAAACTGTTTTTTGTTGTATCCAACTCGAATTCTTTTTGAGCTAGCTGCAATCTAGTTTCTTCCAGTAAGTTGCCTAATGCTACTCTGACATCTTCTGCATCTTTGAAGTTCTGTGTTAACTTATTGATTTCTGCAGTGGCTTCTGTCAACATTTCTTTTTGATTGTTTATTGTTTCCAGAGCTTCATCCCGCTGTTTTGTTATATCTTCTTGGTCACAGAGTCGTTCTTGCAGCTGTTTCACCTGTTCTTGTAGGGCCTGATTTTCTGCCTTTACTATGTATAATTCTTCTTGAAGCGGAGTGATATCGGCTTCCAGTATTTCTATTTTATGCTGCAACTCCTTGTAGATATTGTCTGTATCAGCTCTTATCTGAGCAGGTAATTGCTGGGAGAGGTTAATAAGAAACTGTCCAATTGATGCTAATTCGGAAAATACTTGAACAGATTGTGTTTGTGGAAGTTGTCGTGGTTGGGCAAACGTATCGGTGCGTAATTGGTGAGAATTCGGTGGTGAGTAGTTAGGGGAAGATGATGATGTATCGTCGGGGTGGTCTTGGATGGGATGTGCTTCATGTTGCGGTGGTAAAATGGGACGAGCTGCGTTAGAGCTAATTACCTTATTTGCATCCTGTTGTTCATTCGCTGAGAAGCCGACATCTGTTGTTTTTGCTGCCTTCAGGAGCTTATCCAGTGCATCATTAGTAGGTTGACATTCATGGATTTGTTGGTTCTCTTGCTACTGCTGTTGACAGACTTTATCAGTTGACATTGCTTCCGTTTCAGTTTGCTTCTGCGTTTGTAGATGCTCAGATGCTAATGAATACGCTGATGATTCCTGGTGCATCGACGTATTTGTATCATGGAACCTCTCTTCATCTTGATGCTTGGCCTCTGTTTCTGCTTCCTTGTCTTGCTGATCAGCTTCATTCTCTACTGCTTTGTCTTGTTTTTCGTGTTGTTGTTTTGTGTCGTGTTGTACTTCTTGCTGTTGTTCGGCTTCCTTTTGTGTTACTCCACCTGAATGCTGATCGACCTCCTGTTGTACTTCTTCGTCTTGTCCGATTGAACCTGCAATCTTACTTTCAGAAGAACTGATTCTGATTCGTTTACTTCTGAATAACTGATTAATCTCTTCTTCATCTTCTTCGTCTTCATCTAAGGTTGCGCTGATTCTTCAATCTGTAGTACTGGTCCTCTTGGTGGTGGTTGTGCTTGCATTATAGTTGGAAACAGAAATGACAGAATGTGTGGCAGTCGAGACCTCGGGGTTTTGCCTTTGTTAACTTGCTTCATAATTGAGACGCACTCCTTATGAATACGTTGAAAGAAAAACGACGCAAAGTTAACAGGTTCTCGGGCAGCTATATCGATGGCAGAATAAAATGGTCGAGAGATACCATAGGTACGTTTCTAAAAATTGAGTATAGCAACTAGGAATTGTAGTGCAGTTCTTTCGGGTTCTGGTCGGTAGAGAATGGCGTATTCATTAGATGAATAACGAGGGAACAATTCTGCCATTCGGGTTACCGAAATCATGGGGAGATTCTCGCGGCCTTGTGGAGTCAAATGGTATACTTCTGCAAACGCTTGGAATGTGATCACAGTTCTAGAAGGTAAGGAAAGGAAAACCCATTGTTTTTCGGTGGGAGATACTCGAGCGATAGCGGAAATGATCTGTGCAAAGAAGGGGTGAGCTTCTACTGAGTGCCAGGGTAGCTCGGCAAAACTACCCAATCCTCGTACATGCAGGTAATTTCCTACTTCAGCAGGGATACCATCGGCAAAAGTTGTATAGTTTGCTAGGGATTCCATTACGCACAGATACAAGACGCAGAACACAAGTATTCAGAAAATATAGCCGTGATCGCAAAAGACTATATTACCTATCCGGCGAGTTTAAGTGAGTTATATAAGAAATTTGTACAGAGAATATTTTAAACGGTACTAATTACACAAAACGGGCAGTAATGTCTATATCTGGTGTGCATGCATGCAAAGAGAGAAAAAGGAGCGGGCGGCTGGACATAAATAGATATTAAAGTACGGCGATTACACTTACTTTATTGATTACACCAAATTAAAACAAAAAGGAACTAAAAGACAAAAAGAAAATTAAGAAATTGCGGTACGCTGTGTACCCTTGTTATTGCCGAGGTGACGTTACTTGATACGGCCGTAGCTTAGAACCGTTTATCCCTTTTGGAAGTGGTTGTCCAGTCAATGTAATCAATCGAAAAGTAGCCGGACCAACTTGTTCTGAAATCTTGAATGGACCAAACCAACGTAACTTGAATTTTCCTGCTGATCTATTGGACTTCGCATTGTAAAAAAGAACAAGCTGTCCTACCGAAAATACTGGAGTCTTTAAATTACGGTCATGTGTCCTGGCCTGTCTTAGTTGGATTTCTTTCATAGTTAAGAAACTGAGCCATCGGTGCTCATCTAATTCTCTAAGTGTTTCCAACCGAAATACCAATGACTCTTCGGGTAAAAGCTTCTGAGACATTGCTACTCTTAAACTTGGTATTACAATTTCCATCGGAGCTATTGCTTCTATTCAATAGGCTAACTTAAATGGTGTCAAGCCGGTGGTTACCTTATATGTAGTGCGATAGGCCCATAAGACTGCAGGTAGCAACTGATCCCATCTTTCCGGTGTTTCTCTAGTCAATTTCTGAAGCATATTCAGCAAAGATTTGTTGGTACTTTCTGCCAATCCATTTGCACGAGGATAATATTGGTGAGCTGAATTTATGACTGATTTGAAATGACTGTGTTAATGCTTTCATCAAATTGTTCATAAAATGAGTGCCCTGATCTGAAACAAGCTCTAGTGGCAATCCAAATCTTGGAAAGACATCTGATAATAGACATTTCGCTACTTCAACTGCTGTAGCCGAGCGTAAAGGCCATGCTTCTGCCCACCTGGTTGCGTAATCTGTGCAAGTCAATATATACCTGTTATTGCTCAATACCGCGGGAGGTGTGATTGGACCAATGAAATCAAGACCCCATTTCTGAAATGGTTCTAAAGGAAGTATTGGATGAAGTGGAAAGTAATGGCGTTGTAGTGGTTGTCCAGTTCTTTGACAGCTATCACAAGTTTTGATAAATTCCAATACATCTCTGTACATAGTTGGCCACCAAAGTCCACTTTGCAGAATTTTTCGGTGAGTAAGATCTGCTGCAAAATGTCCTCCTGTTGGACTTGAGTGAGCTAAATTGATGACTGAATTTACTTCGTGTGTAGGAATACACCGTAGTAAGGTTCCTGTATAATCTGCATAATAAAGTTCTCCAGCAACTAACCGGAATCGTCGACTAAAACCTGCAATTTTTCGGCGTGTAGCTGTGGGGACTTCAGAAGGTAGACATCCACTTGAAAGGAAGGTCAATAACTGATCATAATACGTAGTTGGTACTGGTTGGTTTGACAATTCCTCAGTAGTTGGTTCTGAAGTATAAATAGCTGGCGTTGTATCATTTATACCAACCGGAGGTTCACCTGAATCTAAGCGTGACAAAAAGTCTGCTAAGGCATGTGAACTACCTGGCCGATGAATGATATCATAGTCCAATTCCTGCAATAGTAGAACCCATCGTGCTAGGCGGCCACCTATATGTTGCTGTCGAACCAAGTAAACAAGTGCAGCATGATCGACATGAAATGTAAATTTTCGGCCCAACAAATAATGTCTGAATTTTTTTACCGAATACACTAGTCCTAAGCATTCCCTCTCAGTTACCGAGTAGTTCTTCTCTGCAGGTGCTAATCTTCTGCTAGCATAGTATACTGGTCTAAACCATTTATCTGTTTGTTGCATTAGTACACTTCCTATTGCTATATCAGATGCATCAACAAATACGTGAAATGGGTGATCCCAATCTGGTGGCTGTAAAATGGGAACCTGTGTTAATAACTGTTTCAGTCGATCAAATGCTATCTGACATTCCTGAGCCCATTCGAATTGCCTTGGAGTCTTGGAAATTAATTTGTTCAGTGGTATTGCCACATGAGCAAGCCACCGTAAATGCCTTCCATGCCACCTCACTTGACCCATAAATCGCATTACTTCCTTAGGTGTATTAGGCACCGGAGCTTCTAATACTGCTGAAATTTTATCAGGATCAACTTGAATACCCTGTGCTGATATGATGTGACCAAGTAACTTACCACATGAAACCGCAAACACAGATTTGTTTGGGTTTAAACACAATCTATATTCTCTGCATCTCTGAAAGCAACATCGTAAATGTACTAGATGTGCGATCATTTTACCAAAAATTGAAAAATCGTCAAGGTATACTTGCATGAATGAGGTGAGATAACGAGAAAATATCTCCTGCATACATCTTTGAAATGTGCTTGGCGCATTCCTCAATCCAAACCACATTACTGTACAAGCAAAGACACCCCAATTTGTAATAAATGCAGTTTTTGGTATATCCTCTTCAGCCATTCTTACTTGGTTATATCCACTGTATCCATCTAGAAATGAATACATCTCATGACCTGCTACTTTGTCAAGCATAGTATCCAAAAAAGGAATCGGAAAAGGATCCGGTATTGTTGCAGCATTTAATTTCCGATAGTCTACGCAAATTCTCAATTGCTTGTTTTTCTTTGGTACAATTACAATCGGTGAAATCCATTCCGCATGTTCTATTGGTACTATGAATCCCACTTTTAATAACCTATCAAGTTCAGCCTTTACCTGTGATGCATAATGTGGGTTCATCCGGTAGCTGGTTTGCCTTATCGGTTTTGCTTCTAGTTTTAGCATAACTCTGTGTTGATAGATACGAGGATCCAAGCCCTTCATGTCTCTGTAATCCCATGCAAAGACGTCAGTAAATTCTTGGAGTAACTTGATTAAATCTGCTTGAAAGGCTTCAGGTAAGTTTTGCTTTATCTTTACAAGACGAGGGTGGTCTTCATCTCCAAGATTGTAAGTAATTAACTGGTCTTCTGGAACATAAAATTGTTGATATTTCTCTGTATTAGCTGATGGTTCGAGAAGTTGTTGTAGTTCATTACCTTGAATCGAAATGGTATCTTCCTCCTTAATTTCTTCGGCAATGGGTATTACTGTACATACTGAAGCATTCCAGGTATCTACCACAGACTGTAGATCAATAGTTCCTACTGTCATCAAATCAACATTATTCTTCAGAAATTCTTCTTCTTCGTCATCCGACAACCCATCTAACATATGGACTGGTTCGGCAAAATATGGCCGAGCATGTAACTCACAGGGTTGTATCGCATCTAACTTTACAACACATTTGCGATTTTTATCTTTGAACGTAAGTTCCTGGGCTGACCAGTCTTGAATTACCTTGGCTTGTTTCAACCAAGGACGACCGAAAAGTAGATTGTAGTCTAGGGTGGATTCCGGCAATTCTAAAACAACAAAAGTCATCTTGAATGTTGTGTCTTGGACAGTTATGGGTATATCTCGGATCAGTCCTACTGGATGAACTCTAGATTGATCAGCCATCATAACAAAGAATTGAACTGGTTCTATCTTAGTCCATCCTAACTTCTTACAAAGTGACGCAGTGGCAATATTCACGCCGGACCCCCCATCAATTAAAACTTATGGAATTTGATGTTTATGAAACCATACCGTAATCAGAGGAACTGAGTGATCTACCGTAGAGTCTGGCTCTGGTTGTACTGTTGCGGTAGCCGGAATGCAAGCAGATTTTGTAGTAGACTGTTGTTGAAATTGTTGGCATATTCCTGGTACTAATGCCAGTAATTGCCCGAAAGGCAATGTGATGGATGCTTTTGACAATATATCCCAAGCTGGTTGCAATTGATTTGCATCTTCCTTAACTGTTGAGGATGAAGCTTGGTCTGAAGATGGTAATTCTACTGTAGATGAGGTACCTGCTTCTGTATTGTCAGCACGAGCTTGTGTCGTATCCGGGGACTGGATTACTGGAGTAGGTTCTGGAAAAACAGGTGGTTCTACGGTAGTCCACTGGCTAGCCTTATGATACATTCTGTGTTGTTCACGTATCCCTGGTTCAAATAATTCTACTGCTGGTTGCAATTGTTTACCGAAACGAGTTTGAACTGCTGCTGCCTGCGTCTCTACAGGTGTGATTGTTACCACATTGGCCATTGGGTTTTGACGTTCCTTTTTCCTTTGATCATATTCCGCTGCATCTCTACAGAATCTTCTAATATGGCCCAATTGTCCACAGAAATGACATCGAGGTGGTGGTAAATTTTGATTTTCCGGTGGTAGTCCATTCTGCCAGCGCGGTGTGTTATAGTTGTTGTTCCTCTGTCCTCGATAATGTCGATACCCTTGTTGTTGATTGTGTCTCAAATGTGGGGGTACATATTGATTGGATGACTGCCCTTGTTCCTGAATAATTGCATTAACTGTTGCTGCCCCTTGTCTTCTAGCATTGTATGCACAATTCTCAGTGGAATGTCCCACAATGTTACAGATGGCGCAATAGGTCTGATTTAACGCACACTGGGCACTAATATGTCCTGAATTCTTGCAGGTGGTGCAATATACTTGCCTAGTTATATCTTCAGCTATATGTTTGTTTGTTTTAATCCATTCCAAATCCTCTGAAAATCCACCAACTTTGTTTTCCAGCTGAAGGGTCATTGCTATCACTGCATCGAGGGTCATGGCTCCTACACATCTTATAATCATGATTTGCCTAAGTTGAGGAAGCAAGCCATTGATAAACCACTGTGTAATAACATCGTCTGGTAAATTAGCATGAGCCTGGGGTAACTGTCTTAAATGAGTTCTGAAAAGGGTAGCATACTCTTGTACAGTTTGATTTGGTTTCTGTCTATTGTTCTGTAAATACTCAAAGATCTCTACAGGATTCTTTTTCAGCCTGAATCGCTGCAGAAAAGCGTCTCGTACTGCTTCATAAGTACCGAAATGATTAATATCATATTCAGTAAGCCATCTTGCTGCTTCATTCACAAGGGTAGATTGAAAAACAATTGCTTTGTATGCCGGATCCGGTGGATGGTTGAGGACAGCATAACTGATTTCGAAGGTGCGTACGTGAGCATCTGGATCATCTCCTGGAAACCCACTAAACTTTGTGTATGTTACTCCCGTTGGAGCTGATCTGGATTGACCTAATTGTCGTTGCGGTTGTTCATTCATCGTAAATGTATTATACACTCCTTCTGTATTTCTGGTTTGAGTTTCTGAACTACCGGAATTTGTTTCGCCAAATGGCACACTTTCCGGTGCAATTAGTTTGCTTACTATATTGCGAATTTCTGTTTCAAATAATCTTCCTTCCTCCTTGATATCCAAAGTAGGAGGACTTGCTTCCAAACGTTGTAGTTGAGCTGAAGATTCAGTCGAAAGTGCTGATCCTCACCGAAAAACTGTGTTTTTCTTACCGAAATTCCACCGGAAGGATTCAAATTTGTGACTGGATACAGCGTAGATTTGCCTGTATTAATTTCCTTCCCTAAAGTGTTTCTAATCGTATCTGAATCTATTCCGAAAACTTTTATACTAGATTCCAACTGCGTCTTGGTAGGTTCCAAAATTGCTGTATTTTCGACAGTCTGCACCGTAGTAACACCAGGCAATTCTAGAGATGTACTACGTTCTACCGTAATTTCACCGGAATCAGTGTTATCGTTCGTCACTTTTTCGACAACTGGGTCAGGTCTAATTGCACTAGTACCTCCCAAAGTTGTTCTTAATACCCCTAACTGATGATTCTTGGGATACTTTTCTCCTGATCGAGTAATCGGCATGTAGCATTTCCGTACTAATCATATAGTATTACGAACAAACAGTATTGCAACAATCTGATTCTGTTGCTACTGTCCTTCCAACAAAATTTAGTTTGAACAAAATACCAGGCAATCTCAATGCCACATCCCCAGCAGGATCGCCAATGTTAGACGATAATACTTCAATCCAACTTTCGGAAGAGTATTATCGGGTCCTCGGGTTCTTGGGAGTGGTAGGGGTCTGTTAGACAGAGGCCCTGTACTATTTTCCCAATCCTTTACACATTCGCAAGTATTCCCTCACGTCTTACACAGTGAGTGAGTTTGAATACTGACTACTTTTCGGCACGATGAGTGTTAGAATGTTCGGACCGAATATACTATGGTAATAATGCAGTGGTCCTGCCGTAACTTACAACTACTAGAATACGCTCTTCTCAATAATTAAATACTTCTCAATAAGACGATTCCATGTGACAAGTAAACACACCGAAAAAAAAATACACAGACAACTCGGATCGAGATTACGTCAAACTTTGCGTATACTGGCTCAAGTCACAGATTTCTACCGCAATTAATATCTTACTAATACTTCTGTCTACATACAGATCCTTGTCGAATACTCAGTGATCGCAGATTATTATATAGAACCTGGTCACTTAACCGAAAAGATACTAAACTTTGTTCTTACACAGTCTCACGCAGGACAACAAACACACAATCTTACAGCCGAGAAATACAGAATCGTATATAACTAATCATCAAATAGACTCACAACACAAGACTACCGAATGGGAATCGGTTCAACCAGAGAATAGCAGAATAATTAAATATGAATAGAATGGAACAGAATTCAATGTATTCAGCGATATCTCATACACAGTCTTAAAATATGATGCTCGCAATCTCCCAAATTGATTCACTATGACAGACAACGGAATAAATGCGATACTCGCAATCTCCAAATACTTCAGTTCGCGATGTGATCAACCTTACTCACTACAGTGCTCAACAGAACAGAGACTCCTTCCGAAAAACTGCCGATCTTTTGCCGCTTCCCTTTATGTGCTTTTAAATAGAAGTCTGCTACCGCGAATCCACTTTTTTCGGCACCTGTCCGGGTTCATCCGTCCTGGTTCAGCGCCGCTCAATTAATTTCCACCTTCTAGAGGAGATATTGACTATTCCATTGATTAACAATAGTCAAGTGTTAGTCCAAATGAGACAATTAATCAAGCTTTATAGGTTCCACGTGAGGATGGAGATTATTCCATGTCTCATGAAAATTTACATGATGCACTTGTTGATGAAAGGGTGTATATAGAAGAGGGAAAAACTATGCCTAAATGGTTGGTGAAAGCTTTAAGAGATAGTCAATTATATGAGCCTATGTGATATCGTACTCGTTCGGGTTCTCATAGTGCTTCATTTGCATCACATTGCTATGCAATGGTTGCCTCTAGTCTTTGTGATGTGAATGAGCCTATTTCTTTTGATGAAGCATAGAATCCAAATAAAAGGATGGTTGTTATGCAATCTAAATCTGATGTTATTATGAAGAATATTACTTGTCCTTTATGTGATTTGCCTCCGGGCAAAAAAGGGTGTTGGCACTTAATGTGTATACAAGCTAAAGCATAAGGCTCATGGAACAATTAAAAGGTATAAATCTAAGCTTGTTGAAAAAGTTTATGCTCAAGATAAAGGCATGGATTTTAATGAGACCTTTGCTCCCACATGCCGAATACCCATGTTCATAGAATCTTTGCACTTGCAAGTCATCATGGTTAGAATGTACATCAGTTGGACATTACAATGGTATTTTTAAATGTTGACATAAATCAAGAAGTGTATGTAATCCCCATGCTTTTGTGCAAAAAAGACATGAAAAACGGTATGCATGCTAAAGAAGGAATTCTATGGTTTGAAGCAAGCACCACCTTCTTGGTTTGAAAAGATACATGCCTACTTGATTCCACATGGTTTGAAGAGGATCCTAGTGAGATTAACTTATATGTTAAGCATGCGGATAATGAGCATCTAATCATCATAGTATTTGTTGATGACATGCTACTCACGTCCTAATGAGAAGCATATTGCTAAGTTTAAGGTTGATTTGTATACCTTTTTTGAGATATTAGATTTGTAGCATTCGCATCGTTAATTGGGCATTCACTTTATGCAAGTTGATGGGAAAATAGCTTTGTGTCAAACAAAATATATTGAAATATTATTGCACTAGTTTGGCATTCACAATTGCAAACCTATTGCCATTCTTAGGGAAACAAGTTTATCATTGAGTCTTCATGATGCTTGAGATGCATTTTTATGTTGTTCTCTATGAGCAAGTAGTTCAATGCTTGCTTCATTTATGCAATAGCTTGGCCTGATGTTCGATTTGTTGTCTCTCATATGAGCAAATTTATGTCTTTCGGAGGTGTGAAGCATTTGTAGGAGTTAAGTGCATCTTTTGCTACATGCATCATACCCAACCATTTGGATTTGTTTATCCCAAGGCAAGATCATTATTACCAAATTTACATGCTTGTTTGACTCAAAGTGACATTGTTTCTATGAAGCTCGTGTGTCCACTAGTGGTTTTTGACTCATGTTTGGTAGCTCATACATATATTGGTTTAGGAGGAAGCATCCTACTGTGGCGACTTCTACTTGTGAGGTTGAGTATAGTGTAGCTTCGATTGAGACTATTTAGTGTGTTTTGATAATACACCTTTTTGGTTGGTTTCGGTGTTTCTATTGTCTTCTACCACCACCATCTTCACTGATAGTCAAAGTGCATTGGTAGTTGCAAGGGTCCCTGTGTTCCATGCTAGCATTTAGAACATTGAGGTGCACTATCATTTTGTCAGGGAGAGGTTCACTATTGGAGAAATCACTTTTTCATATATTCCCACACAAGATAATGTTGTAGGCCTTTTCATAAAGGCTCTCCCTAGGGAGATATTTGAGGCTTTTCATAAAGCTTTGGGCTTAGTTCCTTTTGTGGATTGATCTCATTCCACATAGCTTAGCACTTACTTATACATGAGTGCGAGCTCCTTGTTCACGGCATCACTCCTATGCAAGATTTCTTGATATATTTTGGTAATCATTTGAGTGAAGACATTGAGGACTGTCGGGGCATTTCAACCTTCTTCTTATTCCTTTCACAAAGCTCAAACTCCAACACATCATAAACTCATAGTGTCTCAAGAAGCTCCTACTCTTGGCACACCAAGTCTATCTTACATGTCGAGTGCTATTACGGGTGAAGCGATTTGGAAAATTTGTAGAAAATGATGTGCATCAAACTGTGACAATCCTCCCAAAGAGTGATTTTAAGAGAAATAATTTAGTTGATTAGGTAGAAAGATTCATGATGGCAAGAACCCCCTCCCATCTTTACTTACCATAGGATGCTCACCTTAAAAAAAGACAAGCTAAAAAACAAGTGCATCCCCTAGGAACAAAACAAAAACGTTATAAGCCTTCGTTGTAACTATCTCATAAAAAACTACATCATAGAATTTTGAAAAATATGCTACTACTGGATTCTCATTTCATAGACACAAAGACTATAGAAGCAATTTATTCTCTTTGGGATGATAAAATCGCGAGTCTGAATGGTTTTTCAAGCCCTTCACATAGGATTTGGTGATGATCCGTTTACATGTGTTTTCGTATGAGGCAATGTGCTTTGTTGTGTTACCTGATTGACAAAATGGGGTAGTTAAACTTATTCACCGAAAAGAGTGTATGGACAAGATCAATACTTGGAAGCCATTTATGATGGTTCAAATGGGCTACAATATTTTGGTTAAGTCCCTCGCTAATAGCATTTCTTACCGATTGTACTCATAGCTCTATGGGGACCAAAAAGGGTTCGTTAAGACAAGGTCCATCCTTAAGGCTTTATAGATATGAGGAAAATTCATTCTATAGTATCTCGTTGTAGCTGAAATTTTATCAAGATTATCTCAACGACTTTGGGAAACGCCTATGCTCACATTAATATCAATAGCGGCTCTTTAAATCAGCTAAATTCAAATGAACCACTAGACAAGTTTGAGACTTAGCTACACTGCTTTTTGCTACTATTATCAATGGCCTAAGTTGTTTGGTTAACCATCATGCCCATATTGGCCAAGTCCATGGACTTCTTCTTTCCTATAGCTAGGAGGAGATCCTCATGAGAATGTTCGCTGATGATACAAATGCATTCGTACATAATGCTCATGACAATATCGGATCCTTTTGGCATTGCCTAGTTACCTTTTTTGTGGCCTCTAGAGCAAATAAGCACTCAAAAACTACGTTGAAGGATATTATTAGGCACCCATCAAAAATTCTTGTTAATAAGGATTTTCAAGCAATACCCAACGGTCAAATCGTTTGACTCTTGGGTATTGCCTTGGTTACTAGAAAGCTCAATAAAAGAACTCTATTAGTGGAAACGAATACAAATCAACTTGATAGGGCCTGAAATGGTGGTGGACATCTTCCTCGTTTCCATGATCATATACCTTCTATTGTGTTGGCGACTGAAAGAAAAAATATATGAATGATCTTGAAAGAATTCATAAATTCTTTCTACAGATGGGTGATCCCAATAGGCACGGGGCGCCCAAAATGAAATGGACTATTTGTGTAAGTAAATTTCTTTTTAAATAGGAAGTTCCGCCTTGGCCTACTCTCCCCGACTTTAAATAATAAAAAGAAAGAACAAACTACAAGTGAGAGGGACTAGTGCCCTTGAGACCCCTGAATCCCACAAAAGAGGGGCAAAGCTTGTAGCTCTAGAGAGTCTTATAAAGGAGGGTAATGATCCTCACATTTCTCTTGTGCAGGGTGCACTTGACTTTAAGCTTGTTGTTCTCTATGAGAAACACTTTGTCATGCCTAAAGGATGGTGACATCTTATAGTTGCAAATTCTTTTGCCAACAAGAAACATAGACTTCTCTATTGACCACTCTTTAGGAGGGCCTCCGAAATTGGAGGCACACTGCTCCCTCCAAATCTGCCAGAGGGATTCCCCTCTTATAGCATCCACAATACTACACAAAAGCCGATCCCGTTGCCAAGAAGTTCTTGCTTCAAGGTGATTTGTTCCTGTAGTCTCAAATTATTCTTAAGTGTCTGCAAGAGCAGGAGGGACTTGGGGCACTTGAAGAAGATATGACTCAGATCCTTGATGTTGTGATGGCATCTCGTGGACGACGGTGGAATACCATAATTTTTCTAGCCTTTAGATTGGACCACATACCATGGTGGATAATTTCCCACATGAGAACTGACTTTTTGATCTCAATGAAGGGATGCCAAATAGACATGAACTTAACATCCCAATGGAGCTTGGTCGAAGTCACGAACCACTTCATGTTAAGTGTGATATGAAAGTACGTTTTCACCTTGATTCTTGGTATTTTGGACAAGAAATTGTCATTGTGCCAAATAAGACCTTCATGGCATGGCGGGTCCTATCCAATGAGGAGTTGGGTTTTTTTTATTTCCCAGGTAGTGCATCTAATTTAGAGGAGATTCCATTCTTCATAGTTTAGTCTTAATTTAGGGTCTATGTCCTCATATCTGATCCATTAACAATTTTGTTTTCTCGAGAGGTGTTTCCAATGTCTAAAACCCTTGTTAAAGAGTTTCTCAGCCTTTAGGAGGTCCCACGAATGGATATCCCTGATGCCCATTGTCGAAAACCAGATTGACTCATTTTCTCTGATGCCAACTACCCATTTCTAGTCTTCACTAATTCTAGTATACTGTTTGAACTTGTTCGAATTCTTCCACAAGGAGCACACAAGATTCATGCCTTCAGGGGAGACCAGAATCAGGGTGAATAAAAGGGTAAGGAGAACCAAGTCCTTCGAGCAAGATAGGCCAACCAACATAATTGTGTTCTTGTTCCTAAAGATAAGCTTTGCCCAAGAGGCCTCCATCTTCCACAAAAAACATCATGGATAACCAAAATGTTTTTTTTGTGTGGATGATACAAATGATAGCCTTTTCTTTTAGAATTGGACCTCTCATTAATGAACACTGTGTGATCCTTATTCATGCTAGAGTGGAGGTGCCAAGAAATGCAATTGATGAGGACCTTGGTAAAACCTTATAGGTAATTTGACGCATCATCATAGGTTGCTAGTTTTTTATTCTGCTTTTACTATCTTTGTTGTGTGTGGATTTAATGAAAACTTTGTTTAAGGAGTTAGGTAACACACCAATTTTCGTAGACTACCAACAAATCAAGCATAGAGGAACCACCAAAATGTGCCTAAACATCTTGAAGGGTTCATTAGTGAGGCCATCAAGTTTCAGTATTTTACTTTTAGGTAGCGAGTAAATTGTTTCTGAGATTTCCATACGAATTATACGAGTATCAAGAATGTCCATTGTATTTTGTGGAACCTTTTTATATGTAACTCTAAACATGGAGGCCACACAAACTCTCCTATGGGAAGAACTCAAAAGCAGAGACCCCAAGCAGATTGGTGAAGAGTTTGGTAGTGACTACACAATTTGCTTTGTCTATAACATATAATACATTGTTGTTGTCAATCTTGTTAGGGATCCCGTCCCTAATTAATTTTGTTCTTAAAGAGTTTCCACTTTTATTTTATCTATTTTTTTAGTTTACTATCCTGCTAGTCTTTAAACTAGATCTAAAGACTCTTCATCCTAATTTCCTCTTCATATGAAAGCATGCTTCTAACCTTTCAAAGACAGATTTTTAGGTGAGGCTCGCTTTCCTTGACTTAAGTATGAAGATGCTAGAGCCTTCTCTCAAGATTTTTTCCTGTAACATAATAAATGTTTTGGATTTCCTTCTAGGTCGTGCAAAATAGTACGAGTCACCTTAATAGAAATCTTCCAACTCATGGCTCGCGAGAGGTTAGTGATGAAAGCCTAGTTATAAGAAACGGAAATTTTGCATCGAAATTTTGGGAGGGAGAAGATCTTTGAATCAACATGGAACCAGGGCGTTTCTCTATACTAAAAGAGCGTAATCCTAATATTTCAATGTGATTCTACATCATTACGTAGCCTCTTTCAAGCCTAACTTTGCGCAAATCCATACTTGAGTGGAGGTTTGACCAAGGAGATCCGTGTATCCTTGCCCTCCATCAGATGATGGTTTACCTTAAACTTATTGTAGTAGTGTTTCTCTAACCCATTAATAACTCAACCTCTTTGCTCCCATCTATATTATAGATGAAGCTTCCCCCATGTTAAAATCATAACAAAGAGATCTTGGAGGGCAACAAATCCAACAACTTCCAAGTAGGAAATCTCTTGGATCCTTGCTTGCAGAATATCCTTTCGAGTTTTTGTCATCACTAGAGGCCTAAACTTGATTCAATCCTCCTAGGTACTCCAAAAAGATTGAATTATTTTGCTAAACTTTGATTTTGTTCATTTGGGTGTTTGCTTTATAGTGCGAAGGACCCCTGAAAACCTTTCGAGGTTCTCGTCCTTTTGCGTGTCACTCAGCAATGGGTTTTTTTGACCTTATCTGTTTTCAATTAGTGTTTGTCTGAATCGAAAGCCACGCTTTTTTGGGTCTTCGTTTGATCTTTGGCAACAAGAAGTGGTTATTTTTTTGTTACTTAAATTCTTCTTCAGGGTTCTCTATGTCATAGGGAAGTCTTTGATTCTATGTCCCTACATAACGTAGTGAAAGCACGCATTAGGTAAAATTGTAAATATTATTTCTTGTTCCAAAATTTCTCCTTCTCCAATGCCAATACTTATCTTGGAGGGTAGTTCTTCATTGAGATTGGCTTCAACACATATCTAAGGATTCCATATCATGTTCAACGAATAAGCAATACCTTCATAGATGAGTTCGTCGATGTCTTCTCTCGAGGTCAAGCGGTGTCCAAGGGGAGCCAGGATTTCTCTGATGAATATGTATAAGAAGTAGAGAAGACTAGGAGTTCCATTTAGAGTAAATAATGTAGTGGCTTTGACTTGTTGGATACAAAATCTTGGAACCACTTAAAAATACACAAGGCTGTGTTCAAAACCTTGTAAGTACTGAGTTATAAGGCTTAGAAGGCCGTTTCATCGCTTTCAAAAATTAGGTGATTGCTGCTTTTCTGACCATTCGTTTAGAGTGCACAAGAGCCAAGTGACCAAACGTATATGAAGGATTGTCGTAGAAATCAGTTTCATGAGCTTGTTGTTGGGTGGTATTTGGCCGTTGTATTCACCAACATGTGTGTGTGGGTTTCCGAAGCAAGAAAAGTACATTCAAGATAACAATTCTATTAGAACATATGAGTGAGACTTATGATCTCCCGTCATCCGAGTATATAGCATGCAAGTCATAATCAAATTAATAATTCCTTGTCATCGCACACGACCTATTGTGCATGCATCAAGAGAAAGTGCTTGTTTTGGCTGTTTTATATACTTTCAACAAATATGATATAATATAACATACAAGCGACATTTAAAGTGACTGGCGTATATAGTACGCAAGTTGCCTATCCATATTTTCCTCTCTCTTTCATAATTCAGATCCGACTTCATACTGTGGTATGAACGCAAAATTCTTGGTCCTCATGGACGTCTATGCACAAGAACAGGCAAGTCTACATCGCTTTTTCAACGAGAGATCTCAAGACACTTTCTATGGCGCATTCATGCATTCACAAAAAAACAGGCAGAGCTCACCATATGAGCTACGTAGCCAAAGAATATTTGTCGATGAAGCTGGAAATGGAATCCATTCCAAGCCAGACGATCCTCACAATATGGGATCCACAGAGAGGAGAGAGACAATAGGAGACGGAGGCATATTGCACGTTTCCCTCGCATGTAGAATTGTGAGGAAAGCCATCCCTCCAACCATTCATCACAGCGAAAAGCTCCAAGACTCTGCGTACAAAACACTCAAAAAGCGCTCACTCAAAGTCAGATATCTCTGATAATGATACAGATTCTCTGTTACAATCGAGTTCGTATGTCCTACGCATATCGATTTCAGTTGCCCTTACCATGCAATCTGCAAACAATCTGCAAAGTATGAAAAGACTAGTCCCCTTCTAGTCCCCTTCTATTGTACCTTTGTTTCTTAATTTAATTCAAGTCCGGGAGAGTAGGCTATTGCAGAACTTCCTTTATATAAAAAAAAAAAAAAAAGTATGAAAAGACATCCAGCGTATTGACGTTATCGTGCATCATGGTGTACATCAAGCAGATCGACTTCTCGAGTTCTCAACGACCTCTTCACGCTGAGGAGCGATCTCAGTGAATCTTGTACTTACTCCTTGAAGAAAAAGTGGAGTTCAATCTAACATCATAAAAAACAGCGTATTTCTTTTTCAGCAAAATTATTTCTTTCAAACATTCCGCCAGGCCAAGTCTTCCCGCTTCTTCGGATTCCCTTGGGCTTTGGTATCTAGATGGAGCATCAGTGGAAGTAGGTCCTGGTTAGACTCGAAAGCAAGCTAAACTATTGGAGAGATATGCAAATCAATCTGGTGGGTCATGCAATGGTTATTAATATGTTCCTCATGTCGTCGACCATTTGCTTCCTCTCTTGTTGGGGACCGAAAGAGCAAGAGCTGTCCAAACTGGAAAGTATTTGTAGAAATTTCCTTAGGACAGACGACTACAACAAGAGGGGGGTTCCTTAAATCAAATGGTCCATCTGCACTAGCCAAAGGGATAGTGGGGGCCTTGGTATTCTAGACATGGATTGCATGGCTACCAAACTAGCAGCAAAATGGATGATTAAGGTGTGGGACAATAGGGAGACTTCGTGGGCCAAACTGATCTTCAGAAACAAGAATGTGTTGACTCTAGTGGGATTCTCGAATTGGAAGAATATCGATATTCTGACCCTTTTGTTTTTGCCGCTCTCGGTTTTCCCAAAAATCTCAAACCTCGTGTTCTCCTTATGGAATAGTTCAAATAAACTCAAAAGCTTTATAAGAATCAATAAAGATTGGAAGTGGGTAGTAGACATCAAACACGATGACTCTATTTGGTTTGTGATTCATGGCATCAGGAATGTGGATCGAACATTCAAAGCGCCAAGAGGTTTTGGAACAAGGGCATCAGAGAATGGAAACATCTATGGAACCAAGGCACCAAACAATGGGTCAACTTTGAGGATATCGACCCTCGAGGTAGCATCACCTATGAAGAATGGAATATTTTACAAAGTAGATGTCTTGCCTGGGACCGTTCTAAAGTTTCTAAAGTTCATCTTCTCGTGGGACATGACTCGTCGAGTTCATTGGGTTGTAGATGGAATAATGGCAATAGCCTAACAGATATCCCGAATATCAAAGGAAACATGGATTATCAGGTCAACCTCAACAAGAAGTGGTGCCTATCATGGACGCGATTGTGGTGGGAAATGAAGTTCATGGCCTTATGGCACCCTCTAATTGAAAACAAAAAGTATGTCCTCTCATAAAATTCTTCATCGTGGAATCTAGACGAACCTAAAGGCTAGCAAAATCTCCAGGGCATCTCCCTGGTGCAAGTGCTCTTACCAGTCCATTGAAGATGTTGGTCACATCTTCTTTACTTGTCCCAACTCTAACTGGTTGTGGTAGATTGTTGTAAAGAAAATTAGATTGCAAAAGAATATCAGCTAGAAACAAGCTCTACTAGGAGAAGCGATTGGTTTCCTGGTGACCCTCTGGAATGCCATCAGAGGGGAGGTCCTTTGGAAGATTTGGTGGGAAATATGTGCTTATAACTTTGGTGACTCCCGCAAAGAGTGGTCTATTAAGAAATCATTGTTCCTCCTCGATAAAAGAATTGCCAACTGTAAGAAATCCCCCCTTCAAGCATCATAAAGTGCTCCTCTTAATTAACAACAAGCTTAAACCCAAGTGGGCCCCACATGAGGGTGATGAGAGGGTGATTAACCTTCTTTGTAGTTCCATCTAAAGGTTGTAAGATCTACCCTCGCTCTAAGGGACTTGGGGGGTCCCATGGGCAATAGTCCACTTCACTTGTACTTTCCTTTTCCTTTATTTAATACAAGTTCGGGAGAATAGGCTAAGGCCGAACTTCCTTTTATTTAAAAGAAAAAATTATTTCTTTCAGGAAGATTTCGGTTTCAACCACAAATTCACCAAGATGATCTCTATGCTTTTGGGAAACACATCGACCCAAGTTAATGCTAATGGCCAACTTTCAAAGGTGATCAAGTTAAAATGATCGATTAGAAAAGGTTGCCCTTTGGATTTTTGCCATTGCCACGGAAGGGCTTAGCCGGCTGGTGGTGGCAATATCAAAGGCCTCTCATTGCCCCATAACCAAGGCAAGATCAGCATGAGAGGTTTTGCCGATGATATGAGCACAGTTGCCCACAATGACTATTCCAGTCTAGAGATGTTTTGGAGGTGCCTCAACACTTTTTGCGAAGCCTCTAAATCCAAAATCAACCACTCAAAGAACGATTTCAGAGCTATTGTTGGGATCCAACCTGAACTTCTCTTTGAACATGGCGACCAAAACTGTCCCCCAAGCCATGTCTTTCGACTTCTCGAGATTCCCTTGGGCTTGGTTATCTTGATGGAACAACATTGGAACTAGGTCCTAACTAGGCTTGAAAGCAAACTAAACTATTGGAGAGGTATTCAAATCAATCTACCACGTCGTCCAATGGTTATTAATATGTTCCTCATTTTGTCGACCATTTACTTCCTCTCTTGTTGGAGACCGAAAGAACAAGAGCTATCCAAACTAGAAAGTATTTGCAAAAACGTCCTTTGGACCGGAGACCACAATAGCAGGGGGGTTCCTAAAATCAAATGGTCTATCTACACTAGCCAAAGGGATAGTAGGGGCCTTGGTATTTTGGACATTGATTGCATGGCTACCAAACTGGGAGCAAAATGGATGATTAAGGCATGGTGCAATGGGGAGACTTCGTGGGCCAAACTCATATTCAAAAACTAGCACATGCTGACTTTTGTGGGATTCCCAAGCTTGAAGATCTTGACATTTTGACCCTTTTGTTTTCCACGATCTGAGTTACCTTGAAAGGCATGAACCTTGTGTGCTCCCTATGGAAGAATTGGAATAAAGTCAAAAGCTTTATAAGAATAAGTGAAGATTGGAAGTGGGTGGCCAGTATTTGACACAATGACTCTATTTGGTTTCTGATGGATGGCATCCAGAAATGTGGAATCTTGGAACATTCAAAGCACCAAGAGGCTCTAGAAGAAGGGCTTTAGAAAATGGAAACATCTTTGGAAACAAGACACAAACCAATGGGTCAACTTCAAGGATATCGACCCTTGTATCAGGATTACCTTTGAAGAATGGAACATTTTACAAAGCAGAGGTCTTGCTTGGGACCGTTCTAAAGTCTGTCTTCTCATGGGATAGGCCTTGCCATGTTCCCCTAGTCTCAAATGGCATATTGGTAATTGCCTAACTAAAATCCCAAATATCAAAGGAAACATAGATTATCAGGCCAACCTCAACAAGAAGTGGTGCATGTCATGGACACGACTACGGTGGGAAATGAAGTTCATGGCTATCTGACACCCTCTCATAGAAAACAAAAATTTTGTCCTCCTTTGGCAAATTCTTCATCGGGGAACTTGGACCAACCAAAAGGCTAGCAAAATTTATGGGGTGTCTCCTTGGTGCAAGCATTGTTACCGGTCCATAGAAGATGTTGGTCACGTCTTCTTTACTTGTCCTAACTCCAATAGTTTGTGGAAGATTGTCGGAAAGAAAATTAGACCTCAAAAGCATATCAGCTAGAAACAAGATTTGTTGGAGAAGAGATCTCCTCGAAGACCCTCTCAAATGCCATCAGAGGAAAGGTACTCTGGAAGATCTGGCAGGAAAGATGTGCCCATAACTTTGGGGACTCCCCAAAGTGTGATTGATTGAGAAATTGTTGTTCCTCCTTGCTAAAAGAATCACCAACAACAAGAACCCCCCCCCCCCCCCCTTGTTCAGACATCACGAAGTGCTTCTCTTGATCAACAAGAAGCTTAAACCCAAGTGGGCCCCACATGAGGGTAAAGAGAGGGTGATTAACCTTCTTTGTTAAGTCCTCTAAACTTTGTAAGAACTACCCTACTATGTGGGACTTTGGGGGTCCCCTGGGCACTAGTCCCCTTCACTTGTACTTTTCTTTTCCATTTATTTAATACAAGTCCGAGAGAGTAGGCTAAGGTGGAACTTCTTTTATTATAAAAAAAAATATTTGTTATCGCCATCGATAATGATATTCGCTCATTTATGTCAGATCCAAATTCACTTCTTTTTTTGATCCTAGATGCGTGTCTAAGCAGGTGAAGAAAGGTACTGCATGTATGGGATTGTGTACGGACATTTCTCTGCGACTAGGAGATGCAATGTATATGGACAGTTCTTATCTAAAGAAGTTTAAATATCCTTATTGAGAGCTTTAATAAACGCAGAAACTGAGGACGTCCTCATTTGGAGATGCACCTGATGATAATACAGTGGAATACGGAACTAAAGACTTCCCAAAGACATTGTAATACATACATAGGATGGATGTATGCATATGTGCACTCCCAATTGTAAATGCAAGCATTGAATGCTGATTTATATCGCAGTGATTCCCGTTCTTTCAAAATACGTAAGTAGTGGTTTTGCGATATGATTGGATAATCCTAAGTCTATGACGAATTCGAAATTGAGTTTTTTATTAAGGGAAATATGTGGTGCTTTTGGTCAAGTAAGGAGATTTCACTTGCAGAAAACGTACATAATGTTTTGTGACGGAGAAAGTTTTATTACAATCTTTATCGAAAAAATTGAGTTAGAAGGTGATGATTTAAGTTATCTATCATGCTAATTGATTGAAGACCTCACTATGAGACTATTGATATATAAATCGTTGTAAGAGGTACACTGAGTTTAATGAGCTAGTGGCATGTTTCATGCGGAAAGAAGTCTCCATGGAGTATAGTACAAGGTATTAGACATTCTGTAAGAATATAGGATCTTGATCACAAGGAGGTAGACCATTGCTCAAAGAATTTCAAAGTAAATATAAAGAGGAGGAAGGATGTTCAGCCTTGGAAGTAGAATAATTAGAAACAAAATACTACTATGGTGAAAAATATAAACACTTTGAAAAAGGTTTGTATCACAAAGAGGAAGAGGTAGAGGTAGAGGGAGAAGTCCATCACAAACGAATTATGCTAGAAAAAGTACATAAGGTGATGTCGAAGAGAGAACGTGTTTCCCATGGGGCTTGTGTTTAATAGATTTTGAAATATAGGAAATCCTTTGAATTGGCTTAGTGATTTTGGTCAGATAAACCATAAACCATATGACAAGTAATGGGGAATAATTTGAACTCAAAAAACTCGTAAACAAAAAAAGAATTATCTTGCCATTTACGGTAACTCTTTTCATCAAATTGATAATTTTTTAAATGGGACCATAGCTTGATCAAATGGTAATAGAAACACTTCAAAAGATGTGCCACGAGTTTCATCCATTACAAAGAACTTGGTTTCAAATGGAAATTTGATTAATGAAGAGGAACTAAAATTCGATCTGTATGCCTATTTAAACCAAAATTTTAAACAATGAGAACTTGGAAAGGTACTTTGTCAAGCTAGAAAACATATAATGTTATTTATCTTTGACATGGAAACTAATGTAAGAGACATGTATGTCAAGAACGAAGAAATTCTATATGAAATTTTACATTGTATATGAAAGTTAGGAGGCTTAAATCGTTGTAGTCTCTGTGAAGCGTGTTCTTTTAATTAATACCAAAAAATTACGTTTCCATCAAGAGACATACATAGAAATTTCAATTAGAGCCGATACACAATGATGAAGTGATTGTTGTGATAACCAAATCAGTTTGTAAATTATTATAATTTCTAATAATATTCAATAACTAAAATAAACATGAATGGATTTACCTCGTGATTCATTAAAGTGGTATTAAAATTATTTGTGATAATAATTGGCATTGTTAAGAAAATCATTGCTCAAAACATGCAAAATCTAAAATCAGATGTAAAGGGATAGTACATTATAAAAGAAGTTAAGCCCTCTCGAGTGAAAACTCAACAAGAAGCCCTAGGGCGACTTCTGAGCAAAACAACTTGTTAGTTACCCCCTCTAGGAATTTGTATTGCAATCTGGAAAAGGAGATCAATGAATTTGACTACCCAGGCGGGAACCTACTTGAGGTGGACACCAACGACAAAGCCCTAGAGATCCCTGACAATAAAGAAACCTCCCAGGAAGGCTACACTACAAGCAAAGAAGACGGCTTTACCACTAGTAACGAAGATAACATGGATAGTGAAAGTTCCATCATCGAATCCACTATTCCGGAAATGGTGCCGAAAACGGTGCCCAAGTCTTTCCAGTAGGAGGCATCCCGCAAAAGAAAACAGCCTATGGAGTTACCCTGGAAAAGCCCCCACAAGAACCTATTGCTAATTCGGGATCCGATCCCAGCTAAAAAGAAAGATGAATCCAAGAAAAGAAAGGACAAAGCTCCCTCCCGCAAAGAGGGCTCACTACGACAATGATCATCATCTCGATAAATGCTAGAGGGCTAACCGACCCCTCAAGAGCGACCATCATTGGTCAATGGCTTTGCGACATTAGCATAAACCCAGATTTTATATGTATTCAAGAGACTAAAATTGACGGAGAAGACCTCCAAAAATGGCTTAGACAGGTCTCCTCGACCCATGTTTGGATTTCAACGGCGCACCAGCGAGGGTCCGGTGGAACGGTAATCAGTATTAATCAACTCTAGTTTGAAAAGCTTGAGAACTCCACTGAAGATGAAAGGCACCGATGGATCACTGTTTCTTTTGGTGCTCCTCTTTGTTTTACTCTGGTTTCTTTGTACGCCCCTAACGGGGAATTAGAGAGACTGAACACATGGGCCTCCTTGGACTCACTCCCCCACAACGTGCTTATCTGTGGAGACTTCAACATGGTGGAGGACCCTATGGACAGATGGATGGGCAAGGGCAGGGTCATCGACAGTCGAGAGAAAGAAACATGGGACAAGACCAAACTTCACTTGGATTTGGTTGAATTCAAAGACTCGAATGGCTTTTCTTGGTCAAATCTCCAAGCGGTCGAGGACCTGAGGAAAGCTAGACTTGATAGATGTTACATCTCTCAGAGTTTTACCCATCAATGGGGCCACCCGTCCCTCGCGCAACGCACCGACCTCACCATCTCTGATCACTACCCGATCGTTATCACTTTCCAACCTTCCAACAAGATCCGCAAGGTGCCTTGGTTCCATGCCAGTGCGCCCACCTTCTCTCTCCCCTCCGTCCATCAAGAGATTGCTGATGTGTGGAAGGAGGCATTTGCCTGCGGCTTGTCCCCAGCCAAGTGCTGGAGAAGTGCCGTCGATAAGTCTCGAAAGATCATGATTAGAACCAAGAAGATGCTCGAGACTGTGCGGCGGGCTCGTACGGAAGCTCTTTACCACAGACTCTGGAGGCTCGAGGAGGAAGTGAACAAAGGGAAACCTTAAGCCCAGAAAGGTCTTCGAAAAATCAAAGCGCTGTTGAGATACGAGGAAGAAATACAAAGGAAAAACTTGCAAATTTTCTTCAAGGAGTGGTGGGCTGGCAAAGCCGACAAACCCACCAAAGAGATGTGCCGTATCCTTAAAAGGAAACATAACAGAGAATCGATTCCCCTATTGCTAGACTTAAATGGCAATGTATGCATTTTGGAAGAAGATAATCTTGGGATCATTGAAGGGCACTTCACGAGACTCCTGGGGACCTCGAACCCCCTCTCCCACCATAGAAGGGACTGTATGGGAGCCATATCTAAGGTTTCCCCCGTAGGATACCGCACAACATTTGCTCCCTGCTACATGCCCCTATCTCTGAAGAAGAAATCATTGAGGTCATTGATGCGCTCCCTCTAGGTAAAAGCCCGGGACCCGATGGGCTCACTAACGAGTTCTTTAAATCCTTCAAGTTGGTGGTTGCCACCCCTCTTCGTCTGGTTTGGCAGGAGGCGCTCAGGTTTAGCGCATTTCCTTCTTGTCTCAACAATGGTATTATCAAGTTAATTCACAAAAAAGGGGAAAAGAACAGAATAGAGAACTAGTATCCTATTACGATGCTCCAAACAGGATACAAGATCATCGCCAAAGTCATTGCCAATAGAATCTCTTGCCACTTGAGAGCGTGGCTAAGCGAGGACCAAAAAGGTTTCATCAAAGGCAGGTCAATTTTGGAAACCATTATTGATATTTGGGAAGGACTTGAATTTGCAAATGAGTCTAAACAAGATGTGGTCTTCCTCAAGATTGACTTCGACAAAGCCTACGACAGGCTTGAATGGGACTATATTCTGCAGTCGCTCCAAGATCTTGGATGTAGTCATAAGTTCACCAAGATGATCGTGACCCTTCTCGAAAACGCATCGACCCAAATTAACATTAACGGCAAACTTTCGAAGGTGATCAAACTTAGAAGATCTATCAGACAAGGGTGCCCATTGGCTCCCCTTCTCTTTGCCATCGCCACGGAGGGGCTTAGCAGGCTTGTGGCGCACCAGGTGGAAGCTGGTAATATCAAAGGCCTCCGTTTGCCTCACGACCACAGTCAGATCACGATGAGCCTTTTTGCCGATGATATGAACGCGTTTGTTCACAATGATAGTGCCAGCCTTGAGACGTTCTGGAGGTGTCTTGCTACCTTTTGTGAGGCCTCTAGATCCATAATCAACCACTCTAAGACTGCCTTTAGAGCTATTGTGGGGTCTCAACCTAGCCTTCTCATTGATCATGGTTGTCAAATCATTCCGTAGGGCCAAATTTTTCGGCTTCTTGGGATCCCTTTGGGGTTTGGCGTCTCTATGGAACAGCGGTGGAATGGGGTGCTGGCCAAACTCGAAAACAAGCTTAACTATTAGAGAGGTATGCAAATCAATCTTGCTGGTCGTGCGATGGTTATCAACACGTTCCTTCTTTCTTCTACCATTTATTGCCTTTCATGTTGGAGACCGAAAGAGCAAGATCTGTCCAAACTGGATAGTATTTGTAGAAACTTCCTTTGGATGGGCGATCACAATAGAAGGGGGGTGCCTAAAATCAAATGGTCCATCTGCACTAGCCCTAGAGATTATGGGGGACTTGGTATCCTGGACATTGGGTGCATGGCTAACAAACTGGCAGCCAAATGGATGATTAAGGCTTGGAGCAATGGGGAGGCCTCGTGGGCCACGTTGATCTTCAGAAACAAGAACGAGTTGGCTCTCATAGGTTTCCCAAACTGGAAGAATCTCGACATCTTGACCCTACTATTTTCCCCAGTCCCTGTCTTCCCGAAAGGCTCTAATCTTGTATGCTCCCTATGGAAGAGTTGGAATAAAGTCAAAAGCTACACAAGAATTAGTGAAGAGTGGAAGTGGGCAGCTGGTATCAGACAAAACGACTCTATTTGGTTTCCGATCCATGGCATCCGGAGTGTGGAACCTTGGAACATTCAGAATGCCAAGAAATTATGGAACAGAGGCTTCAAAAAATGGAAACATCTCTGGAAACATGACACCAACCGCTGGATCAACTTCGAGGATATTGACCCTTGCGTCAACATTTTGTACGAAGAATGGAACACTTTGCAAAGTAGATGTCTCGCCTGGGATCGACACAAAACTCGCCTTCTCATGGGACATGACACATCAAGCTCGCTTGGTCTCAAATGGCACAATGGGAATAGCCTATCAAAAATCCCGAACATCAAAGAAACGATTGACTATCAGGTTAACCTCAACAAGAAGTGGTGCCTGTCATGGACGCGGCTTCGGTGGGACATGAAGTTCATGGCTATCTGGCACCCCCTCATAGAAATCAAAAAGTATGTCCTCTTATGGCAAATTCTTCATCATGGAATCTGGACCAACCTTAAGGCTAGCAAACTTTGTGGGATTTCTTCTTGGTGCAAACGCTACTACCGGTCTATCGAAGATGTCCCACACATCTTCTTTACCTGCCCCAACTCCAATAGACTCTGGCAGACGGTTGGAATGAAAATTAGACTTCAGAAACATCTCAGTTGGCAACAAGCCCTACTAGGAGAAGCGATCGGCTGCTCCGCGACCCTCTGGAACGCCATGAGAGGGGAGGTCCTATGGAAAATCTGGCGGGAAAGATGTGCTCTCAATTTCGGTGACTCCCCCAAGGAGTCGTCAATTGAGAAATCATTATTCCTCCTTGGCAAAAGGATTGTTAACTACAAGAAATCCCCCCCTTCAGGCATCATCAAGTTCTCCTTTTGATCAATAACAAGCTTAAACCCAAGTGGGCCCCGCATGAGGGTGAGGAGAGGGTGATTAACCTTCTTTATAATGCCATCTAAGCTCTGTTAAAGCTTCCCCTGCTTTGTGGGATTTGGGGGGTCCCGTGGGCACTAGTCCCCTTCTCTTGTACTTTTCTTTCTTTATTCAATTCAAGTCCGGGAGAGTAGGCTAATGCCGAACTTCCTTTATATTAATAAAAAAACAAAAAACTCAACAAGTATACAATTATCATGGAGATATACACCTCAATAATGTTGAAAGTTTTTAAAGCTAAAGATTGTGAGAACATGCCCCAAATTGAACCTTCCACATCATCCACAATCAAAGGAGCCTGATTTCCACAAGTTGGAGCCATCAAATTATGCCCATAATGGAAAGAAGTTGATTAGAGAAGATTTAGCTCACCTCTTGATGTGATTGGACCTCACTTTTGACATGTATATGCTTTTGATTGGTTAAAGAGGTTAGTACGTGGTCTTTAAAACCTCTAATGAGTTTTATTATGACTTAGACTCGTGGAAATATGTGCCTAAGCTGCCCCCTTGCTTAAGCACACCCCCTACTAGCTATTCTCTGCATATTTTGCAGAAATTTCACTTTTACACACTTTATCTATCTAGATGATTTTGGCAGACCCCTTGGTCTTGTAATTGCTGTTTCTCCTTCATCCGGAATCTATTTGAATGATTTTTGTCTTGTTGGAAAGCCTATACGTTTTACTCTCTGTGATATAAGTCTCAGGTTCAGTGCATGCACACGTGAAGAGAAATGTCCAGAACAATGTCTATCTAGTTAGCTCATATTTTGTGAAGAGATCAAGTTATCTGTTTTGTTGCAGCTGGTTGAGGCATTATCCTATATGCAAATGGATTTATTTAACTCTCATTTGAAATCTCTTATTGTCTAGTTTAAGCCTACAAAATTTCAATTTCAGTATCTACATATACTCAGAGAAACTCAAAACATACAGAGCCTATGTCTGAAAAATTTCAGGATCCTAGGAGGGTTTATTTGCTTTTGTTGTGCACATAGGAGTGTTTATCCTCCAACAGTGGTATCAGATCTATAAGTGGAGTACCAAAGAGAGAAGAAGGAGCCACTGAAGTGAAGTAAAGACTTCATCAAATTTTGAAGGAAGGAAGCAAAAAACGGGCACGTCAACAAGGGGAATCAAATACATCATCAAATCAAAGATGAAGCTTCATCAAGAGGAGAAGCTCTACTTTTTGAGGTAAAAGCCATCTTTTTCAACTTCATTACATCAAGGGGCAGGTTCAAAAGATCTAGGAGGCACCATGGCTCATCTCAATGCTCAGATTGAGAAGCTTGAAAAAGGAAACTACCAACCATGGCGATTTAGAATAAGCAATTTTTTGAAGGGAAAGGTTTGTGGTGACTTGTGAGTGGTGGAGAGCCAAAACCCTACATAGATGAAGTAAATCCAACCAATGACTAGAGAAGAGTAGTAAGAGAGTGGGATGAAAGGGACAAAAGGGTCATTTTCATTTTATCTAAGCATATTACCAACTCTATGGTAGGGATTATTCAAGATTTGGATACATCGAAGAAGGTGTGGGAGCGCTTGGAGAGATTGTACTCAAACTCCACAAAAGCTAGAAAAATTCAGCTCAAGAATGAGCTAAATAATCTTAGGAAAAGTGCCTCTCAAGGTGATAATGATTACTTATTAAAGGTTAAAGAGCTTGCAGATGCACTAGGGTCAATCGATTGTGCCCTAGATGATGACGATCTTGTCGCCCACACCCTAAATGGACTTAGGGATGATGAAAAATGGAGGGCTTTCACAACTTTAGTGTATGTAAGGGACTTTCTTCCTGATTTTGATCAACTAATCACTCTCATGGTGACAGAGGAGATGAACCTTGGTGGTCATAATGCCAAGGACAGCTAAGGGCAATTGTTGTATGCAGGTAGAGGAAGAGGAAGACACAACCGAGGTGCGACAAGAGGAAGAAGAAGATATCAAATCAACCAAGGAGGTCAAGGACAACAAGAAAATGTAGGTCAAAGAGGTGGAAGAGCCACAAATAGAGAAAGAGGTGCAAGATTTGGTGGAAGAGGACAACCCACTTCAAATGGATGCTTTGTATGTGGTAAGCCCGATCATTTTGCAAATGAATGATATCATAGAGCTCAAAGACAAGGGAATCAAAGAAACAACAACAATTATAGAGGTCAAGGTAATTATGCAAACACATCATCCAACCAATGGAATGATTATTTACTTTCCATGAGGTATGGTGAAGATACAACTCAAACCAGTGAAGATGTATGGTATGTAGAGAGTGGATGTAGCAATCATATGTCATGTTGAAAGGATCTTTTTAGTAATTTGCAGGTCCCAAAGCATCAAGGACAAGTGGAAATAGGTGATAACTTAGAGCATACCATTCAACATGTGGGAGATATCAGTTTGGAAGGAAATCAAAGAGCAAAGTGCTTATCAGAGGTATTACATGTCCCTACTATTACCAAAAACTTGATTTTGGTAGGCCAAATGGTAGAAAAAGGCTATCAAGTTAGGTTCAATGAAAGAGGATGTTTTGTTGAGGATACAAGGGTAGGTTTCAAGCTCATAGCAAAAGGAAAAAAGCAAGGGATAATGTTCACAATGGACATAACTCAGCCACACCACTCAATGTATGTCACATATAGAGACAAGAGGATAGTAGATTTGGATCTATGGCACAAACGAATAGGTCACATCAACCTACAAAAGCTCAAGGACATGCAAAGGAGGAGCTTGGTAAGAGGCCTACCAAATTTTACATCTGAAATGTTGCATGAAATTTGTGTAGTTTGGCAACAAGGAAAACAATCAAAGCTGCCCTTCAAGAAGAGTACCTATGTAAGTGCAAATGTTTTAGACCTCATTCACACAGATGTTTGGGGTCCAACAAGAGAAGCATCCCTTGCTGGAAACAGGTATTTTGTAACCTTGATTGATGACTTTTCAAGAAAAGTGTTGTTGTATTGCATTGGAAACAAATCACATGTGTTCCACTACTTCAAGAAATTCAAAGCACAGGTGGAGAAGGGATCTGACAAGTTTATCAAAACTTTGAGATCTGATGGAGGGGGAGAGTACTTCTCCCATGAATTTTATGAATTTTGCATATCAATGGCATCAAAAGACAATTTACATGCTGGTATACCCCTCAACAAAATGGGGTAGTAGAGAGAAAGAACAAACACATAACAGAGGTAGCAAGGTGGATGCTCAACGAAATGAATATTCCCCATTGTTATTGGAAAGAGGCTACATATACAGCCACATACATCATGAATAGATGTCCTACATCAGATATCCATCATCTAACCCCTGAGGAAGCATGGAGTGGAAGAAAACCTTGCATTTCACATCTTAGAATCTTTGGTTGTATATGCTATGTACATGTACCTCAAGAGTTGAGGTCAAAGTTAGATGCCAAATCTGAAAGGTGTATTTTTGTGGGATATTCTATGGAACAAAAGGGGTATAAATGCTATAATCCCATCACCAAACAGCTGAAGGTAAGTAGGGATGTTGTCTTTGATGAGTTGAAGCCTTGGTATGCATGCACGAGTCCATTATAGGTTGAAGACATAGGTGAGATAGATTTGAAGAATGATGATAGAGTTTAAGAAAGCATGGATTTAAGTGGTCCAAGCAATTGATGCAACACAAGGACACCGTCACCATGGAGTGGAAGGCTTAGGGAAAGAGAGACCAGCTCTGAAGAAAGCAAAGTCAAAGACAAAGAGAGGATTTCAATTAAAGAAGGAAGCTATGTGAATGAGAGCATGTGGGAAGATAAAGAGATAGAATAAATTCAAACTCCAAGAGTGGCAAAACAAAGAAAGAAGATGACGACCACACCTAAAGGAAGTGAAAGAAGGTCTTCAAGAGCAAGAAATCTAGTAAAAATGTTAACATACAATAATTTTGCTGCAAATCATTATGCATACATGACTTAGGTAATCAAGGACAAAGAACCAACTAGTTATGAAGAAGCTAAGGATTGCAAAGAATGGCAAGAGGCAATGAAGGAACAGCTCAAAGCACTTGATGAGAACCATACTTGGAGCTTGGTACCAGCTCAAGAAGACATGAATGTGATAGGTAATAAGTGGGTTTACAAAATTAAAAGAAATTCAGATGGTTCCATTGCTAGGTACAAAGCAAGGTTGGTGGCGAAAGGCTTCTCCCAAAGCTATGGGATAGATTATTATGAAACTTTCAACCCCGTAGCCAAGATGCAAAAAATTAGGACTTTGATTATAGTGGCCATATCAAGGGAATGGAGCTTATATCAGTTGGATGTGAAGAATGCCTTCCTCAATGGAGAGCTTGAAGAAGTAGTCTACATGAGCCAACCTCAAGGATTTGCTAGTATGAGGTACCCATATCATGTTTGCAAGCTAAGGAAAGCATTATATGGACTAAAGGAAGCCCCAAGGGCCTAGAATGAGAGGTTAGTGGATTATTTATCAAGTTGTGGATACAAAGAAAGTGTTGCAGATCCATCACTTTACATGAAGTAGCAAGGAGACAAGACGGTATACATATGCATCAAAGTGGACAATTTGATCATAACAAGAAGTGATATTGCAGGTAGTAAAAATGCCAAATCAACGCTAGGAAAGGATTTCAACATATTTGATCTTGGAACACTAAAATACTTATTGGGAATAGAGGTAATCTATGCACACAATGGCATCTTCTTGATTCAAAGAAAATACTTGTTGGATGTGTACAGGTTTGGTATGAGTGGTTGTAAGCCACTTTCTCAGCCCATGGAGCCCAATACAAAGTTGGTTGCAGGTCAAGGAGAGGCAATACAAGATATTACACTATATAGAAGCATAATTGGCTCATTAATTTATGCTACATTCACTACACCTGATCTTGCATACGCAATAGGTGTTCTCTCTCAATTTTTGCATGCATCTACTCATGATCATCTTATGGCGGCAAGAAAGGTGCTTTGATACATCAAGCACACCATCAACCGAGGTCTATTTTACTCATATGATGCTGATCTAAGTGTCAAAGGATATAGTGATGCTGATTGGGCAGGTAGCAAGGATGATCAAAGGAGTACATCGGGTTATGTTTTCATGATAGGTACAAAAGTGATCTCTTGGAGCTCTAAGAAGCAACCCACTATTGCTCTTTCATCCACAGAGGCTGAGTACAGAGGTTCACCATTGGCTACATGTGAGCTATTATGGCTTAAGAAGCTACTTAAGAACTTCGAAGTGGAAGTGGAGGAGTTTCCTCTTTATAGAGACAACATTTCAAGCATCTACCTAGCTAACAATCCCATGTTTCATGCAAGGAGCAAGCACATAGAGGTTTATTACCACTTCATTAGAGAAAAAGTGATGGCAAAGGAGCTGGATATAAGGTATGTGAACACTAAAGTGCACTTTGTAGACATGATGACAAAGTTTCTTGAAGGTACAAAGCTTAGAGGATTCAAGGAAGCAATCAACATAAGAGACATAGGCTGAAGCAATGAAGGAAAAAGACTTGAGCTTGAGGGCAGTCGTGAAAGTTTTTCAAGCTCAAGAGTGTGGGAACATGCCCCAAATTGAACCTTCCACATCATCCACAATCAAAGGGGGCTGATTTCCACGCGTTGGAGGCATCAGATTATGCCCATAATGGAAAGAAGTTGATTAGAGAAGATTTAGCTCACCTCTTGATGTGATTGGACCTCACTTTTCACATGTATATGCTTTTGATTGGTTAAAGATGTTAGTATAGGGTCTGTACCTCTAATGAGTTTTATTATGACTTATAGTCGTGGAAATACGTGCCCAAGCTGCCCCCTTGCTTAAGCACACCCCCTACTAGCTATTCTCTGCACATTTTGCAAAAACTTCACTTTTACACACTCTATCTGTCTAGATGATTTTGGTAGACCCTTGGTCTTGTAATTGTTGTTTCTCCTTCAGTGGGAATCTATTTTCAATGATTTTTGTCTTTTTCTAAAGCTGATAAGTTTTACTTCTAGTGGTATAAGTCTCGGGTTTAGTGCATGCACATGTGCAGAGAAATGTCTAGAACAGTGTCTATCTAGTTAGTTCATATTCTGTGAATAGATCAAGTTATCTATTTTGTTGTAGCTGGTTGAGGCATCGTCCAATATCCAAATGGAGCGATTTTACTCTCATTTGAATGCTCCTAAAATTTAGTTTACGCTTGCAAAATTTCATTTTCAGTCTCTGCATATACGTAGAGAAACTTAAAAAATACAGAGCCTATGTATGAAAATTTTGAGGATCCTAGGAGGGTTGATTTGCTTTTGTTGTGCACATAAGAGTGTTTATCCTCCAACAAATAAAATCCTAACATTGAAAGAAATAACCATTTCAGAGAAGCATTTGCACATAAAAATCTAAATGCCATAGCTATTTGAGATATATATTTGTAAAATCATGCCATATACTCATAGATATTTCAAATAGATCACTTATAGGCATGGTTTATAGTCTCACACCGCATGCAATATACAAAAAATAGGAGCAAAGTTTTTAATTTTTTGAAAATATATTGTAATAGATGCTATGTATATGTGCCAAGTGAAGTACGTACCAATATCAATTCAATTTAAGAAAAATGCTTATTTTTTGGACACCCTAATGAAAGTCTTGGAGTTTGAGGTCTGTGGAAGCATAGGAATAGCACAAGGAAGAAGAAGAAGCTTGGAGTAGAACAAAAAATTCTTAATGTATTACCAAGTGAATGCACAAATATAAGTGACTGGTTAGCATCAAAAGCATATATACAAGCTAGGAAAAAAAAACTCCTTAAGAGGAAAAGAAGTTCCTTCGCGATCCTAAGTATTTTCGCACACATCACTATTGAAATATATCAACAAATCCCACTTGGGAGTTATGCCATGAAAAATTATATGTTACTCATGTATAAGGAAAATCCAAGCTATGTGGAAAGAGATCAATCTAGAAAATGAAGTAAGGCCAATGCTTGGTGGAGAGCATCAAAATTATCCCGAGGTAGAGACTTCTTGAAAAGATATGCAACGTTATGCTGTGTGGGAACATATGCCAAACTGATCTCCCTAGTAAACAACCTCCCTCTTGACATAATGAGAATGCAGCTCAATGTTCTTTGTGCGAGCATGGAACACAAGGCTCCTTGTAACTGCCAATGTGCTCTAACTCTCACTAAAGATGGTGGTGGTATAAGACCTACCAATGCCCCAATCAACCAAAATGTATCTGAGCCACACACATGCAATAGTCACTTTGAAAGCTGCTCCATACTAAGCCTCACAACTAGAAGTGGCCATAGTAGGTTGCTTCTTGGTCAGCCAAGATATGCACGAACTATAAAGCATGAAGAAAAAACCACTAGTGGACACATGAGTGTCAAAGCAACTAGCCTAGTTAGAGTCATAAAAAGCATCTAAATCTCACACTAAATATCCCCCCTTGAGATATAACAATCCAAGTACCTGAGTACCATTAAAGTAGTAAACGATGTAGTTAAGTACATGCCAATCTTGAAACATGGGGAGTGCATAAACCTGCTCTTGTAAGAGATAGAAAACTTAATATAAAGCGAAGTTATGCATAAGAAAATCAAGCATCCAATAGCTAGCTCATAGAGAACAACATCAAATGTATCTCCAACATTATGAAGAGTCAATGATAAATCAATTTCCAAAGGGGTGGCAATAGGTTTCTAGTCTTCAAGGTCAAAATGTTGCAATAATGTGTCAATAAATTTTCTTTGACACAAAACTATTTTGCTATCAGCTTGCATAAGCTGAGTGCCCAAATAATGATGCAAATGCCCCAAATCTAACATTTCCAAAGATGCATGGGAATGAGCCTAAAAATCAGCAATATGCTTCTCATGAGCACCACTACGCAACACGTCATTAGCATAGGCAACAATGAACAGAACAACATCATTTGCATGCTTAACATAAGGTGCTTTCAATTAGATTGTCCTCAAAACGATGTGCAATCAAGCAGGCATGTATTTTCTCATACCAAGCACATAGTGTTTGCTTTAAACCATATGGTGACCTTTTCAACCTACACACTTTGTTTTCATGCCCTTTCTACACAAAACCATGGGATTGAAATATGTACACTTCTTCATGTAAGTCACCATTTAGAAATATAGTTTTAATGTCAATTTGATGTACATTCCAATCACGATGATGAAAAAGTGCACAAATATATTAACTATGGTGGATCGACATGTGGGAGCAAAGGTCCCTTCAAAATCAATGCATCTCTCTTGAGCATAACCTTTTGCAACCTATCAACTTTTATACCAGGCTTATGCTTCAACTTGTATACCCATTCAGTTGCAATGGCCTTTTGCCTAGAAGCAGACTACATAAAGACCAAGTACAATTCTTCATGATAGCATCATATTTTGATTTCATAGTAGGCATCCAATTTTTTGAAATTTGTGATTCATTAAAAGAAACAAGTTCATTCTCATCACAAAGACTAGAGGCAGCCATTGCATAGAAATTTGATGCAAATGAAGCAGTATGAGAGCCTAAAACAAGTACAATATGGTAGATTCGCATCTAATTTGCTGCTTGCAATGTTTACACCAACCATGTTGGCATAGGTTTTTCTTCCTCTATATTAGCCCTCTAATCAACAAGTTCATCATGTAAATCTACATAAAAAAATGGAATGATCTACATCATCATGTGAAACTTGTAGAGGCTGAAAAAGAAACTTATTCAGAAGAGCACTTGAATTCATGACTTGTTGTTTAGGCACTAGTGAATATTCCAGACAACCAAAGAGATGCAGATGAGAAAGAAATGGCTTGCGATTATGTCAAGCCTCAAATCGAGTGATAGATGGCAATGCTTTAGTGGGACTTGTATTAAGTACATACGTTGCACACATAATAGCCTCAAGCTAGAACCTATCTAGTAAAGTGTGGATTTTGACCATACACCTTGCCATCTCCATGAGAGACCTATTCTTTCTTTCAAAAACTCCAATTTCTTGAGGTGCATACCATAGTGTAAACTAATGTTTTATCCACATTCATCCAAAGACATATATTCCCCCATCCATCAAAACAGAGGGTACCCAATTTAGATGTTGATCAAATTTTAGCCAAAACTAGAAACTATTTGAAGCACATAAATACTTAAGAATTTTCATTCAATGGATACGTCCATACATGCTTGGACAAATTGTCATTAAAAGTCATAAAGTAAAGGTAGTTCCCAAAAGAAGGTGTTTGCATAGGACCATAGACATCACTATAAACAAGTTGCAATTTCTGCGTAGCTCTAACTTAACCATTTTTTGGGAAGGAGGAATGCTACATTTTGCCCAAAATACAACCTTCATCCACATGTTTACTAGGCGCCTAAAGTTTGGGCAGAGAGGATACTATTTTAGATTTTTGCAAGCATAACAAAGTAGCAAAATTGAGACGATAAAAGTGTGCTTGCCAAAGCTTTGCATCTGAGATAGCGCAAGAATCTTGAGCTGCATGCTAAATCATTGAATCATTCTCCATCATCTATGAGCATATATAGCCCATGATTTAAAATGTGAGAAGAAATAATGACATAGCCATTTCATACATCATGAACTTTACATTTATCATAAACAAATTGGACAACCGAGTGGATCTTGGCTAATGCTTAAATTGACAATATATTTTTCTTAATCCCTTACCCAAACAAAGAATTTGGAAGTGTGAAAGAAATACCATGAGCACTAATAAGAATGATCTTATTATATCGGATCAAAGAAAAAGAGGCCTTGTTGGCACATGTGATAGTATCCCCTATAGGCACACACTCAAGTGAGCTGAAGAAACTATGCTACAAGGTAATATGTCTTGTTGCACCACTATCAATGTATTAAACATTTAGTTCTATCATAGACATACAATGTTCATGAGAAGATGGTTCATAGATGCAAAAAATAGTAAAAACCCATTCTTCAATCGACACAAGATTAGCAGACTTTAGTTTAGGTGTAGAGACCTCCACAACAACCATTCATGCCTCCTTTTTCTTTGCCTCTTTTGCATCCAATTTGGACAAATCTTTATGACATGATAATTTCCTTTACATTATTTAAAAAAATAGTTCTTCACTTCTACTTTCTTTTCATCTTTGTCTTCATTTTGTGATTGTGCAAAATTAGCAGATTTCTACTTACTAGTAGATGAGCTCCATTTACCTTTGCCCTTCTAACTAGCTAAGAAATCTTGATCTACAACATGCATAATGGACATGTTCTTCCTAGAATAATCTTCCTAGAACAAAAGAGAGAACAACTCCTCAAATGTTAAGGAATTTGGATTGCCTTTCTTAATTAACCGAAGAGTAGAAGAAAAACCCTGCTAGAATCTCAAAGAGTATTATGAATGGACTACACAAGTGAACTATCTAGCAAGAGTTCATATGCACAAATCAATTGATCTTTCAAAACTTTGATCCTTGTTGATAAATTTTCCATAGAATCTCCTTCATTCATATGCTCACTCTCAAACTATTTTCAAGGTTATGCAATATGAGCCTCATTTCTTGCCTAGTATTAAGTGTTAATTGTATCCCAAGCATCCTTTATTGTTTTGCAAGAGCGAATATGAGTGTTTTCAAACCATGAATTATTTTCATCAAATGCTATCTCCTACCTAATTGTGAATCCTATATTTCTAGGATTAGAAAGCCTATACCCCTTTTGGCATATGTCATAACCTATGAACACACATTTCTCTACCTTGGGATTACATTTTCTATGATTTGTGATGTTATGTGTGAATATGTAAATCATCCAAATAGTCTACAATGATCTAGTCTTTGTCTTATTCCGTTCCAAGTCTCAGAAGGTGTCATATCTTCTCAAATACTTGAGGGAACATGTTTCTGGTGGATATTTCCTCTTTTCATAGACAATCAACCATTTTTAGCTACCTCCATAATGATTCTATTTCTTCCTTCTGTTGAACGTTTTTCAAGCTCAAGAGTGTGGGAACATGCCCCAAATTGAACCTTCCACATCATCCACAATCAAAGGAGGCTGATTTCCACAAGTTGGAGGCATAAATTCATGCCCATAATGGAAAGAAGTTGATTAGAGAAGATTTAGCTCACCTCTTGATGTGATTGGACCTCACTTTTGACGTGTATATGCTTTTTATTGGTTAAAGAGGTTAGTATGTGGTCTTTAAAACCTCTAATGAGTTGTATTATGACTTAGAGTCGTGGAAATACGTGCCCAAGCTGCCCCCTTGCTTAAGCACACACCCTACTAGCTGTTCTCTGCATATTTTGCAAAGATTTCACTTTTTCATACTCTTTCTCTCTAGATGATCTTGGCAGACCCTCCGATCTTGTAATTGTTGTTTCTTCTTCATACAAAATCCATTTGCAATGATTTTAGACTTGTTGGAAAGCTTATAAGTTCTATGTTTTCTGGTATAAGTGTCGAATTCAGTGGTTGCACATGTGCAGAGAAATTTCCAGAACACTTTCTGTCTAGTTAGCTCATACTCTGTGAAGAGATCAAGTTATCTATTTTGTTGTAGCTGGTTGAGGCATCATCCACTATTTAAATGGAGTGATTTTACTCTCATTTGAAAGCTCTTAAAGTCTAATTTGAGCCTCCAAAATTTAATGTTCAGTCTCTGCATATACTGAGAGAAACTCAGAAAATAAAAAGCCTATGTCTGAAAAATTTCAAGATTCTAGGAGGGTTCATTTGCTTTTGTTGTGCAAATAGGAGTGTTTATCCTCCAACAGTGGTATCAGAGCTACAAGTGGAGTATCAAAGAGAGAAGAAGGAGCTACCGAAGTGAATTAAAGACCATCAAAGTTTGAAGGAAGGAACCAAGGAACAAGCACGTCAACAAGGGGAAGCAAATACATCATCAAATCAAAGATGAAGCTTCATCAAGAGGAGAAGCTCTATTTTTTGAGGTAAAAGCCATCTTTTTCAACTTCATTACATCAAGGGGCAAGTTCAAAAGATCTAGGAGGCACCATGGCTCATCTCAATGCTCAGATTGAGAAGCTTGAAAAAGGAAACTACCAACCATGGCGATTTAGAATAAGCAATTTTTTGATGGGGAAATCTTTGTGGTGACTTGTGAGTGGTGGAGAGACAAAACCCTACATAGATGAAGTAAATCCAACCAATGACTAGAGAAGAGTAGTAAGAGAGTGGGATGAAAGGGACAAAAGGGTCATTTTCATTTTATCTCAGCATATTAGCAACTCTATGGTAAGGATTATTCAAGATTTGGATACATCGAAGAAGGTGTGGGAGCGCTTGGAGAGATTGTACTCAAACTCCACAAAAGCTAGAAAAATTCAGCTCAAGAATGAGCTAAATAATCTTAGGAAAAGCGCCTCTCAAGGTAATAATGATTACTTATTAAAGGTTAAAGAGCTTGCAGATCCACTAGGGTCAATCGGTTGTGCCCTAGATGATGACGATCTTGTCGCCCACACCCTAAATGGACTTAGGGATGATGAAAAATGGAGGGCTTTCACAACTTTAGTGTATGTAAGGGACTCTCTTCCTGATTTTGATCAACTAATCACTCTCATGGTGACAGGGGAGATGAACCTTGGTGGTCATAATGCCAAGGACAGCTAAGGGCAATTGTTGTATGCAGGTAGAGGAAGAGGAAGACACAATCGACGTGCGACAAGAGGAAGACGAAGATATCAAAGCAACCAAGGAGTTCAAGGACAACAAGAAAATGTAGGTCAAAGAGGTAGAAGAGCCACGAATAGAGAAAGAGGTGCAAGATTTGGTGGAAGAGGACAACCCACTTCAAATGGATGCTTTGTATGTGGTAAGCCCGATGATTTTGCAAATGAATGATATCATAGAGCTCAAAGACAAGGGAATCAAAGAAACAACAACAATTATAGAGGTCAAGGTAATTATGCAAACACATCATCCAACCAATGGAATGATTATTTACTTTCCATGAGGTATGGTGAAGATACAACTCAAACCAGTGAAGATGTATGGTATGTAGAGATTGGATGTAGCAATCATATGTCATGTTGAAAGGATATTTTTAGTAATTTTCAGGTCCCAAAGCATCAAGGACAAGTGGAAATAGGTGATAACTTAGAGCATACCATTCAACATGTGGGAGCTATCAGTTTGGAAGGAAATCAAAGAGCAAAGTGCTTATCAGAGGTATTACATGTCCCTACTATTACCAAAAACTTGATTTTGGTAGGCCAAATGGTAGAAAAAGGCTATCAAGTTAGGTTCAATGAAAGAGGATGTTTTGTTGAGGATACAAGGGTAGGTTTCAAGCTCATAGCAAAAGGAAAAAAGCAAGGGAGAATGTTCACAATGGACATAAATCAGCCACACCACTCAATGTATGTCACATATAGAGACAAGAGGATAGTAGATTTGGATCTATGGCACAAACGAATAGGTCACATCAACCTACAAAAGCTCAAGGACATGCAAAGGAGGAGCTTGGTAAGAGGCCTACCAAATTTTACATCTAAAATGTTGCATGAAATTTGTGTAGTTTGGCAAGAAGGAAAACAATCAAAGCTGCCCTTCAAGAAGAGTACCTATGTAAGTGCAAATGTTTTAGACCTCATTCACACAGATGTTTGGGGTCCAACAAGAGAAGCATCCCTTGCTGGAAATAGGTATTTTGTAACCTTGATTGATGACTTTTCACGAAAAGTGTGGTTGTATTTCATTGGAAACAAATCACATGTGTTCCACTACTTCAAGAAATTCAAAGCACAGGTGGAGAAGGGATCTGACAAGTTTATCAAAACTTTGAGATCTGATGGAGGGGGAGAGTACTTCTCCCATGAATTTTATAAATTTTGCATATCAATGGCATCAAAAGAAAATTTACATGCAGGTATACCACTCAACAAAATGGGGTAGTAGAGAGAAAGAACAAACACATAACAGAGGTAGCAAGGTGGATGCTCAACGAAATGAATATTCCCCATTGTTATTGGGGAGAGGCTAACATATACAGCCACATACATCATGAATAGATGTCCTACATCAGATATCCATCATCTAACCCCTGAGGAAGCATGGAGTGGAAGAAAACCTTGCATTTCACATCTTAGAATCTTTGGTTGTATATGCTATGTACATGTACCTCAAGAGTTGAGGTCAAAGTTAGATGCCAAATCTGAAAGGTGTATTTTTTTGGGATATTCTATGGAACAAAAGGGGTATAAATGCTATAATCCCATCACCAAACAGCTGAAGGTAAGTAGGGATGTTGTCTTTGATGAGTTGAAGCCTTGGTATGCATGCACGAGTCCATTACAGGTTGAAGACATAGGTGAGATAGATTTGAAGAATGATGATAGAGTTTAAGAAAGCATGGATTTAAGTGGTCCAAGCAACTGATGCAACACAAGGACACCGTCACCATGGAGTGGAAGGCTTAGGGAAAGAGAGACCAGCTCTGAAGAAAGCAAAGTCAAAGACAAAGAGAGGATTTCAAAAAGAAGGAAGCTATGTGAATGAGAGCATGTGGGAAGATAAAGAGATAGAATAAATTCAAACTCCAAGAGTGGCAAAACAAAGAAAGAAGATGACAACCACACCTAAAGGAAGTGACAGAAGGTCTTCAAGAGCAAGAAATCTAGTAAAAAGGTTAACATACAATAATTTCGCTGCAAATCATTATGCATACATGACTTAGGTAATCAAGGACAAAGAACCAACTAGTTATGAAGAAGCTAAGGATTGCAAGGAATGGCAAGAGGCAACGAAGGAACAGCTCAAAGCACTTGATGAGAACCATACTTGGAGCTTGGTACCAGCTCAAGAAGACATGAATGTGATAGGTAATAAGTGGGTTTACAAAATTAAAAGAAATTCAGATGGTTCCATTGCTAGGTACAAAGCAAGGTTGGTGGCGAAAGGCTTCTCCCAAAGCTATGGGATAGATTATTATGAAACTTTCAACCCCGTAGCCAAGATGCAAAAAATTAGGACTTTGATTATAGTGGCCATATCAAGGGAATGGAGCTTATATCAGTTGGATGTGAAGAATGCCTTCCTCAATGGAGAGCTTGAAGAAGTAGTCTACATGAGCCAACCTCAAGGATTTGCTAGTATGAGGTACCCATATCATGTTTGCAAGCTAAGGAAAGCATTATATGGACTAAAGGAAGCCCCAAGGGCCTAGAATGAGAGGTTAGTGGATTATTTATCAAGTTGTGGATACAAAGAAAGTGTTGTAGATCCATCACTTTACATGAAGTAGCAAGGAGACAAAACGGTATACATATGCATCAAAGTGGACAATTTGATCATAACAAGAAGTGATATTGCAGGTAGTAAAAATGCCAAATCAACGCTAGGAAAGGATTTCAACATATTTGATCTTGGAACACTAAAATACTTATTGGGAATAGAGGTAACCTATGCACACAATGGCATCTTCTTGATTCAAAGAAAATACTTGTTGGATGTGCTGTACAGGTTTGGTATGAGTCGTTGTAAGCCACTTTCTCAGCCCATGGAGCCCAATACAAAGTTGGTTGCAGGTCAAGGAGAGGCAATACAAGATATTACACTATATAGAAGCATAATTGGCTCATTAATTTATGCTACATTCACTAGACCTGATCTTGCATACGCAATAGGTGTTCTCTCTCAATTTTTGCATGCATCTACTCATGATCATCTTATGGCGGCAAGAAAGGTGCTTCGATACATCAAGCACACCATCAACCGAGGTCTATTTTACTCATATGATGCTGATCTAAGTGTCAAAGGATATAGTGATGCTGATTGGGCAGGTAGCAAGGATGATCAAAGGAGTACATCGGGTTATGTTTTCATGATAGGTACAAAAGTGATCACTTGGAGCTCTAAGAAGCAACCCACTATTGCTCTTTCATCCACAGAGGCTGAGTACAGAGGTTCACCATTGGCTACATGTGAGCTATTATGGCTTAAGAAGCTACTTAAGAACTTCGAAGTGGAAGTGGAGGAGTTTCCTCTTTATAGAGACAACATTTCAAGCATCTACCTAGCTAACAATCCCATGTTTCATGCAAGGAGCAAGCACATAGAGGTTCATTACCAGTTCATTAGAGAAAAAGTGATGGCAAAGGAGCTGGATATAAGGTATGTGAACACTAAAGTGCACTTTTATAGACATGATGACAAAGTTTCTTGAAGGTAAAAAGCTTAGAGGATTCAAGGAAGCAATCAACATAAGAGACATAGGCTGAAGCAACGAAGGAAAAAGACTTGAGCTTGAGGGGGAGTCGTGAAAGTTTTTCAAGCTCAAGAGTGTGGGAACATGCCCCAAATTGAACCTTCCACATCATCCACAATCAAAGGGGGCTGATTTCCACGCGTTGGAGGCATCAGATTATGCCCATAATGGAAAGAAGTTGATTAGAGAAGATTTAGCTCACCTCTTGATGTGATTGGACCTCACTTTTTGACATGTATATGCTTTTGATTGGTTAAAGATGTTAGTATGTGGTCTGTATAACCTCTAATGAGTTTTATTATGACTTATAGTCGTGGAAATACGTGCCCAAGCTGCCCCCTTGCTTAAGCACACCCCCTACTAGCTATTCTCTGCACATTTTGCAGAAACTTCACTTTTACACACTCTATCTGTCTAGATGATTTTGGTAGACCCCTGGTCTTGTAATTGTTGTTTCTCCTTCGGTGGGAATCTATTTTCAATGATTTTTGTCTTTTTCTAAAGCTGATAAGTTTTACTTCTAGTGGTATAAGTCTCGGGTTTAGTGCCTGCACATGTGCAGAGAAATGTCCAGAACAGTGTCTATCTAGTTAGCTCATATTCTGTGAATAGATCAAGTTATCTATTTAGTTGTAGCTGGTTGAGGCATCATCCAATATCCAAATGGAGCGATTTTACTCTCATTTGAATGCTCCTAAAATTTAGTTTACGCTTGCAAAATTTCATTTTCAGTCTCTGCATATACGTAGAGAAACTCAAAAAATACAGAGCCTATGTATGAAAATTTTGAGGATCCTAGGAGGGTTCATTTGCTTTTGTTGTGCACATAAGAGTGTTTATCCTCCAACAAATAAAATCCTAACATTGAAAGAAATAACCATTTCAGAGAAGCATTTGCACATAAAAATCTAAATGCCATAGCTATTTGAGATATATATTTGTAAAATCATGCCATATACTCATAGATATTTCAAATAGATCACTTATAGGCATGGTTTATAGTCTCACACCGCATGCAATATACAAAAAATAGGAGCAAAGTTTTTAATTGTTTGAAAATATATTGTAATAGATGCTATGTATATGTGCCAAGTGAAGTACGTACCAATATCAATTCAATGTAAGAAAAATGCTTATTTTTTGGACACCCTAATGAAAGTCTTGGAATTTGAGGTCTGTGGAAGCATAGGAATAGCACAAGGTAGAAGAAGAAGCTTGGAGTAGAACAAAAAATTCTTAATGTATTACCAAGTGAATGCACAAATATAAGTGACTGGTTAGCATCAAAAGCATATATACAAGCTAGGAGAAAAAAACTCCTTAAGAGGAAAAGAAGTTCCTTCGCGATCCTAAGTGTTTTCGCACACATCACTATTGAAATATATCAACAAATCCCACTTGGGAGTTATGCCATGAAAAATTATCTATTACTCATGTATAAGGAAAATCCAAGCTATGTGGAAAGAGATCAATCTAGAAAATGAAGTAAGGCCAATGCTTGGTGGAGAGCATCAAAATTATCCCGAGGTAGAGACTTCTTGAAAAGATATGCAATGTTATCCTGTGTGGGAACATATGCCAAACTGATCTCCCTAGTAAACAACCTCCCTCTTGACATAATGAGAATGCAGCTCAATGTTCTTTGTGCGAGCATGGAACACAAGGCTCCTTGTAACTGCGGTTGCTTCTTGGTCAGCCAAGATATGCACGAACTATAAAGCATGAAGAAAAAACCACTAGTGGACACATGAGTGTCAAAGCAACTAGCCTAGTTAGAGTCATAAAAAGCATCTAAATCTCACACTAAATATCCCCCCTTGAGATATAACAATCCAAGTACCTGAGTACCATTAAAGTAGTAAACGATGTAGTTAAGTACATGCCAATCTTGAAACATGGGGAGTGCATAAACGTGCTACTGTAAGAGATAGAAAACTTAATATAAAGCGAAGTTATGCATAAGAAAATCAAGCATCCAATGGCTAGCTCATAGAGAACAACATCAAATGTATCTCCAACATTATGAAGAGTCAATGATAAATCAATTTCCATAGGGGTGGCAATAGGTTTCTAGTCTTCAAGGCCAAAATGTGTCTAAGGGATGATGAAAAATGGATGGAAAGTGTATCTAAGGGACTCTCTTCTTGATTTTGATTAACTAATCACTCTCATGGTGACACAGGAGATGAACCTTGGTGGTCATAATGCCAAGGATAGCTAAGGGCAATTGTTCTATGTAGGTAGAGGAAGAGGAAGACACAACTGAGGTGCTACAAGAGAAAGAGGAAGATATCAAAGCAACCAAGGAGGTCAAGGACAACAAGAAAATGCAGGTCAAAGAGGTGGAAGAGCCACAAATAGAGGAAGAGGTGCAAGATTCAGTGGAAGAGGACAACCCACTTCAAATAGATGATTTGTATGTGGTAAGCCCCGTCATTTTGCAAATGAATGCTATCATAGAGCTCAAAGACAAGGGAATCAAAGCAACAACAACAATTATAGAGGGCAATGTAATTATGCAAACACATCATCCAACCAAGGGAATGATTATTTACTTGCCATGAGGTATGGTGAAGATACAACTCAAGCTAGTGAAGATGTATGGTATATAGATAGTGGATGTAGCAATTATATGTCATGTTGAAAGGATCATTTTAGTAATTTGCAAGTCCCGAAGCATCAAGGGCATGTCGAAACAGGTGATAACTCAGAGCATACCATTCAACATGTGGAAGATATCAGTTTGGAAGGAAATCTAAGAGCAAAGTGCTTATCACAGGTATTACATGTCCCTACTATTACCAAAAACTTGATTTCGGTAGGTCAAATGGTAGAAAAAGGCTATCAAGTTAGGTTCAATGAAAGAGGATGTTTTGTTGAGGATCCAAGGGTAGGTTTCCAGCTCATAGCAAAAGCAAAGAAACAAGGGAGAATGTTCACAATGGGCACAAATCAGCCAAACCATTCAATGTATGTCACATATGGAGACAAGAGGATAGCAGATTTGGATCTATGGCATAAACGAATAGGTCACATCAACCTACAAAAGCTCAAGGACATGCAAAGGAGGAGCTTGGTAAGAGGCATACCAAATTTTACATCTAAAATGTTGCATGAAATTTTTGTAGCTTTCCAACAAGGAAAACAATCAAGGCTGCCCTTCAAGAAGAGTACTTATGTAAGTGCAAATGTTTTAGACCTCATTCACACGGATGTTTGGGGTCCAACAAGAGAAGCTTCCCTTGCTGCAAATAGGTATTTTGTAACCTTCATTGATGAATTTTCAAGAAAAGTATGGTTGTATTGCATTAGAAACAAATCAGATGTGCTCCACTACTTCAAGAAATTCAAAGCACAGGTGGAGAAGGAATCTCACAAGTTTATCAAAACTTTGAGATCCGATGGAGGGGGAGAGTACTTATCCCATGAATTTTCTGAATTTTTGCAGGTCACTGGCATCAGAAGACAATTTACATGCAGGTATACCCCTCAACTGAATGGGGTAGCAGAGAGAAAGAACAGACACATAGCAGAGGTAGCAAGGTGTATGCTCAAGGAAATGAATATGCCCCATTCTTATTGGGGAGAGGCTACATATAGAGCCACATACATCATGAATAGATGTCCTACATCAGGTATACATCATCTAACCCCTATGGAAGCATGGAGTGGAAGAAAACCTTGCATTTTACATCTTAGAATCTTTGGTTGTATATGCTATGTACATGTACCTCAAGAGTTCAGGTCAAAGTTAGATGCCAAATTTGAAAGGTGAATTTTTTTTGGGATATTTTATGGAACAAAAGGGGTATAAATGCTATTATCCCATCACCAAGGACCTGAAGGTAAATAGGGATGTTGTCTTTGATGAGTTGAAGCCTTGGTATGCATGCATGAGTCCATTGCAGGTTGAAGACATAGGTGAGACAGATTTGAAGAATGATGAAAGAGTTTAAGAAAGCATGTATTTAAGTGGTCCAAGCAACTCATGCAACACAAGGACACCCTCAGCATGGAGTGGAAGGCTTAGGGAAAGAGAGACCAGCTCTAAAGGAAGCAAAGTCAAAGCCAAAGAGAAGATTTCAATTGAAGAAGGAAGCTATGTGGACGAGAGCATGTTGGAAGATGAAGAGATAGAAGAAATTCAAACTCCAGGAGTGGCAAAACAAAGAAAGAAGATTGCAAGCACACCTAAAGGAAGTGAAAGAAGGTCTTCAAGAGTAAGAGATCCAATACAAAGGTTAACATATGATAATATCATTACAAAGCATTATGCATACATGACTCAGGTAATCAAGGACAAAGAACCAACTAGTTATGAAGAAGTTAAGGATTGCAAGGAATGGCAAGAGGCAATGAAGGAAGAGCTCAAACCACTTGATGAGGACCATACTTGGAGCTTGGTACCAGCTCAAGAAGGCATGAAGGTGATAGGTAATAAGTGGGTTTACAAAATTAAAAGAAATTCAGATGGTTCCATTGCTAGGTACAAAGCAAGGTTGGTGGCGAAGACTTCTCCCAAAGCTACAAGATAGATTATGATGAAACTTTCAGCCCCATAGCCAAGATGCCTACAATTAGGAATTTGATTGCAGTGGCCACATCAAGGAAATGGAGCTTATATCAGTTGGATGTGAAGAATGCCTTCCTCAATGGAGAGCTTGAAGAAGTAGTCTACATGAGCCAACCTAAAAGATTTGCTAGTATGAGGTACCCAAATCATGTTTGCAAGCTAAGGAAAGCATTATATGGACTAAAGAAAGCCCCAAGGGCCCAGAATCAAAGGTTAGTGGATTATTTATCAAGTTGTGGATACAAAGAAAGCGTTGCAGATCCATCACTTTACATGAAGAAGCAAGGAGACAAGACGGTATACATATGCATCTATATGGACGACTTGATCATCACACGAAGTAATATTGTAGGTATTAAAGATGTCAAATCAAAGCTAGGAAAGGAGTTCAAGATATCTGATCTTCGAACATTAAAATACTTCTTGGGAATAGAGGTAATCTATGCACACAATGGCATCTTCTTCATTCAAATAAAATACTTGTTGGATGTGCAATACATGTTTGGTATGAGTGGTTGTAAGGCACTCTCTCAGCCCACGGAGCCCAATACAAAGTTGGTTGCAGGTCAAGGAGAGGCTATACAAGATATTACACTATGTAGAAGCATAACTGGTTCATTAATTTAGGCTACATTCACTAAACCTGATCTTGCATATGAACCATTCTCTCCAGGAAGCTATAGAACACCTCTAATGGATTTGCTTAAATTATTCAACCACACTTTACAAAATAGACTATGCATAGATGTAGGATATGCAAAAATTAGGCTTGCAAAGATACACCAATTTCTCTACATATTAAATTGATTTCAAGAAGACCTCTTAGAAGAATTATAACACAGAGATAATCAATTGAATGCACTTTAAATAACTTGATTTGGATATGTACACAAAGAGTTACAACTCTTACAAGTAGACTATGTCTATACCTATAAGAGATTAAAGGGGGGGATAGCTCCTCCTTACTCATCCTCTATGCATTTAAGTACCCTTCCTAAAATTAAGAAAGCCACTTTTGTTTCTAGCCCTTGATTTAGGTTGATCCTCACATAGGATCAATCCCAAATCCAATGGTTTAGAAGTAACCTTCCTTACTATCCATCTATGGTCTACTCTAGACCTCACCTAACCTCAAATTTAGGAACCTACCAATGTCCAACACTCTCACATGGCTTCTCCTCATAATGGGGGCCTTACAAAGTAGAGTTTTACGGAACAATGATGGTATTACATAAGGGTAAGGCATTGATCATATCTAACACCCCGCCCCTTAGTGGCCACATAGAGCTTGCATAATTCACACTTTCAACACTCCCCCTCAAGCTTAAGGTGGTAGTGTCCATATCAAGTAAGCTCATACCTTTTGAGAACTTTGTTAACTTGGTCACATCAAAGCTTTTGGTGAAGATATCTGAAACTTGGTCCTTTGTACCTAATGTGAGATTTTGAACTCTCTTCCAAGCTTCTTTTTGATGGTCCTTATGCCTCGATCATCATCTCCTCTCACAAGGAGATCATCTACATATATGCATAGCAAACATATCTTTTCATTTGCCTTCTTCATATACAAGGATGGATCTGCATGGCTTCAAGAAGTCCCCTACCCTTTGATTCCAAGCCCTTGGGGCTTGCTTAAGGCCATAAAATGCCTTACTAAACCTACAAACATAGGTAGGATGTTGTGGATATACATACCCTTGAGGTTTCGCCATGAACATCTCTTCTTGTAGCTCACCATTCAAGAACTTATTATTTATGTACATTTGGTAGATAGGTCACCTTCTTACTACACATAGGGTTATGAGAGCTTTAATGGTAGTGTTCTCTCCCACAAGGCTAAAAGTCTCCTCATAATCTACCCCTTGTGTATGTGTGAAGCCTTTGGCTACTATTCTAGTCGTGTACCTTGCCAAGGTGCCATCTGCATTCCTCTTGGTCTTGTACACCCACCTATTTTGGAATATCTTCATGCCTTCTTTCTTGTGTACTAGTTCCCAAGTGTTGTTCTCCTTGAGAGCTTTGAACTCTTCATACATAGCCTTCCTCCACTCTAGTTTTATCTTTGTCTACTCATAAGAATATGACTCTTGATTTGCAATGACATTCATCATGTATACATAGTGCTTTTCCATGAAAAAACCATATATATACCTTTGTGGGGGTGCCTTCTTCCTTGTAGACCTCCTCTCTTGACCTTTGGGATATGGCTTCTTGAGTCTATTAGGAGTAATGACCTCCTCAAGCTCTTCCTCTTGTGACTCCTCTAGAGCTTCCCTAGTGTCATACTCTGTCTCTTGCAACCTTCTATACTTTGAACTACGGGATGGTCTTTCTTAATCATAAGTGTAAGAGTGATCATATGAGTGAGATGTAGAAGCCTCTAGTCCACTTATTTTGATTGAATCTTGAGGTTGAATCTATATGTAATAACGTACATCTATGATCAAGGGGTCTGACCGGTTCAGACGGATCTAAAATAGGACACAGTTTAGTCATTCGTGTGTATTGACCAAAGATCTCGAGTTTAGACTTATTAGGAGGTCTTGTGCTCTTGTGAACAAGTGATCCACTAAGATTAGTGGTTAAGTCTCAAGGATGTGAAGGAGGAGGTCTTGGGTTCAATCCCCATGGGGGACATGGGGAGAGTATTTTGCCCAAAGAGATCTAGAGCCTTCTAGAAGCATCCACTTGAGTTAACTCAAGTTAACTGGGACACTTGGTGCACATGCAGTTACATGGCCAACACATGGATGGTTAGTATCCACCTACCCAAGAAGGCAGTCCCCTAGAGAGAGCTATATATAGAGGCATTTGGTTGGAAGGGAAATCATCTCTCTAGCACGTGGTGGTCGTAATCTTGCATTGGTATCAGAGCTTCTTTCCGCTTTCCAAATCTGGATTTGACTTAGATATGGTATTTGATTGTTTTCATAAAAGTCAAGGGTGAGCCGGATAGAACCAAGTAACTAAATTAAACATCCTAGATAGATGTTCTATACAAGAACCTTTTCAAACATTAAAAGATGACAAGTTCAAGATTAACTTATTCATTTGATTTTTCTTCAAGTTATAGCATAAATGATTTCCTAGAGTCCAATATGCTCTAGAATTGAGAAGTTAGGAATTGCTTAGTAGATTGACGATTCCCAAGAACTTGTAGCTCAAGTCATTGAGAAAAGTATCCTTAGTTGGACAATTTTCATTTTGAAATTGAATTTTTCAAGTTATAGTTGACTCAAAGAAAATATTAATCTTTCTCTTATAGTTTACATATGATTTTTAAACTCATTAGAACAAAGTGTTCCTCCAATTGGGTGAAAAAATCAAGTAACTGTTGGATAGAAGTAAACCATTGTACAAACATCCAAGTTAGATATTGGGGACAACCAAACTTCAAGTTCTCCAAAGAAAATTCAAAGTGAATCAAGAGTTCTCAAAGTTTTGCTAGGGATATGAATCCCGCCTTGGTTACTAAGTCCATGTACTAGTCATGCACAGAAAGGGCCTAGTAATTTGAATCCATCCAATTCACATGTTTGTGCCTAGATCACACATCGAGAAACTGTGAATTGGCTAGGGATGTTTTTAAATCCACCCTTATTATTCATTCTTTATGTTGCACTGTGAGTAGTTTATCAAAGTGCAAAGCGAGATAGTGTTTTGAATCATTTGGGTAGGGATGCCACCACAAAGATGAGACATGTTCTTCTAGTTTTAGAACATGACCATGTTCTTCGAGTTTTAGAACATGACCATGTTCTCCCAATTTTAGAACATGAGGCTTGGGGGTTGCCTACACTAGATATATAGCTCTATTTTCAAGGATGAAAATATTTTCCAAGGGGGGAAGAATGTAATAAAGTAAGTCTATGGTCTAGGGGTCTCGTGGGTTCAGAGGGATCTGAAATCGGACATGGTTTGGTCATTGGTGTGTATGACCAAAGATCTCGAGTTTAGACTTACTAGGAAGTCTTGTGCTCTTGTGAACAAGTGATCCACTTAGATTAGTGGTTAAGTCTCAAGGATGTGAAGGAGGAGGTCTTGGGTTCAATCCCTAGGGGGGACATGGGGAGAGTATTTTGCCCAAAGAGATCTAGAGCCTTCTAGAAGCATCCACTTGAGTTAACTTGAGTTAACTAGGACACTTGGTGCACATGCAGTTACATGGCTAACACACGGATGGTTAGTATCCACTTGCCCAAGAAGGGAGTCCCCTAGAGAGAGCTATATATAGAGGCATTTGGTTGGGAGGAGAGTCATCTCTCTAGCATGTGGTGGTCGTAATCTTGCACTATACATGAAAGTTTGCATACATCTCTTGATCATCTTCATTTAACTTTGCTTTGCCCTTGACTACATACCATGACCTTGACTCAAACTTACCATTGCTTGACATATATAGCTTCTTGAGAGAGGTTTATAGCATTTGTAGCCTCTTTGATCATTTGAGTAGCCAGTGAACAAACATTTCTCACTCTTGGGCTCTAACTTTGTTCAAACTTCATTAGGAACATGAGCAAAGCATAGACATCCAAATACCTTGAGGTGCTCCATGGTTGGTTTCTTTCTGTAATCAACTTTATACGGAGTCACGTTGGCACACAACCTATTGGAACCTTGATTGTCAAGTAACTAGCTATATGCATAGGCTCAACCCAGTAAGAGAATAGTACACTACCTTCATTTATGAGACATCTAGATATCCCAACCAAACTCCTACTCTTCCTCTCTCCAACACTATTTTGTTGAGGAGTGTACCTGCATGTAAAGTACCTCTTTATGACATTTTCCTGCAAGTACTTTGTGAGTTCGTTGAAGAAATACTCTCCCCTCCCATCTAACCTCAATTTCTTGATGTGTGCTTTACATTCTTTATTAACAAGAAACCTAAACTTTTGAAAGCATGAAAACACTTCTGATTTTTCCTTGATAACATATAGCCATACCTTTCTTGAGTGGTCATCAATGAAAGTGACAAAGTGTCGAGCTCCTCCCAATGAAGCCTCTCTTCTAGGGCCCCATACATTTGAGTGTATAAGCTCCAAGATCTTAGAGTATCTTTACTCACTCTTTGGAAATGGCTTCCTTGCTTCCTTACCTAGTGGACAAGCATCACAAAACTCATGTAGAGCTTGGCCTCCAAGATTTTGTAGTCCCTACACTAAACCTACTTTATACATGCTTTTTAACTTGGGACTATTGATATGTCCTATCCTCTTGTGCCAAAGATCAATTTTTGCAATCCTTTTGTTACCAATCATCATAGAACATACATTTTTGTGTCTAGGAGCAACATCTAGTGTGAACAATCTGCCTTCTTTCCTTTCGTTGGCAATGAACTTGCCTCCTTACTTCACCATGCACCCTGTTGCATCAAATATAACCTGCATACCTCTCTCTACCATTTGTCTTACAAAGATAAGGTTCTTGGAAATATATGGAACATGGAGCACATCTTCAAGAGTCTTCATAGATTTACCTTCAACTAGCTTCACATCTCCCACATGTGTAATGGGATGCTTAGTGTTATCTCTTGTCTTCACACAACCTTTTGAGCTTGGGACTTGCATATGAACAAAAGGCTCCTCCATACATGACATGTGATTAGAGAATCTAGATTCTATGTACCAATTTGTGTCCTTGTGATAACTAGTGTAGCCATGTCTCATGGCCAGGAGACTCTTCTTCTCATCGTCCTTCTTGGAGTTATTAGCATAGTTCTCTTGCTCCTTCTTCTTCTTCTTCTTCTTGCCTTTTTCATCCTTGAACCAAAAATTTGAAGAAATATGATTCTCATTACCACATATAAAACATGTTTTACTTTGATGAGGGTTTTTCTTTCCTTTGTTATTCTTGCACTTCCTTGAAGATGATGCCTTACTATCCCCTTTTGAATTTGAGTCTTCTTCCTTGGACTCCTTCCACTTCGTTTTTCCTCTTTCCCCTTCTTAGCACTCTTGTGGTTGCCTTTGCCAGCATATAGGACCTGTGAGCGACCATCCTTCTTGGATATGTGTCTTATGGCAACCTCTTCTGCCAAGGATGTTCCAAATTGACATGCACTACATTTGTAAATCATATGTTTCTTTGAGATATTAGGTAGTTCAAGTACAATTTGATCTCTCATGATTTGTTTCAAGATCCTCATTCCAATGTGAGGAAACCTTTTGTTCCAAGCCTCTAGTTCTAATAGTGTTTGAGTGCCATAATTCAATAATTTTAGGTTCCTTCTATCTTGGAGTTCAAAGGTCAATAGCCTACCTATCTCCTCACCTATGGCTATCTTCTTGAATCCTTCGTAGGAAGCTTCTACATAAGATCCATAATTTTTGAACCACACCTAGAAGCCTTCTTTCACAATCTTTCCTAAACTTATCAAGTTCATAATGATGAAAGGTGACAACTATGAGCAACAAATTCATGTTACCATTTGATGTCTTCAAAGTTCCAATTTTCTCAACTTGGTGCCTTGTGGCATCTCTTGTTTGTAATTCATGCTTGTTCTTGGTGTCCTCAAAATCCCACACCAATGCTACATTCCCTACTATATGATTTGAACATCCAGAGCCCATATAGAATACATGTGAACTTGGGTTACCTCATGTCATATTCATGAGAAGAGGTAAATATTATTTTGTTTGATCATTAGTGTAACTCTTGTAATGTCTTCTTTCTTTGTAGCCACCTTGATAATTTTTATTGGACATTTTGTTTCCATTGGAGCCACAATTCTTATTGTATCTACATATAGGAGATCCATATCCTCCTATCTTATATCATTAGGGAAGAAAATGAACATTGCATGGGCCTTTTGGATTAAGGAGTGATTAGTGATGGACCAATCAGAAGAGGGTGGTGGACACAATCTATAGCCTATAAATTACTAGGCTAAGGGTGAAGGAGGGGGCATGATTCACCCATGTTCAGGTTTTGCCTCTACAGAAAGAAAGGAATCTTGTAACTAGCCTGAGCCTAAGAATTCTAAAATTTTAAAAAGTTTTGAAACTCATCATAACACCAGTCAATGCCCCCCAACCACGTTTTAGGATTAAAAGTGCTATTTTTGACTCCTAAATCAAAATTAGTGCATGAACTAACCTAAAAAATGACTTTTTAGAAAATAAATCAAAATACAACTTTGAGCCTCCAAAAACTCACACTTTCATACCTAGGTCCCAAAACGTGATCTTTTTCCACTACTTTCTCTCCATAGCACACCATTGAAGCTCCTATGTCTACATTTCTCTCTCTATCCATCCTTGTCTTTGAATTCCTATTGTCCCTTTGATAATTTGGACTCCAAAGATAAGGTTATTGTGTTAAAATATCACAATATCAAGGTTTTAAGAGATCATATAAACTTGGATCTTCATTGTAAAGGGAAGCTATCGGGTTTCAAAAAGCTCCAAAATTGTGAGATAGTTTCCATGGTACAACATGTTTTTACAATGTCAAGCACGAAATTTGAAAACTCAAACAAAATGAGATATCCTATCAATTGTAAGTATTACTCATTGATTCCTATTCTACTTTCTTAATATACCTTAGTAAGATGTGTATTCTTTTGTTGCAGACATATTTCCTTCTACCTTGGTGGAGGAACAACCACTTCATAGTCTTAGAGGTACTTTCCAACATGTTGGATCACTGGTTTTTCCACAAGCTTGTCCTATGCATCTTTAACATGAGAGAGTTTTCTTTTACACACATACATATGTTGTACCCTCTTCATCAAATGATTTTGGCAGGTTAGAGATGATTAAGGTAGATTCTCTTTTCAAGCTCGAGTGGCCACGACATGATATATGGAAGTTGACATCTTTGAAGCAGAAGATGATGATGGACATACATAACTCTTTGAAATTCACAAGTGTTTAGATGTGTAGGATTGCATTGGTGTGTTCCTGCTCATTGTTTTGTACATCTATTTTAGATATTCACAATTCTAGAGACGCCAACAATGTTCATGTTAAAAGATATCACAAAAGAGAAGAAGGAGGGTTTACTAGGTGAAAATTGGTGACTTATAGAAGGGTGCCCTAAGGGGATAGATAACTTTGTAAAATTGGTGCACCAGGCATAAGATTTTGATATTTGAAACAACGTACTTCATTGTACATTAGATTCAATTATGATCCTTGGATGTGTAAAGTTTGTGAATGGATACCATTACAAAGTTTTGAGGGTTTTTTAATTTCATTCGAAATTAAGATAAATCTAGCCAACAACAAAATGGAAGTTAATTTTAGTGAATCATCATTGGACCCTTGGCAACCTGAGAGATATTCTAGTAATAATGGCATTTCAATATTTGCATCAATCAAAGTTTGAAATACAAGGGCATAAGGTAAACACTTTATGGTATTTTTTCTTTTATTTATACAAACTATTATATTCAAATATGATATTATTAAGTTTTTTATTTGTCTACAGATTGGTAAGAGGTTCGAGGATAAAATTAAAGTCCTTCCTAAATGGAGTGTAGATTGAACTCAAATTTCATTATCATAGCTCAAGAACTATTTCAGTACTGGAGTTTACACATAACCCATTTTCCATTCATAATCCTTCCTCTATTGCAACGTAATGCACATGCAAAAAATGAAAGATGTAAAACTTCTTTAGGTCAATAGGATGTACAAATTGTCAAATCTTTGATTTTTGCCATGGCAATATATATTAAAATTTTTTATTTCCAAGAATTTTATTTTTTCTATTGTATAGATGTAGTATGTCTTATTATGTTGAATGCTTGTCTATTCAATCTTTTTAATGATACACTTTTCTTTTTAGAATTCTTTTCATAATTCGTATACTTTTAGGCATTATTTGTACGTTTAAATGGGTCCTAATCAGTTGAAAATATTGAAACTATTGTAAAAGCAAGTGTGATTCTCTCATTTCTCACTTTTTTAACCAAGAAGAGCTAGAATCACCCCAAGAGCACGCAGCCTGTACTAATCATGCTACCCTTATGCACAATGGTTGCCTCAACCTCTAATACCTTCTTGTCCAAATGTCCTTGAGAACTCCTCAATGAGTTTCTAGACTTAACTTATTATAAAGCTCAAACACACTTCTATGACCTTGTTTTTAGAGTCCCTGACTTGGACAAGACAATTCAATGCAACTCTCATGTACTCAAGGAAATCGTAGAGTTCCTTGAGTACTATATTTTGTGCTCTTTCATAGATATCCCACCTTATGAGGATAAGTGGTTCCAGTGTGACCTTTTGATCTACATTCATAACGGTGATGAAGCTTTCATGAAGCACCTTAAGTGCTTTATGGAAATCGCTGACCAAGCAAGGTATTCGTTGGATGAAACAATGCCTTTGATAAAACAACCTAACAAAAAGAAGAGGATGGGTACTAGGTACTTGTCTTATGTTTCCACAAAAATATTTATCATCAATGAGGAGTCAGAGCCTGCACCCATGGATCTTCTCAACCTTTTCACAGGGGGATTTGTTCATGAAGAAAATGAGCCTCAACGAGAGGTCATAAAATTAGCCAAAGAGAGTAGCATAGTCCACAGGGGGTTCCATGATGGTGTGGAGGAAAAATTGTGTGAGAAATCAAGCATGAAGAGCCCCCACCATCAAATTTCAACCCCTCTAAGCCCACATTATTAGAGGTGGAAATTGAATATGTCTCCATCATCATTGAAATGGAAAGGATTTTATTTACCATCATGGTATTGAGAAAGCATTCAGACTCGGTCTGGATGAATGCCTAAGCCTTTTCTCCACAATCTTAGATGTTCCACTTCATAATACATGTGATCTACTTGAAAAGAAAGCTATCTCACTGAGTAATTTTGTGGTAGAGACATGGCCTGTGAGGATATTTTGAAAGATGATAACAATTTTACTATGAAAGATGAATTCAGTGCAACCCAAGAGAGAATAAAGAAGAACAAAGTACATAAAGCCCTAGTAGCAGAGCAGAGTGCTATAGCCCACTCTAGCATAGATCTTGATGCCCTTGGAAGAGGGGAGGAAGAAGACAAGCTTCGCGATGTAAGCGGTTATTAAAGAATTGAATAATTTAATTTAATAAGATATCTTGAATTATCATTTTCATTTTTAACCAGAAGCCACTCAAATGCACAAGTTTGCAGTAAGGTCTCGTGGGGATCGATCTTCTCATGGAAGTGGCTCATCCTTTGGAAAACTACATTGGAAAGTTGCCAAAGGAAGATTTTGTAATTGTTCATAAAGATTATAGTGGTGATGGGCACTTCATGACCTGGTGCTTGAAGGCCTTAAGAAAAGTTTTATGTGTGTGTACAATTACCCAAGGCACTAATTGTGTCAATTTTGTTAGAAAACCTTTAGTTGTAACTACTCTCGAATTTAACTTTAGAGGAAAGGTACTAGGAAAAATAGGTATTACCATGGGTCTTGGAATGCAAGACCCCAATGTGATTCCCATTGGTATGTAGAGTAGTTATAGTGCAAGAAAAAAGTGTGATTTCGTATGCCCATAGGTCAAAGTAAATTTTTCCACTCTTTAAGAGTGAAAATAGGGTTTTTTTCAAAAATTCATGTTTTGCGACAACCAAATTTACAGACATATGCATAAAAGTATCGGTTGTTTTGAATAAAGAATAGATGAAAAAGAGACTTTTTTATAAAAGCCATTTTTTATTTATATAGATGGTGGGATTTGATGAGGTGGAAAGTGGCTTTTCTCTCTCTCTTTTTGCACATGAGAGAGATGATCCTAGCTCAACCAAGTCCACTAGAAGTAGTAAAAAAACAACACCAGAGAAGAACCAAAAGTGAAAATTTTTTGTGGAATAGCAAAGGATTGAGAATGGAGGGTAGGAGGAAGTGTATGGAGGGCTGATAGGGCTGAGAGTGAGAGCATAAGGAGGGGTAAGGGTAACGCTGGGTAGAAGGATAAAGGGAGGGTGAGGGAGTAGGATTATGGGCTCTAGAGGGGGACAAGATGGTAAAATAGTAAAGCTACAAAGGGTGCATATTGAAAAATGTGAAACATATGCTAAAATAAAGTGAGAATAGACCATGTTGACCATGTGCGTAATGAATGAAACATGAGAAATGTGCTCAAAACATGTGGTTTTGACAAAAGTCGGAGAAAAGTTAGGAATTTGGAAGAACTAAGTGAAAAATGGAGTCTAGAGGTGCCAAAAGACATGAGAATGACCCCAACTTTGAAAAAGATGGCCATCCGAGGTGAAATCTAGAGCCAAAAACATTGGACCAAGGAAAATTAGAAAAAAAAATATATATATTTATTTGTATTTAATTATTATCATATATAAGATCCAAAAAAATCAAAGAAAATCCAAAAAAAAAAGAAAAAAAACTCAAAAAAATCCCTATATTTCTAGCCCAGTATTCTCACTCCAAGCCAGAGAGAGCTTCCTTTATTCCTCCATATTATCAAGAAAATAACATTTGAAAAAGATGGAAAATGCTAGTAGAAATTCTAAAAATGCTTTAAAAATTCCTAGAAATTTCTAAAATTTTGCTTTTGCAAAGGGCTCTGAAATGGCTTCTAAGTTGCATAAAAACTCAAGGAAAAAGCATGAAAATGGATAAAATCTACTAAAAGGTAAGCAAAAATGGAATGAGAAGACTATGTACAACTTGGACAGATTTTGCAAGTTCCAAGTGATCCAAAAAGTTTCATTTGTGTTGATGATAAGCCTTGAGCCTTGATATGTTGACCAGTGGTAGTAGCTCTCCTTTTAGATTCTCTAACTCCACTACACCCCAATTAAACATCCTCTTAATTCTATAAGGTCCTTCCTAGTGGGGAAGCGATTCTCCCCTTACTTATGTGTGGATTTGACGTCTATGGAGAGAACTAACATGCCTGTTTGTAAGTTATTGTTCCAAAGATTCCGATTGTGTGCATCCTTCCTCTTCATTTGAGTCTCTAGCAACTGTTTTGCAACATGTAGATGTATCTCTTCCACTTTGTGTGGTGCTCCAAGCCTCTGAGAGACACCAAAGGGTTCAATAGGCAATATCGCATAAACCGATTGGAATGGAGAGTATCCAGTAGCTTCTTTGTAATATAATTTGTACGCCGATAGGGTACCTTGATAAGCTATGGGCCAGGAAGTGGGTTGTAACATACATTCCTTCCTTAACATGGAAATTAAGACCTTATTTTTTTGGATTCTATGTGTCCAATATCTCATAGATAAGAGGCACAAGAGGTCCTATGTAGAATTTTGTATTTCTTAAAAATTTCATGTGGGAGCTTGTTCACAAAATGAGTACCTTGGTCTGTACAAATTTCAAGGGGACATCCAAATCTAGAAATGATATTACTGTAAAGGAAATTATCAACTGTTTTTGGAGTGCAATAAGGGGAGGCAATAGCTTCAACCCACTTTTTTGCATAGTTAGTGGTGATCAATAGATACTTTTCTCTCTTTGGAACCGACACAAGGTAGATGGGCCCTAGAAAATCTGGCCCCACTTCTCAAACGGTTGCCAAGAAGTGGAAATAATCAAGGGGTTGTGCCTCTCCTTTGTTGGCTTGGGTCGACACCTCTAACAGATATCACATGCTTTTCCCCATTCCTCTGCATCTTTGAATAATGTAGGCCACCGTAAGCCAACATTAACGATTCTTTGGCTCATAATGTGTCCTAAAAGGTGCCCACCATGTGCTCCTTCATGTGCAGATTTAAGGATTTCCCTCACTTCATCTTCTTCCATGCACTTTCTAAACCTGTTGTCCTTTCCCTATCTATATAGTTTCCCCTCAATGAAGGTAAAAGGTTGTGCTTTTAATTAGCAGCCTCTTTATTTGCACACTACTAGCCTTCTCTGGATACACTCCATTATTAAGAAAGTTCTTGATATCATCATACCAACCTTGTGCTTGTACAGTGAACAAATTAACATCTAGAAAATCATCAGTTACTCCAATTGCTTGATCCATCATGTTGATCGTAGATAGGTGGTCTAGCATGACATTCTCTTTACCTGGTCTATGGATGACAGAAAAATCAAATTCTTTGAACAAAAGTAGCCACCTCCAGATCCTCCTAGTAACTTGTGGATTATTCAGTAAATACATGAGTGGTTGATGATCAGTGATGATAACAAATTTCACACCTAGCAAATAATGATGAAAGTTTTGTACAACAAAAATCATTGCTAGGGCCTCCCTTTTTGTGGTGCTATATTTTTTTCACCCTTAGTGAAAATTTGACTAGCATACTAAATAGGTCTATCAAGTTTGTATTCTTCATTTTGTTGAGCCAAAACTCCACCCACTGCATATACATTGGCATCTACATGTACATGAAAAGGTTTTGACCAATCCGGTGTGATAAGAATTGATGGACACACCGATCTAGACCTTAATGTCTGATAATTATTCTCTTCTTCTTCTTCTTCCCATTTAAAGGGTACTTCTTTCCCTGTAAGTCTAGCCAGTGGCCTAGCTATCTTTGCATACATTTTGATAAATCTTATGTGGTACCCAGTATGCGCCAAGAAGCTTTGAATCTCTTTAGGAGATTTGGGTTTAGGAAACTTTAGTATAGAAATAATTTTATCAGGGTCTTGAGCCATACCTTTAGCAGATACCACATGTCCCAAGAGGGTTCCTTCTATCACGAGGAAATGATATTTATTTGGGTTTTTCTTTGGCTTAGTTTCCCTGAATCTTTTTAAAACATTCTCCAACTATCTCAAGTGATTATCCAATCAAAGGAGTCTCCTTGTGAGATCCTGAAAATGAAGAAAAGTCATCCATGAAAATTCTAAGTGTTTCTAGCAATAAGGGTCCAAAAATGAGGTTGACGGTCCTATTAAAGGTGGTTGGAGCATTTATGAGTTTAAATGGCATTTTTAAATACACATGTGCCCCAAGGGGTGATAAAAGCAGTTTTTCCACCGTCCTCTAGGTGGATGGATATTTGGTTATATCCACTAAAGCCGTCCATAAAGCTATATAATACGTGTCCAACCACTTCTTCCATGACATGCTCTCCAGAAAGCATGGGAATCCATATGGAATGGTTACCTTGTTGAGTGCTCTAAAGTCAACACAAATATTTATTCTTTTGGTATTCTTCTTTGGTATATAACCATTGGTGAAAGCCATTCTGAGTGTTCTACACGAATGATGATTCCTGCATCCTCTATCTTCTGTATTTCCAAGTAAAGAGCTTCAGCATATTTTGGGTTAAATCTATAACTCTTTCCTCTTACTAGTTTAGCTCCATCAACAAAAGAATTTGTGCTCCCCATAAGTGGCATGCACTCCTTCTAAACCCTTATAATGCCACGCAAAAACATCTGCATAGTGTGTCAAGAAAGATTTTACCTTTTCAAGCAATTCAAGGTGGCTCCATAACCAAGTCGCCACCAAAATTGAATGATTAGGTTCCTGAGTGCCTAATTGTACTTCTTTGACTAGGTGTCTATCTACTATGGTGTCTAAATGCTCATCGCTAACCCTGTTTTCCTCCAATAGCTTTTCCTGCATTGTTGCATAAGCAGGGGTGTTCGGGATCTCAATATATTCCGCTTTGTCCTCCATCCATCCTATAGGGATTTCTTGAATTGGCAAAGAATATTCATCACTAGTATGTTTTAATTTGTCTTTAACTTGAGTAACTTCCTTCCCTATTGTTGTCACATCCTCCTCCAAGTTGTACTTGAGGGGTGTATTTCTCCCCCTTCTGTGGTATGTGATGAGTTTTCCCAGTCCATCAACCTAAGCTTTGTCCTCCTTTTTATCATAACATTCATCTGTGCAAGAAATATTTAGAAAAACTCCAAAACAATAGGAAGAGTTGCCTGTTTGCAGCCAATTCAGAATGTCAGCTTCTTCCTCCTCAAACTCTAATTGTGGTTGGTCCTCCATTCCTTGTTCCATGCAAACGCCAACTGATTGCATAATACTGGTGTTTCCTTGGTGATCTGGACCTCTAAAGATATCTATTTAAGTTCCTGTCCCTTCTATTGTACCCACATAGTGTTTTTACTCCACTCATGGATGACACTTGCATGCCTATGCCATGGTCTTCCAATCAAGAGGGGAAATCCTCCCTCTAGTTGAGGTAGTCTTAACACCACAAAATCCAAAATGAAGAGAATACCTTGTACTTCCAATGGAACTTTTGGGATCACCGCCATTGGCCTTACTTTGATTTGATCAGCAAAAGTGATGGTGAAGTGGGCTAGTTTGGATGGACGTAGGCCAAGATTGTCCATAGTATGCTCAAGCATCAAATTTATGCTAGACCCACTATCCACAATGACTCCTTGTAGCTTTAATCCTTTAACTGTTACTGTGAGTCTTAGACTCGTATAGTCCATGAGAGGTGCTTCTTCTACACCCTTCCCTTGGCCTAAGGTAGTAGTCTTCGCCCCTAAGGTGGATGAGGAAGCCTCATCAATAATGTGCCGTACTTCAGACCTGAATTTCGCATCCATGTTTATGAATTCAGGAATACTAACCTCTATTTTCATTGGCTTGAATAATCTTGAAGCTCTAGATTCCCTAAGATCCATTTTCATGTTTGGTTTCTCAAGTTCCTTGTGGGCCCGGCTATATGCATTCCCAATGAAATCGTTAGTCTCTGAAAAATCTTCTTTTCATGTTACCTCTTCACATTTTGTTGAACTTCCTTTATCTTGTTTTGCATCTTCATATATATCTAATTTGCTCTAATGTACCCTCTGGTCTTTGTGACTTCCAAAAGTATTTGATCCCTGGTTTGGTTCTTCTAGAATTTTCCCTTTGTTTCTTGTTTGCATGACCATGGAGTCAATTTCCTCTAATTGTACCAATCTAGTGGATGGTTATTTTACAACATTGGCTCCTTCTATTGCTCCATGACTATCTACCGAGATCATTTCGAGATGGGAACCAAATTTAGATGCTTTGTTTTGTGGGCAACAATTTTTATAATGATCCTTGGCATCTGGGAAATTCCTACAAGGGGGAGCATTTTTTGGCAAGGTGCATTTACTTTGATAATGTCCACACTCTCGACACTTGAAACAGATAATTGGCCTTCTAGGCCAATTTCCATAATTACCTCCAGGTCTTTGGTTATAGTTGTTACCTTGGCTGGGGGCTGCCGCCATTACATTGGTTGAGTATTGAGCACCTCCTTGTTCCCAATAAGGTTGTGTAGGCATCCCTCTTGAGTGACATTCATGGGCCTCATGACCAGCTTTCCTGCATAGCTAGCAAGTTACACTTAACGATGGACAATCACTTACCACATGACCCTGCTTGCTGCACATGGTACACCATAGTCCACTTTTGATGCCATCTTCCTGGAGTTCCTGCAACTCCTGTCCAAGTTGAGCTAGCTATTTTGCTTGTGGTTCCTCTTCCTTTTGTAACTTCAATGCTTAAATTTCATGCCTCAACTAAGTTACTTCGCTCTCCTCCTCTTTGTGGCTTATTCTTTTTCAAGCTCGCAAGCTCTTTCCTTAGCTGAATTACTGGGTCTTCTGGTTCTCCAAGATATGATAAATTGGAAGAGCTTGCCCCATACTGCTATCTAATTTGTTCCAATCTTGTAGCTATGTTGATAAATTCTTCTATTGTTGCTATCAGTAAAAGTAACTCCTTTATTTTACATTGTGTTGATATGGGAAGTGGTTTAGCCTTCCACTTCTTGATAAAAAAATAATGGGGAGGGTCTGGTAGTTTTTCCATTAACAGCTTAGCTCTGGTAACAAATTCTGGAAAGGTCTTCCTAGGACGTAGTCTTAAATTTTCTAATTTTTCAGTAATGTTTTCAATAGTGTTCCGTTGTTGGAAATAGTTTCTAAATGCTTCCTTCATCAAGTCCCATGTGGTGAAATGGTTGTGGACGAACTGACTAAACCATTTATCTACTAGCCCTTCTAGTGTTTTCAGGAAAAGAATAAAAAATGCATCCTCTCTTCCCATCAAATCCCTTGTTTTACATAAGCCTAAGAATCTCGTAATGTGCTCATTGGGGTCTTCTTGTGCTATCCCTCTAAAGGATGGAAATTTGATATTCAATCTAGAAAGTAAAGCTCCCAAATCTACCTGGGCTACCATATTCTTTACTCCCGATGTTGATGAGAATGGACTGGTCTCTCTTCGAATAACCTTCCTTCTTGTTGCTTTGCAAGGGACCCTCAAACATTGAGACTGGTTTGTAGTCATGAGCTGTTCACACTCCTCTTAGTTTGAGAGAATTCCAATGGAAGAAAGATTACCTCTTAAGTTAGTACAGTACTGTCAGTACCCTTGAATTCTTCTACAGTTTCCAATTTGCTGCTCCTATGCTCAAGTTTCCTTGTGGTCCCATCGGTTGTGCCAAATTCTATTGGGGGATTCTTGTGCAGAAAGGGGCTTGAGTGCTTGTAGGAGAAGGGAGAAAGATAGGAAGAAAGATATAGACACCAGAAGCTTCTCGAGATTGACTATAAGGAGAAAAGTAGAATGATGACGTACAATACAATCCAAATGCTCTCTGTGAAAAATCCCAAAGAGTGCACAATTAACAAAGTTAAAAAATACCCAAGGTTCTTATTGCGGCCAACCTCTCTCCACCAGACCTCCAAGAGCTTGCACTTGTGCACACCTTGCACTCAAGCTTCAATAGGGGGAAGGATGGACACCTTCTGTGGATGATCACACAGCTTCAATGGGACCTTTTGCACTTTGGTTGCATGGCTTAACTGTTCTCTTCAGACTTCTAAGTCACTCTTCTTGCACACCTTGCACTTCAATTCTCTGCATCGCACGCTCACTATATGTCTCTTTCTCTCTGTGTCTCTCCTAGTGTAGACTATGCCCACCTTGCTTAGTCTAACCAAGAATAATTCTTTGCCTTGATTTGAGTGTTGGTTTATGTATGCTCGTCCTAATTGCTAGAGTATCTTGGTGCTCACTTTGATGTCCCAAGATTATCTCCAAATATGGGCAACCAAAAAATCCCTGTTTTGTCCTGTAGTGACTTTAGACTGAAACAAAAAGTTTAATTGGGGAGCCATACTTTCACTTTCACATACGCTATCGCTTCATATACCTTCACATTTTCCCTTTGAATTCTTCAAATGTGCACCTAAGAGAGGGTTCACCTCAACCTTCAAAATACTTTAAAAACACTTTGAACCTTAGATAAATTACAAAAAGACACTCTGCAACGTGCATCCAACTTTCTCCCAAATCTAACCTTTGTGAACAATTGCTTGTGCACCTCTTGGGAACCTGTGCACCTTGACACCCGAACTTTGAATGCGTTGACTTTGCCCATGTTGACTTTGACCTTGAACATGTTGACTTTTGATGGAGAGTGTTAATCTCCAAAAGAACAAGTTGACCTTGAATTTAGATCACCTCTATATCAAGATCAACTTTAGACTCCACCTAATTTAGAGAACTTTCACCAATTTACCAGAAAATTGATTGTTCTGAAAAATTCAACTTCTTCAGAAAAAGTCTGCTGCAGATTAATCACTCATTGACTAATCAATCTTGTAAAGTTTTTGATAAAACTTTGCACAACACTTTGCCTTAAGATTGCGCAACTTTGCCAAGTTAAATCTCTCAAAAAGATTAAGTACACACTGAGAAATGTGTGAAACACTTTACCTATGTCTGAAAGTGCTTCTCTGCAATGGCGACTTTGACACCTGCAACTTCTTAGCACTGGTTCTCCCAACTCTGAACCCGTTTGATCAAGATCTTCTAGCCATAGATAGCTTACCTTCCAACTTAGATTTTGAGCCCTCACTTGTGTAAAACTTTACACTGTGGACTGAGCACTCACCATTTCTTTGAAGATGAAATGTGCGCCAAATTTTTCGACTCTTAGAACATTCTTACATATGAATGTTCCTAATCAAAATTCTCTCAACCTGATTGCAATTAACCTCTCAAATTCTAGCCATAGATAGATTAGCTATGGACTTAGATACGTGCAGAAGGATTTCTCAAAAGATTAAACACAGAAGGAGCAGACAGTAAAACATCGGGCGCAAGTTTCTCGATTTCTTCAGAAAAATTTACATTCAAGTGAGGATGGATAATTCACTCACTTCCAATGTGTCTAATGACACTAATTTCTCTCTCCCTATTCTCAAATCTTCTTTTGCTCTATTTGCCCGACATTTTCCAACATATTTATAGATGAATATATACAAGTGTATGACTTAAACAAAGGTATAAGTCAGCTAATGTACATATGTGTACATATCTTTGGGTTTTCTGAATATGTCCTTCCTTCAACCATCTGACTTTGTTTTCTTCTTGACTCCTTGACTTCATTTCTCCATAATCCTTCAATTGATGATTGTCATGCACCAACAACTTTGACCTTTTGAAATTGACTACGGTTGACTTTCACCAATATGACTTTTATGGGCTCAACACTTCCTTGATGGAAGCCTCTTCCCCTTTGGTTCCTTGTATTTTTGTAGCATTCTTCTATAGTGTGGTTATTCAGACCACATATATTGCATGGTGAATTATTGTAGGGTCTCGCCCTACCTTGCTAACCTCCTTTGCCCCTACCTCTAGTAGCTCTTCCTACATAATTAGCTTGAGAGGTAATAGCCTCTTCATCCTATTTCTTACTTTTACCTTTATCCTTAGCTTTATTCTTATCTATATAAAGGGCAAAAGATTGGTTACCTCTTGAGTTGTCACCATTTTTATTGATCTTTGCCTCATGCGTGAAGAGTTTTCCGATCAAGGTGTTGATATCACATATTTGCATATCCATGTAGAGATCCATAGCTATGGTGAACGACTCTCACCTATCATCACCTTTAATTCCATTGATGATCTGCCTAACTATGTGATCTTCCTCTATCTCTTCCCTTGCAAGTTGATCAACAACATCTTTCATTTTGGTTACATAATTAGTAACTCCTTTCTTTGGTTGTTTCTTGAGGGTCATGAGCTCCATCCACAACTGATTCTTCCTAGCTCTTGTGTTGGAGGAGACGTACGATGAAAGAACTTCCCAAGTCTCTTGGGAGGCTTTACAATTTCTAACGTGGTAACAAGAAATGAAAGATTGAGTTTAATAGATATGACCTTGTAAGAGTATCCTTTGCACACCATGTGGTTAGATTCTCTTGCTCTTATTTGGTTGGTTGATTCTTGCTCGTCAAGATTGGCATGTGTTCATCTCCTAAGATGTATCCATGTAAGCTTCTCCCTTGAAGGTATGCTTGCATCCTTAGAGACCATGCTGAGAATTTTTTCTTGTCCAATTTGTCAATGAAGGAGGGAAATTCATCTCCAATCTTGATTCTAATAGCTCTGATACCACTGTTTGAGGAGATGGTGGATAATCACAAGAGATGAGATGGTGTAACTAAAACCTACTTCACACCTACTATAAGTAATGCTTGAGAGTGTTGTGGGCCTCTTTAGCTAGCTGATAAGCATAAATGATCACATATGATGCTTGGAAAATGATGCACAAATGATAGGATCAAAATAGATGGGTAGGCATATACTCCAATGTACAAAAATTGCTATTTATGTTTAGACACCTACTTAGGGTTTCGCACCATCCTTTGAGTACAGTAGCAATTAATAAAACTCCTTTTGGGGAACTTAACTTAGCTTAACAAGCTACCAATCATGAGTGGAATCATCTACAATGCTAAACTATATGCAGAGAAATATGTTTAGAAAGTTAAGCATCCATCTCGACTTTTACGGGCCTTGAGAGTCACAGACCAATGAGTAATGATTGATCAATATCTAATGATCAGAAGAAGCATTAGTAATGTAACTCTGTAGGATTAAAGTAGAAAGTTTGCTAAAGGTGTCGTGCTTTAAATCACACAAAATGATGCACTATAGAGTGAGAATCAACTCAGACAAATCCATTGTTGTGATAGAGTGTGACAAAGATATAAGGGTAGGAAGTAATGAACATGTATGTATTGAATCAAGTAAAATTACAATGTCATTGGCAATAATGCATTGCTCAATGAGTGAGGAATGAGTGAGCTATGAGATGAGCTCCTCTTCTCAATGAAATTACATAGATATGATCTATGAACCTCGAGATACATGCGGGCTTTTCATGTCCTCTTTTATAGATTTTGTTGGAGCCTAAGATCTGAATTCAAATTCAAATCTCTACCAATAAAGTGTTTCCTAAAGTATAGGATTGATTCTCTCTTGACTCAGCTACCAAAAGATACAAGATTATATGCTACCTAACTCCTTGTGGGTTTATTACACTTTTACAATGAGTAATTATAACTCAAGGTTACAAGAGGTTGTACATACGAAGCTTTCCAAGTATAATGCTAATACATGAAGCTAATGTGAAGTGATCAAGTGTGTAGGCTTGGGCTTAATTTACACCAACAGGGGGGAGGGGGAGATTTTAGAATTTCTTATCCTCCTAGCCAAAAAGTCTAAAGATGACTCAATAGAAACTTTTTGATGCAGGTTGCCATAGTTTGCAAAGCAATGCTCCCTCCAAATCTTCCTCAGGACCTCATTTCTAATCGTATTCATAAAGGCAATGAAGCACCCGATCACCTCTCATTGAAAAACTTGCTTCTAGTAAATCAACCGATGTAACTTAAGATGCTCTCAGAATCTCTTCTAGAAAAAATCACTAGTTTGGCATGAGACGAAGAGGTGATTGAGGTCGTCCTACCCTAGTGGCATCTTTTACGCCAACGCAAGATCTCATGATCTTTAATAGCTTTCATGTTGGTCCACGTACCCGTATGAAGAATTTGACAAAGAAGGATTTCTTTCTTGCCCTCCACCACAAGGTGCCAAGGAACATTGAGCTAGAGGTTCCATGAGATAGAATACTTATTCAAGCACCACTTCATATTGGACATTGAAAAAAAACTAGCGGAATGGTAATTATTTTGATGTCTTCAATCTTGTTATCATTTTTTAATTTAAAACCTTTTAGATTAGGAGCATCTTGACCCGAAAGGAGTTGACTCTCAAAATTCTTCCAGGTGTTCATCCTTTGTCTTAAGAAGGACCAATCCTTGTAGTCGACATGCCATCGTCGATTAATGTCTTCAAGTTTAACGCAATTTCTTTTGGGTTGGTTCCACAAGTCCGTTGTTAAGCCTCTAGACCAAAGCTTTTTATCTCTTTGGAGGATCATGTTCTTTGTTTCCTTAATGCGATGGACTGAAAATCAAATGTGATCATTTTGTATAATTCAACCTGCCCACTTCTAATCATTTGTAATTGCACCATATTGCTTCATCTTATTCCAAGTCCTCTTCAAGCACGTCACTCCAAGACCTCTTCAAGCACGTCACCCGAGAATATCCTTTCAGATTAATTGATATGGAGGGAAACATCAAAATGAGGATATTGAGTTCTTATCACTTAGGGGAGCTCAATAGAGTGAAGATGGAGCTTTTCTTAAAGGTTTTCTCTGACCATGATTCTTTTTTGTAAGTCCAAGCTTTGATAATTCATTTGAACGAGCATAACTACAACACTAAAGTACCAAACCCAACACCAAAGTACCAAACCCACCGGCCTCTCTTGGAAAAGTGTAGATCACCAATTTGAAGTTCGGTATCTATCTCTCGTTAGGCTCACCCATCAAAGGAGTTTCTGTGAATTTTTTTCATTTTCTTCAGCTCGGAGTAGGTTAGTCTCTATGAGGTGAGAAAATAGATGATGAAGGAACTTAAGCAAGTGCCAATCACCATCTCTTTGCCTATAAAATTCAATCGTATTCCTTTCAAGTATTCTAGTTTAAAATCAAGTTTATAAAGAACCCACTCCCACTTTTGACTCATTGATACCTCAAATTCTAACACAATACCAAACAACCTAACCTCCTGAACGAGAATGATATCCTAGCTACCATGACCACGGAGGAGATAGGGAAAAGGTTTAGAAGTGGTTAACATTGGATGCTAAACCAATGCAAGACAAATCAGGGTAAGACCAAGAATAGGAGATACATCCTTCCTCATTATGGATAAAGGCACTTGTGTAATCCAAAAACCTTATGAGCACCATTTTTCCATGCATTGCAGATAGTTTAAGTCCTCTACTGTTTCTGGACTTAACTTGATTTTAGTAAAGCAATTCTGTCCATCAACAAGAATAGAAAAGTGTAGAGGCGCTAGGGGGCATCCCGATTATCGTACACTCAAGAAATCATAGGCTTTTAGGGAGAATTAGGAAGTAATCCTGAAGCGCGATTTTTGGGGCAAAATGTTAGCGCATCATACTCTTAGCCATTAGTTTATGAATTCAATTCCCCCTTGAATAGAATATAAATATGAGAGCCTAGGAAGTAGGCATGGGCCTGGCAGGTAGTTTCTATAAGGCTCATGGGAAAAATGAGGGTCCTCTAGGAAAGATGCTTGGGATATTTGTATCTAAAATCATACAAAAAGTAGAACATGTCACTTTGAGAAGTTAGCATATTAAAGATTAGATTGTATCTCTCAATGCATAGGTGGGATTTAGATGTGTGAGGTACCATTGGACAGTCCATGGAATGAAGTTTCCAATGACAACATTAGCTTGAGGGTCCAAGATACCTAGCATGGGTTAGAACCAAGTTGAAGACAATGAGATAAAGAACAAGGGATCAAGACACCAAGTTTGTGGACAAGAAGGTTGAAGACACCAAGGTTGATAGAAAGGGTTCAAGAAACCAAGGCTAAGAACAAGAGAGTTCAAGAGATTGGGCAAGGGTGTGGGCATCAATTGAAGGGGAGAATAGGGGATGATCACTAAAAACAATGATCTCTAGAAGAGGAAGAGGGTGTTAGACTCAAGAAATGATAGGTAGATGATGGATGAACCACACCTTAAGAGGGAGGGTTAGGAAGTAATCCTCAACCACAATGTTTGGGGTGTGTCATTAGCCCATTATAATCCTAGCGAGTAAGTCATACGCTCAATTCTCCTAAGATACAACAATATTCAAAACCTAGAATAAAGGATAACTCACAATGCCAATAGCATTATGATCAAAAGGGAATAATATTAGGATTTAAAAGAGAGAGATCTAAAGTAATACATATAGAAAGATATAAGGATATTGGAAACCTCAAATAAATTGCCCTTCTGTAGAAAGCACAAGTAAAAGCAAGGAGTAGCTCAAAAATGGTCTTATGAACTAGAAACTTAGAGGTGGGGTCCGAAGGTATGTTAGAACCTTAGAAAAAGTCCCATCTCTAGCATAACCAATCTAGACAACACTTCGTATTTATCGTGACATGAAATTCCACATCCTTCTTCAATCTCGGAATTTTCTCAAGGCTATTGTCATTGTGCCATCTCAGATGCTCAGGGTGAGAAGAGTCCTCACCAATTAGGAGTCAAGTCGTCGAGTGTTCCCAAGCATGGAATCTGCTCTACAAAAGATGCCATTCTTCATAGTCCACTCTTTTGGCTGGATCAATGTCCTTGAATCTAATCCATTGACAAGTCTCTTGGTTCTAGTGGTGTTTGCACAAACTGAAGCCTTTGTCCCAAAGCTTTTTAGCTTTTTGGAGGCTCCAAGACTCCACTGCTCTGATGCCCTTGATAGAAAACCACATCGAATCATTTTGTCTAATAGTAGCTGCCCATTTCCAATCTTCACTAATTCTAGTAAACTATTCAACCTTGTTCTAGATCCTTCATACAGAGCAAACCAAGCTATTTGGATGACTTTGTTGAGATATGCTCAACATGTGATGATCAAGGATGGCAGATATCACTTTTTCATTTCTCAGATATGTATAGTAGTCAGGATGATATATAAAATGGATACTTTATTGATCTTTACTAGATTTATCTAGAAAGAGTGATGGCACATTCCTTTGTTGCCTACTCACTCATTCATGAAAATTAGGATTTTCTTATTGTATTGTTTTTATATATTGCACTAGTTGTATTGTTGTATTAGTTCCTTCTTGTACATTCTCTTTATGTAATAGAAGAAGAAGAAGAAGATCATTCTTCCTTTCCTCAATTTGTATGTGCTCCTTTGTTTGTGTGTGAGAGTGCATGAGGTCTCTATTCCTTATCTCCTTTCTCTTGACATGGTATTATAGACAGTGTGGTAGTAGAGACCTCATGGAGAAGGCCGATAGTAAAGAGTATGTGACAAGGTGTGGAGAAGACTAGTTTTCTCTGTGGAGAAGACTCTAACTTGTGTTTATTGGACAAGACTCAGACATTCAAAATCGCAAATTTCAAGCAATTCTATGCACTATTGATACATGAAGACTATGTTTTTCTGAGATCGAACTACCACATGACAATGTGAGAAGGTTCAAGTAGAATGAAAATGCTTTGTAGTTGCCTAAGAGAAATTGGATTGAGGATGAGTTAAGAGCACATGAAGCATGGAATCAAGGAGCATGGAAGTTAATGTATTGTCTTTCTGTTAGCATACAACATAGCCTGATTGGGCATATACAACATGGAAAAAAATTGAAAGAGGATTGAAAGAGATTGTTCACATTGTATGAGACAAATACAAAGGCACAAAAATTGCAACTCAAGAACGAGGTGCATACATTGGAGGAAAAAAACATGTCAGGAAGTGACTACGCTCTAAACATCAAAAGCATATGTGAGTTTCTTGCATCTATTTGAAGATGATGATGAGAAAGTGGAAGTGTGCCTTTGTGGTTTAGCCATTGCATATAAGCAATTCAAAACTTCCATTTAGTAGGAAAAATATTACGACCTTTGCTGATGAAGTTTCCATGTTGATAATTCAAAAAACAAATGTTGGTGAGGACTCAAGCTCCCAAGGAAAACCTAGGTTTGATAAGATATTCTACTCCTAGAGAGAAAAATTAGAGGTAGAGGCTTCCAAGGTGGAAAAGGAAAAAATAAAAAAGACCAACGTCAACAAGAAAATCAAGTAGGAGGTAAAGGACAATTTTGAGGAAGAGAGAGCTAGAGATGCTGCAAAAATCTCCAAAGAAATGATTTGGGCAATGAAAATAAATGAGTTTTGTGGTAGACCTAGTCAGGTTGAGCATGATTTGAGGTTGAAGAATCAAAATTAGAGAAGGAAACAAAGCAACTATGCATCAAAAAGTGCAGATGATTCGAAGAAGTTGTTCATGGTTTAACATCACATGATGAATACAATGTCTACTTATGTTTCAAAATCAAATGGTAATGACTTGTATGTTAATTCAAGTGCTTCAAATCACATTATTAGTCATGCAAAATGGTTTAGTAGTCGAGAGAACTTGTATGTTCCTAGATTTATTGAAACAAGTGATGACACATCACATCCTATTGAGCATATAGAAAACATAGCACTATCTATGGACGATATAAAGGTAAGACAATTTGTTAATGTACTACATGTTGTGAGTATAACAAAGAATCATTTTTCTATTGCACAAATGGTTGATAGGAATTACTAGTTAGGTTTTATGTTGATGGTTTATATTTAGAAGAGTACAAATAGAATGGAAGATTGATCGCCAAAAGAAACAAAGTGGGTTGTATGTTCAACTTAAATGTGAGAACTCATGAGACCAATGCAACCATGTTTGCAAAAGGTCATGGTGTTATTTCTCACATAGAAATTTGGCACTAGCTAAGTGGACATGTAGGTTTGCATAGGCTGAAATTGTTTCACTCAAAGGAGATTGTCGATGGAATAACAAATTTCAAGGCTGCATAGATGCATAAGTTATGTGAAGCATGTCAATTTGCAAGGGTATTATTTTTGCATGCTAAGCATGGTAGTGATAATGTGCTAGAAATAAGAAATATATTTGTCTGTAGTCCTACAAAGACCACATCTATGAGAGGATGCAAATTTTATGTCACTTTCATTGATGACCATACATAGAAAGTATGGGTATACTTCATGAAAGAGACGATTGAGGTGTTTAATCACTTTCAAAATTTTAAGGCTATGGTGGAAAAGCAAAGAGAGAAGTATATTCACACATTGAGATCTGACTAAGGAGGTGAATACATGTCAAATGTGTTTAGTAACTTTCTAAAAACTCATTGAATTTGATGATAATTTTCATGCAGGTACACACACAAGAGAATAGCATTGTTGGACACAAACATAAGCATAATGCACAGATAGGAATAGCCTTGATTGTAGAGAAAAGTATGCCTCATTGTTATTGGGCAAAATCTATGAATGCTACATTATGAATAGAACTCCGACCATTGTTGTGCATCAAGTTACACTTGTACAAAAGTTTACAAATAAAAGATATATTTATCACATATGAAAGTATTTGGTTATATTGCATATGTACATTTTCTTGATGAGTTGAAGAAAAAACTTGATCCAATAGAAGAAAAATGTATCTTTATTGGGTTCTTCCTTGAGCAAAAGGGCTATAAATGCTACAAACCACTTACACGAAAGGTGAAGATAAGCAACAATGTCGTGTTTGATGAAATGCCAAGCTCCTATGTAGATGCCAAAGAAGGACTTAATCTTGACTCAAATGAAAAAGTAAATTCTAAAAAATCAAGTGCATAATTTGGATTTCTAAGTGGACTGGATGTGTCAATAAGCAATAATTCCAACTGAAACCCCTCGAGTGTAAGATAACGTGGAGACTTCAGTCCAACAAATTCATTGATTACATCCAATAATGTTGAAAAAAGGTTTCTATTGGTAATAAAACATGTACAAATTTTTAAGTCATTGATGGAGAATCAAGCGGTTCAAAAAAGATCCTCAATAAGGAACTTTGATTTTTCTCTATGAAGACTCTAGGAGTAAGAAAGGCATATGCAAATGATACAACAAGATGAATTGAAGTAGGACCAAGAAGATCTCGAGACACGTAATTTAGTGCAATGGTTTACATATAATAACTACATGGCTCATAATTGTGTTTACATGACCAAGGTTATACAAGATGATGAGCCTTCTTGTTTTAAAGATGCAATTGGAAAATTGACATAAAGCTATGGATGAGGAGATGGCTACACTTTATGGAAATGAAACGAGGAATCTCATTCCATTACCACAAGGAAAGAAACCCTTTGATTACAAGTGGGTTTACAACGATAAGCACAATGCTGATAGTAGCATAAGTAGGTATATAGCATTTATTGTTAGCAAAAGGCTATGCACAAACATATTGCATTGACTATGTTGCATTGGCTATAGTGAAAGGATGGCTTTCACATTAGATGGATGCGATGAGTTCTTTGTTACATGGTGATTTACAACAAGAAGCATACATGGACCAACCAAAAGGATATGAGGATTAATAGCAACTAGAATATGTTTGAAAGCTGCAAACGTCTTTCTATGGGCTTATACCAGCCCCTTATGCTTGGCATGCAAGGATTGCACATTATTTAACGACCATTGGAGTTTCTATGTGTGATGCATATCACTAGTATATGCGAGGAAGGGTGATGATTGCATCACAATTTTGGCTATTTATGTTGATGACTTGATTGTAAATGGTAATAATGAAGAAAACAAAAAAAACGATTTGACATGAAAGATCTTGATGTGTTGGGAAATTTTTGGGCATTGATTCTATACATACAGAAGTAGGTATATGGATGTTGCAAAGGGAATATGCCTTGAGCATGATCCAAACCTCTAGTTTGGATAATTGTACGCCAGTTCCTATGTCAATAGATAAAAAATTGAAGTTGTATAGTACACCAAGTGATGCATTGGAAAATGCTATTATGCGCTAGAAAATTGTGGGATGTTTCATATATCTTACAATTACAAGACCTGATCTAATCTACATTGTAGGCTCTCAAGACAATACGCTTACATGCTGAGACACACTCTATGGTATATGAGTTCTAATTTGGATTATGCATTCTTTTATGAAGCTCATGCAAAATTCCAAGTTCATGGGTACAATGATATATATTGTTCTAGTGGTATTCCAAATTGAAGATCTACTAGTGGCTTTCTATTCTCACTTGGGAGTGTTGTATCATGGAGTAGTAGGAAGCAACCCAGTGTTGCTTTGTAAAGTATAGAGGCTGAGTATAGAGGTGCTATAGTGGTAACATGCAAAGCATCATGGATAGAGATGCTACTTGCAAATTTAGGTGTGCAAGTGCAAAAGCCTATCATCATTTATTGTGATAATATTAGCAACATTGAGATAGCATGAAATCTTTTTCTTCGTTTCTTTTAATTAAAGTTTAGGAGAGTGGGCCAAGGCTGAACTTCCTTTTCATTAAAAAAAACTTAGCACGAAATCCTATTTTTCATGCAAGAATAAATCATATGAAGGTACATTATCAATTCATCATAGAAAAGGTATAAGCAAGTAATATTGATTTTGTTTATGTGAGGACAGATTATCACGTTGCTGTTATTTTCACTAAGTGAAAAAAAGCACTTGGAGTAGAGAAGTGGAAGAAGTTTTCAAAAGATGCTTGGATGACAAGCAATGCTGTTAGGCTTGAGTGGGAGTGTTGAGATATCAAGCTCAGCATGTGATTATCTTGGATGAAACATATCACTTTCTTATTTCTTTGACATGTATAGTGGTCATGCAGGTATATGTCATGTGTACTTTATTGAGCTTTACTAGGTTTGTCTACCAAGAGCGATGGCACGTCTCTTTCATGATAACACACTCATTTGTGGCCATTAGGATTCTTATGTACGATTCTTTATATATTGCACTAGTTGTATTGTGGTATTAGGTCATTCTTATACATTCTCTTTATGCAATAGAAGAAGACGATCATTCTTACTTACCTCAATATGTGTCTCCTCCTCTATTTGTCTATGTGAGTGTGTGAGAGCTCTTTTCCTTTGCTCATTTCTTTTGTACTATCCATTTGCCAAGCCACCACTCCTTGAAGAAGATAAAGAGCTTCTTACCATGAAGCTGTTGCTCCTCTCTAACCTTGCATCAAATTTTGAGATGACATTTTTGAAGATGCAACTCTCCATTATTGACATCCTCATGCCTAGAGATTCTTGAATAAAGCCTTGCTCTTCATTCTTGCCTTATTCTATGGATCTCGGTTTTTTCTCTTTAGAGGTTATTCGCAATAGTGTTCATCGCACTAATCTTCTAGTAAGCTAGCAAGGAAATGACATCGAAAGCTTGAGAACAAAGCTTGGTATTTTCTTTGCGAATGGAGGGCAACATAAGCAGAGAAGGGTCTACGTGGAACTAGGGAGCTGTCTTCCCAAGCGAGGAGGCGAAGAGAATATCCATGATAAGAAAGTGGTTCTAAACCATGATGTACCATGATGTCAGTGTGGTGAGACATCCCAAGAGTGCCAAAAAGGTTAATAATACTGTGAGGAGCATAGCACTTGCCAAGTTTCACTTTAGAAAGATAAGTTCCTCTATAAAGAACACTGAGTCACAACAAAGGAGAACAAAGACATGTTCTCTTTTTCTTTTTACCTAAATACCATTATATGAAGCAAAAAAGTGGGCATTTTACAATATCTAGAAAGCATCACGAGTCTTGCTTGTAAATATTGTCTTTAGAAGCTTGATCTCATATCCCAAGTAGTCAAGATAGATATACTAAAATTCTTGCTGCCATGAAAACTAGTTGTTGAGCATGACCAAGAATCCCACATCATGATCTTGGACAATAGATTAGAGTTGAAAAGGTACATGTAAGAATTCGCGAAGCTCCTTCATTACATCTATAACCTCAACAAGCACAGAAGATAGCTAATTAAGAGTTACTCAAAAATTAGAGTACATGTGTTGTAAAAATCAGAGCATTTTAACAAGGCAATTAAGATCATCCCCTTTGTATGGTTAAGATCCCCATTGAATGCCTGGCCATATTAACAGAATATGAAATACACTTCACAAAAGCATTCCCAAGAGAAGATAATATTCAACAAAATTATACTAAGAAACATTCACACATGATCAGAGAAATGCTCAAGATAAATCAAGCTGAACACCAAGTGGAAGCAGAACTCCAAATTATATTTCCATTAAAATGATCTTTTACATTTCATGTGTTTTACAAGAGTTATGTGAATCTACAATAGAAGCTGATCATAGCTTTCCTCAGGCTCAAGGGTATTGGTATCCTCTGGCACATTAGAACACCTATCTTGCCTCTCTTGCTCCAAGATTGGCTCTTCAAGGTCAGCCATGTCCCCAGGTTCATCTGCAAGTGGGGGAACAGGCTCCCTTGAAGCTGCTTGGAATCTCTCCGTATCTGCAATGTGCTTCCTTCCAACCTCTTGGTCTTCATCTGGGCATTCATTCAGCCCATTGATTCTCATTCTAATGAAGCTCACTTGAGCATCATCCTTCTCCACAGCTATGCAGTGCCTGAACATCTTTAAGGAGCAAGCCAGAGTCGTTCCTGAAACAGCAGAAAACCTCTTAGAGGCTTCAATCAACAATGACTAATGAAAATTGTGAAAATTGAAATTACCTGTGCCTGAAAAAAGGTCTAGGACCCAGTCATCATCATTGGAAAATAGCTGAAGCAATCTCATTATGAGTTTTTGTGGCTTCTGATAAGGGTTAACCAATGTCATGTCCCCAGCTACATGACGAAGTTTCTTGGTAACGGCTGGGAACATGAGCACATTTGAGATCCCATTCTCATTGCAATGCTCCCTGACTCTCCTTTTGCTTACTTCATCATAATAGCCCACTGTAATGCATTCAGTGGCACTCACAAACCGATGCAAAGGGGTGTGATTTACGTTTGTCTTCACCCTGCAAAAAAGAACTATGAGTCACATAGGGCATCATTAAAGCCATGGAGATAGAAAGAAGATTACTTACCAAGTGAGGCACTCCACAGCATGACATCTTGCCTTCAGAGCAGTTGAAACAGAGAAAGACTGGTCTCTCCTATGGAAAATTACTATCCTCCAAAGAGGAGACATAGTCAACTCTGCAAAATCAGTGACCATCTTCCGAATCTGAGGGTGTTTGAAGGGTTCATCATCATTAACTGATCCTAACATCCTAAATCCATAGGGTATGTCCGCTATGAGAAGGGAGAAATGTTTTCTAGGCACAACAGAACAAATATTATTTACATCACTACAGAACACATTGTAATATACAGGCCTAAGGGGGTCTAGGGGATTGGAGAAACATTTAAGATCGGGTTCATCATCAAAATCCATCTCCTTCGCTTTCAGTCTAGATTTCTCATGCCTTGCTCTTTGAATGTGAGCAAGGAATGCAGGGGGGCAATCATCTAGTACCTCTGTAGACTTACTTTTCCTTGGTTTCTGCAGAACAAATTGGAAAAACAATTAGAAGAGCTCTTCAGTACAGCAAACAGAACATAAAGAACGGATGTATGGCATCGATTTCTTGTTGGGGTAGATGCTAGGCATCGACCTTCTACTAAAAATCGATGCTTGGCATCGACCTAGGGACCTAAGTCGATGCCTGGCATCGACTTTTGCCACGAGGTCGATGCCAGGCATCGACTTTTGTTGCAGGTCGATGCCAGGCATCGACTTATGCTGCAAGTCGATGCCAGGCATCGACTTATGCCCCCAAGTCGATGCCAGGCATCGACTTATGCTGCAAGTCGATGCCAGGCATCGACTTATGCCCCCAAGTCGATGCCAGGCATCGACTTATGCCCCCATGTTGATGCCATGCAATGCATCAAATTGTTTAGTATGAAATATTCTGATAAGAGAATCTACCCAATCACGAAACAGGATGAAATATTCTGATAAGGCTTTGTAGGATGATGTGGTTGGATAGTCTGCTTGGACCTCTGTCCAAGAAAAGCAACCCAGCCTCTTCATCATCACCTCCTGAATCTTCATGTACACTTTATGACTACAGACACATAAATATAAAAGAGACTAGGTTAGACAAGAAGCATGGGAGGAGGGAAAAAGGATCTGAGAATAACATACATACTTATTGAGCTCAGTCACCATCTCCTCGAGGCTCAACTCCTTCGAGATTACCCTTGACAAAGTTGATATGATCAATGTATCATCCTTGATTCCTTGAAGGGCCCTCCATGGGGTCAGCTTCATGTCCTCAGGAGCCTCTTCAATTGAAAGGTCAACTTTCCTTCCCTTTCCCCTCAGATCAATTTGTGGGTCTGGCCTCGACTTTCGTTGCTTCTGGCCCTTGACCTCCTTGTGCTCCCACATTGTGAAGATTCTATCCTGAAGATCCCAGATCTCACCTGATCTGAATGCCAGTTGAAACCATGGATCATATTTCCTCAAAGCATCTGACTTTCTATTCTCATCCAATGCAATTCCAACCTCAATAAGGCATTGCTTTCGTAGATTGGGATGTATTCTCCCAGCTTCCTTCACAAGACAATCTTCGTATTCATGGTGGAAGAACCGAATTCTCTCTATGGAGGACATTTTCTGCCTGTAGTCATTGTCGTTGTTGTGATCCCAAGCAAGAAGCTTGGCTTCCTCAGTTGTAAGACCAGCATATATCTTACACTCTGCATACCTAAAGAAAAATGTAGTAGGGTGCTCCTTCACTAACTGTCTACGAGCCTCTGCAGAGTGTGAACCTCCAATCACATAATAAGTGTACTCCTCAAACAAATTCTCATTGAAATCCTCCACACAGCTGTACTCATGCGGATCCACCATGACAAGGAATGGCACAACAGTAGCATGAGGATTAATTTTCATTTTCTTCTTAAGATTTTGGACATGCAAATTATGTGGCTCCCTGATCTCAAGGGGCCTCCTCCCTGTGACTGGATCGACTGGTGGCCTGTGGATAATATTAATAGGCAGGTGGAACAACTGCCCCTTCTTCACAACTTTTCTTCTAGCTATGTCCTCCCTCATCTTATTCTGCTCAGTGCCAAGCACACCAGATGCAAGCTCTCCACCAGGTGCAACAATAATGTCCCCAGAGCTAGAGCTTGAGTCAGAAAAGTCCTCTTCTGCAATTATCTTCTTTTTCTTTTGGGGCTTTTTCTGCACACTCTGCTTACCCCTTGCCTTTACAGGGGTCGTCTTCTTGTGCTGTGTTGGCATGATATTGCCCTGTATCCATGGCATCAGGTCCTTGATGAAATTCACTGAGTCTCTGCATATCTGAGCTAGCTCCTCTGGAACACAGCACTCTGGGCACAAGAAATCCATCTTGCATATGACATTTCTTAATCCCTTCGATGTCTCCACCAAGAAAAGCAGGTTGTCACAATCTTCATCTTCATAATCCAATTTGTAAACAAGTCCATACTGAAAACCTTGTGTTGTCGTGATCTTTCCTCTGCCATAGGCCCCTGCGAACACAAGGAGGACTGCATTCTTCTCTTCAACGTACTGAAGGCACCATTCGAGATTTGTCATGTCCCGAAGTGGACGATCTGTCTTCATGACCTCTGTCTCCCTTGACCTTTCCTTCATATTTGGATCCTCCACAGGAATTTTTATGCTACTCTGTCCACCTGAGGATATTCCTAGTGGGTTGCTGGCCTTCTCAGAGGATAATGGTGCAATAATTTTCTTTGGCTTTGCTTGGTGACCACTGCCTTTGTCACCTTGCTGGTCAGCAGAGCCCATGGTGACTCTGAGCTTCTTGATGGGCCTTTCATCCTTGTACTCCGCATCCCTGAAAGCAATTGGAAATATCAGATCAAACGTAAATGTGGTTTCAAAGGCCCAAGTCCATGCAAGGCATGGATTTTGAGCTTCAGGTCGATGCCAGGCATCGATGTTTAAGTGCATGTCGATGCCAGGCATCGACTTTGTGTGCAAGTCGATGCCAGACATCGACTTGAGGGTGAAAGTCGATGCTAGGCATCGAGTTGGGGGTGCAAGAGTCGATGCTTGGCATCCACTTTTGGGCCCAAGTCGATGCCTGGCATCGACTTTTGGGCCAAGTCGATGCCTGGCATCGACTTTTACCCTCAAGTCGATGCCTGGCATCGACTTGCACACAAAGTCGATGCCTGGCATCGACTTGGGCACAAAAGTCGATGCCAAGCATCGACTTGGGCCCAAAAGCCGATGCCAAGCATCGATTTTGCACCCAAAAGTCGATGCCTGGCATCGACTTTTCAGTGCATGTTGATGCCAGCAAGTCGATGCTTGGCATCGTTTTTTGGGCCCAAGTCGATGCCTGGCATCGACTTGGGGCTGCAAGTCGATGCCAGGCATCGACTTGCACCGACAAGTCGATGCCTGGCATCGACTTGCACCTGCAAGTCGATGCCAGGCATCGACTTGGGGCTGCAAGTCGATGCCAGGCATCGACTTGCACCCACGAGTCGATGCCTGGCATCGACTTGCTCCTGCAAGTCGATGCCTGGCATCGACTTGCAATCCTAAGTCGATGCCTGGCATCGACTTACACCTTAAAGTCGATGCCAGGCATCGACCTGTACATGCTTTGGATCCATATTTCTAGAGGCAAGAAAAATAAAGACCTAGAAATGAGATATTTACACAGACATACAGAGGGAATCTTTTTGGAATCTTTATTTATGTTATGATTTTGTCTACCTCTTGGTACTTTTGCCAACATTCTTCTTCTCCATCAGACTTGGCTTGCTGGTATGCTGACCTCTGTGCTCCATGGCTGTCTGTGCTCTGCTGCTCTCTCTTGCTCGTGGATTTTGAAAATGCGAATGATCTCCTCCTCTGGTATTTATAGGCAATTGGGTAACTTGAACCAGAAACTAACTGGATCTAACTGAATGAGTCCACTTGCTAACTAAATCTGTCAACTTATCTAACCAGGGAATAGCACCCACACAAATAGGCTGTTTCAGAGCCACTTTAATGAAATATTCATAGACCCTTGCAACTATTTATATACATTTGCATAGAAATTACATTTCAATGGCAAGAGTATGGTATGTCCATGAGGATGTCTAAACTCATGTAGAGATTTGTTTCTAAGAATCTCTTTCTTGGGAGAAAGTCAAGTCAAAGTTGTGTTAAATGTGGGAGACTAATGACATCTTCATAGTATTACCCTCCACACTTTAGTTCATATTCACATTTATCTTGTAACTCACTGTTGAAATGGAAAATCACTATGAATAAACATTCTAGTACAGAACCTTGCAACTATTTATATACATTTGCATGGAAATTAAACTTCAATGGCACCAGTATGGTATGTACATGAGGATTTCTAATCTCATGTAGATGTTTTTTCTTAGAGTCTGTTGCTTGGGAGAAAATTAGGTCTAAGTTGTGAGATTAATGACATCTTTATAGTGTTATCCTCCACACTTTAGTTCATATTCACATTTATCTTGTAACACATTGTTGAAATGGAAAATCAATGTATGAATATACTTTCTGTGTGCCTCTTTTACACATAATTCTTTTTCAATATACTTTCATCTACCTCTTTGATATCTAGCCAAGACCACAATAAAACCTAATCCTTGAAATCTTAACCAAATGTAAAATTTCTTCTTGTATAGTGTTCAATGGCATAGCATATTCCAATTGGAACTCAACTTGGATATATTCCAGTTGTAAAATTTCTTCTTGTAAAATTTCTCCAAACAATTTTATTATATATTCCTGTTGGAACACAACTTTGATATATTTTGATTCATTCACAATGCTTAGACTGAATGACTCATATGAAGTTAGAAATCAACTGTGTTTCTCATTTGAATCAAAAGTGAATCAAATCTTTGGTTCCCTTATTAGTGTATATTTGAGTAATTAAGTGATTTGATGTAATTTGATGTTTTATGTTATTTAATGTACTTTAATAAGCTTTTGATTTCATATCTTCTTGATGTGACATTTGATGTGATATCTTCACTTGATCTCGGATTTCTACTTATTTAAAAAGGTCATTCATCTTCAGTCTTCTGTGAACTCAGTGAAGATGAGCTCAATCTTTTCAGTGGATGCTTGGGCATCAGCTTCCTCTGCTCCTCTGCTCATATTGATTCATTGTTCTCAGTTGAGCCTTTCTAGAGAAGTGATGATCCCTATGATTTAGAACGTGCTGATGATTCTATGTTTTCTGTTGAGTCATTTAAGTTATCCAATTCACAGTGCAATGCTGCTCATACAAATGCACCTCTTGATCTCCCATCTGATCCAACCATTGATCTCCCTTCTGACTCAAGTGCATGTGGAGCAACGAAAAAGCAAAGCAAGCTCAATCTACGATTTAAAAGAAGGTCTCGTGAAGTAAGTCGAAAAAGATTTAAATTTCTTACTTCAGATAGACAGATTGCATTGGATATTGTGAAGCATTGTTGTGGTTTGAAATGCTTGTATAATTTAGGGATGAAGAAACTAAAGCACATAAGAGAAAAATTCCTCCATTTAGATAGTGAAAGGAAAGATATATACCTTGTTTCTTGCATGCAAATGATTGAGGATAACATGTCAGTAACGCGTGTTGGTTTTGAATATTTCTTTACTCAAGGGATGCCATGCTGTAGGGCTGCATTTAAAATTGCAATGGGTGTAGGAAATTTTAGAATACATAGGGTTCAACAAGGGTTTTTGAATGGGGATCTCATTTTGGATACGTTCCATGGTGGGACCAAAGGATCTGTTGGACGTCATGCAATGAATTGGATGATGAACTATTTTAGCTTGCATTGTGAAGTTATGCCTACAACTGGAAGGTTGCACTTGTCAGATAACTTTACTCGTCGAGAGGTATTTCAAATATATAGAGAAGACATGGAAAATAGAAATGAGAAGTATGTGTTGTATCGTCACTTTACTCGATTATGGAAGGAGGAGTTTAACAATGTTTCTATTCCTCGTAAAGTTAGAATGGGTGAATGTTCAGTTTGTGCCACTTTGAAAAACATGGCAAAAGGGGCTACAACACCACAGGAAAAGCATAATTTTAAAAACCTTCTTAACAACCATCGTGACAGTCAAGCATTAGAGAGAAAGAAAGCAATTCATCATCGAAGTAAGGCACTCAGAAATCCGGAGCGTTATATGTGTTTGTTGATCGATGGTATGGATAAAAAAAAAACTTGTTTGCCACATTTTTATCGCATCCCTAAGGACATTGGAGATGAAGTCCTTGTGCAAATGCATTTGGTTGGCGCTTTGGTATACAATGGAATTGTAATGTCCAAGGTTTTCTTCACATATCCGAATGTGCATAATGATCCAAACCTTACAGTTACTGTCATTCATCGTGTTTTGCAATCATGGAAGGGTCTTTTGCCACCAACTCTATATTTGCAACTAGATAATACTCCAAGAGAGAATAAAAATTCTACAGTCTTTGGATATTTAAGCATGCTTGTTGAAAAACAGGTATTTCAGAAGGTTAAGGTAAATTTTCTTCTGGTTGGCCACACTCATGATCACATTGATCAAATGTTCAGTACTTTCTCTAAGAAGTTGGCACGTAACAATGCTTTTACTCTTCCGATTTTATCTGCGCTGATTTCAGAAGCATATACTCCAAAACCAGAAGTTCAACACCTCACACAGATTTATGACTTTAAGCACTTTTGCTCAATGGGCCTTGATAACAGTGCTAAGGTTTTGGCTCCATTGCACAATATTAGTTTCAACCATGTATTCTTGATGAGGAGGGTTGATGAAATAACCCTTTTATTTGCAAAGCAGTATTCATCTTCTCTTGGGTGGGAGCCTAAAGAGGGATGCAGATTCTTATTGCAGGTGCATAATTTGTCTACTGTAACAGTGTACGGTGCAGAACAATCACCATATGAAGATAAAAACAATACAGAAAGATGTGGAAGTGTGGTTGATCAAAGTAAAAGCTGGATGCATGCACTCATTGAAAAGAAGAGACATATTGAGCGTGCAAAAAAATATGCTGGAGATCAAGATGTATCTTGGTGGGAGGACTTTTTCAATCATCAAGAAGAGATTATACAGTATACAATTGCAGGTCACTGGCCAGTTGATGTTCCATTCACATTGGATTTTTGTACACAAAGATCCGTGAATGTGGCCCAAGCATGTAATGCAGATGCACTTCAAAGTTTTATACATCCACCAGAAAGAAATATTTATGTAGGCCCAAGGATGACAAAACAGGCAGAAGCAAGATGGCAAGGAAATTTAATAGAGATAAATGTTGGAACGCTTATTGCAGTACTTGCTGATGGTGATGAGGCTACCAGACCATTTTGGATTGCAAAGGTTTTAGAGATAACTAAAGATATTGATCAGAGAAGAATAGAGGCTTTGGTGGTGCATTGGTATTACACTAAAAGTAGTAATGCATTCACAGGTAAATATAACTTAGAAATGGTGTGTGATGCTAAACGAACAGGTTCAAAAAGGAAAAAGAATATTCGAAGCACATCCACTCTTAAAATGGATGATGTAGATATTCTTGTTTATGATTTTTCCTTGACAAAAACTGGTCACTTGAGGAAAGCAACCATCAACATGATAAAACAAAAGCTTCCAGATGTATGTGGTACAGGAAATCATAGGAAAACAAGAAGAGTTGTGCATGATCCTGCAGAATTTGGTATGTACGTGGATGAAGATAGAGCTCTTGTGGATATAGAAGAAGAAGAAGAGAGCTCTCAACAGTATGAGACTGAATCAAGTGCATCAGATGATGAGGGTGTAGACATAGATCAACAAAGTTGTGAGTTGCATTGAAGCTCTCAGACATTTTTAGTGCTTATGTAAATGCCTCAAAGTAGTTTGCTTAATGAAACCATGTTTTGTAGCAATTTTGAATAACAATAAGATATCCACCCATTAAAGATATGTCTAAAATGTTATTTTTGTGTAAAAACTATTGACTTCTACATTCTTATATATATTTTAGACATGTCAATGTCTTATCATATAGATTTTGGACATGTCAATGTCTTATCATATACATTTTGGGGCACGTCAATGCCTAATATAGTGAAATTTTGACTACATTTTGAGCTCATTTTTTTTTGAGAAAATGACAAAAAACGTCAAAAATTACTTGTTTTCACCTCATTTTTGTAATATATGTATACTGGTGTAAAGGAATTCCAAAAATGAGGTGAAAACATGTAATTTTTGACGTAAGTGTTCTCTTTTTACGACATAGTTCTCGTTTGTTACGACTCGCTGTTAAAGGTTAGACCATGAACAACCTTGTTAGTTCTTGATTTCAATCAGATCAAGGTTCAATTTGATATGGTCCCACGAGTCTTTCGAGTTAGCCCTTGTCAGAGGAACTCTCTGCTGCCATTAGAGAGTAATCAATTTGATCATGTTAAAGTAGACTAAAGGAGCACATTGTCTTGTAGGTAAAAAAGCGACACCGACATTTTGGCTCTTTCAAGTGTCAAGTTTGAAGAATGAATAGACATCACCAAGAAAAAAAGGGCCGAACAAGAGTTACCCCAATGCATTTGTTACTGGATCACAAATAGATCCAACAACGAACAAGAAACACCTTTGATTGTACTACAAAAATGCCCCCCCCCCCCCCCCCCCCTTTTTAAATCTTCAGGATAAGTTTTGGAGAACTAGGACTGTGTAGAAGAGATATCCTTAAGTCTTTTCATGAGACATTTGCACCAATTTTTACCTCTTGGAGGTAGATGAAGTAAGGATTGAGCTTATAATTCTTCAGGTAAGGGCCTATAGTCCTTGGTCATAAGAGGTACAAGAGTGCCTGGACATTGAAGTAGAGAACTAACATTATCGACTTGAGAGAGGTTTTGAGGATGGGATTTTATCCCTATTCTTGATGGAACGGCTTCGATGGATTTTTGTTTTTTTTGTGATGTCCCTCATACCTATGATATCCAACCATTTATAGTACCCCTCCAAACATAGATAAGGAGAAACCCAGCGTTCTCTTTTAGGCTGTAAACTTTGCAGGAATAGGTGTGTAGAAGCATGGAGCTAAAAATGGAGCTTTCACACTTTTCGTTTCTGTATTTACACGAAATATTTGTTTGATGATTTTTTCCGTTCGGAGAATTGAGAATCATGTCTCTGATTAAAATATCTCATGAAATCAAAAAAGTTATTCTCTTTCTCCAAGATCGTGGATTCTTGAAGATGTGATGGTTCCCCCCTTTTGAAACTAGCTAGGGCTTCTTTTCTTCCTCCTTTTAACTTCTTTAGATTCCCTTTTCTTCTCTTTTCCTTTCTCTTCAATTGATTCTTCCACCCCGCGAGGCTGATTGGCCGTAATAGTTATGTAAACATATGGGGTTGGAGAGAGTCAACGACCTTTCCTGTAGACCCTTCCGCTGAAATTGGCTTAGAGTTATTGTAGGCTTTCTGAAGCTGGCAGTCTTTGAATCTATGGCCTTTTGATATTTTTTTGTGAACATAAGCTTTCATTAAATTCTTGTAAATGATTTCTTATTTTAAAAACATTCTTCTTTTTGTAGGCCATGTGTTTTTGAAAATTTGTGCTTGTAAAGTTGAAATGCGTAAGAATATGATTAGACCGAAAACATTATTTCTAACGTAGGGACGAGTTCTACCTCACCATCATATCATCCTTTTATTGTAGGTAGCGAGTTTCGCTTAGCGATCAAAGGTGACATGTACAAACATGATAACATATATTTGATGTTTATTTGCCTCTTCCCCACCGCGATTACGTGTGCGAACATTTCTTCTTTTGAATCTTTCCCTTCAAACACTAGTAGATCTCATCGTTTGTTCATTTAGGTATTTTTAAATAACTAATTTGCATTTCCTTTTCGTCTTTTTAATGAGTTAGAAATCAGTTAGCGATTACATAGAAAAAAGAAGTGATTGGCTACTCTAATGCCGTTTTGAACACGATCATAAGCGAGGTTCTCTTCAAGATTTGAGGGAGCATTGCTCTACAAACTATGACAATGCACGTCAAGAGTAGTGTATTGAGTCTTCATTGGACTTTTTGGCTAGAAGGATTAGGCACTCAGAGTCCCCCCCCCCCCCCCCCCCCCCCCCCCCCCCCTTTTAAGCATTTTCGAATCTTTGTATTAGAGAATAACAACTTATAAATTAAATGGATGCCGCACGAAGGTGATCAAACCATCATAAAACTCCTTACTTCTCTTAGTAAGTGTTGCTATATGTAGAGTGTTTTTTCCTCGTGTCTTGATTGTATCACTTCCTATTTTTATCTTTTAATCTCTCCTTCCCTAATACAACTGCAGTTCGTTGGAAAAATCCATATGAAAGGATGATATTTAGATCCCTTTCCTCCTAGAAAAACTGACAAAGTAGAGGAAAAGAATAACGAGAAAAGGATTTTCAATAAGTGCTAATAATTTCTCCCTCTAACGCTCTTGTACATTTTTTTTCTACTAATTAAAGTGGGCTTAACGCTCTTGTACATTTTATTTCACTACAACAGATCGATGGTATACCGAGGTTTTTACCGAGGAAAATGAACGCGGCTTTATTTGCCGCGACGCCGGTGTAAAGGTCGGTTTCCGCGTCGGTACCAAAGAGTCGGTATAAGCGTCGGTGTGAACGTCGGTATAAGCGTCAGTGTGAACGTCGGTATAAGCATCGGTAAAAGCATCGGTATATGCGTCGGTATAAACGTCGGTATATGCATCGATAATCGGCTTCTGCTGCATCACCTCCTGGGTGTACCGACGGTTATTCCGATGACACTACTGGGAGTATCATCGCTTATACCGACGACCATACTTGCAAAAATTTTTTTGGGCAGAATGTTTTGTCTGTTGCTACAACAATATTACCATGATGTTGCTGAACAAAAGACAATACACTCTGCCCAAAAAAAACTGAGTACATGTGATGTGTACTCTAATGACAACCGAAATATGATTTCATGAAATAGAGTATTATTGTACACAAAAGAGATCGATAATCAGAATGAACAATGAACCATGTACAAAAAAAGTTATATATTTCAATAATGAAGCATGTACAAGAGTGTGGCAAACCACTGTCATATATGACGCTTTTACAAAATGTGGCAAAGCAATGTATTGCCATATGGAAATCAAATACAAAATATTGGTCTTCCACTGCCATACATATGCAAAGAACGTTCCATATCAACAGTCCTACAACAAAGAATATTAATGGAATGAGATAAATTCACATGAAAATTACAAATAAGTAAAAACCAAGTTTATAAATTAATTACCTCATCATAAAGGCTCCCATGAAACTACTGCACCGCGTCCCTCCAAGTCCTGCAATAGTGTAGTCAACCCATGACTATATCCATAAGACTCCTCCGTCCGTGTTGGAGGACGACCCATTGCCAGCTCCTCAAACAAATATAAAAAGATTAGAGAAATATATATGAGAAATTTAACACAAATAAATTCAATAAATGAAATGGTACTTACAAACTCATGACGCATCGTGTCATATCCGCCGCTGCCCAAATGTGACGGTCCAATCGTGTTTAGACGTGTGGCTTCGGCATTTCGCTGTTGGCGATATCGATTAGGAGTCTGTTGCTACTCATCACGAATCATGTCCCACTCCTCAGCATCTAACCACACAGGCTTTGGTAAGCCTTCTCTGAATGCATCACGAGCCTCGGATCATCGATGCGACATGACCTCACGTGCGGTATGCAGAATCCACTCTGAACTGACAATCGACTATCCATCGGCTGGTCGGAACTCCTGGTAAATCGTCTGTGTGATATAATTCTTCCGATCTTTATCCTGTTCATTCCATTTGAGCATGAAGGAGTGTCCAAACTGGATGGACTGTCCTAAACCCTAAAACCCTAATTTTAAAGATCTAGACCTAAATTATGTATATTTCTATACACATGTGTATATACATGTATATATGTATTATATGTGTATGTGTATGTGTGTATATATGTTATGTACATGTTAAAACCCTACAACCCTAATCCAAATGACCTAGAACTAAAACATGTATATATATGTATGCATGTGTATATATATGTGTATATGTATATATATGTGAATATAGATAGGTATATAAGTATGTGTGTTTGTCTATTTATATATTTATTTTTATATTCAAATTTTTTTCCTTACTTAATTATATTTAATTATATATATTTAATTAAATAATTGAAAACACTAGTGCTTTTTATATTTATTTATGTATATAATTATCTTATTTTATATATATATATTTATTTATATATTCAGTTTTTTTTCTTACGTAATCCTACTTTTATATATTTAATTTTATATATTTAATTATAAATATTTAATCAAATTATCTAAAACACTAGATTCTTTTTTATATTTATTTATGTGAATAATTATCTTATTTTATATATATATTTATTCATATATATTCAGATTTTTTTTCCCTACGTAATCCTATTTTTGTATATTTAATTTTATATATTTAATTATATATATTTAATTAAATTATTTAAAACACTAGTTCCTTCTATATTTATTTATGTATATAGTTATCTTATTTTTTATATATATTTATTTATATATTCAGATTTTTTTTCCTTACGTAATCCTATTTTTAAATATTTAATTATATATATTTAAATAAATTATTTAAAACACTAGTTCTTTTTATATTTATTTATGTATATAATTATCTTATTTTATATATATATTTATTTATATATTCAAATTTTTTTTCCTTACATAATCCTATTTTTAAATATTTAATTTTATATATTTAATTATAAATATTTAATCAAATTATTTAAAACACTAGTTCTTTTTATATTTATTTATGTGTATAATTATCTTATTTTTTATATATATAATTTATTTATATATTCAGATTTTTTTTCCTTACGTAATCCTATTTTTATATATTTAATTTTATATCTTTAATTATATATATTTAATTAAAACCCTAATCTTAAAATTCTAGATCTGAAATACTAAACCCTAAAACCCTAATCTTAAATATGTAGACCTAAAATATGTATATATCTGTATACATATGTATATACATGTATATATGTATTACATGTCCATGTGTATGTGTGCATATATCTTATGTAGGTGTTATAAACCTAAAACCCTAATATTAAAGATTTAAATCTAAAATATGTATATTTTTGTATGCATGTGTATCTACATGTATGTATGTACTATACGTATATGTGTGTTTGTGTATATATGTAATCTACGTATTAAAATCCTAAAACCCTAATCAGAAAGACTTAGACTTAAATCTGAAATACTAAACCCTAAAACCCTAATCTTAAATATGTAGACCTAAAATATGTATATTTTTGTATACATGTATATATGTATAACATGTGCATGTGTATGTGTGCATATATCTTATGTAGGTGTTATAAACCTAAAACCCTAATCTTAAAGATTTAAATCTAAAATATGTATATTTTTGTATGCATGTGTATCTACATGTATGCATGTATTATATGTATATGTGTGTTTGTGTATATATGTAATCTACATATTGAAATCCTAAAACCCTAATCAGAAAGACTTAGACTTAAATCCAAAATACTAAACCCTAATCTTAAATATGTAGACCTAAAATATGTATATTTTTGTATACATGTGTATATACATGTATATATGTATTACATGTGCATGTGTATGTGTGCATATATCTTATGTAGGTGTTATAATCCTAAAACCCTAATCTTAAAGATTTAAATCTAAAATAAGTATATTTTTGTATGCATGTTTATCTACTTGTATGTATGTATTATATGTATATGTGTGCTTGTGTATATATGTTATCTACATATTAAAATCCTAAAACCCTAATCAGAAAGACTTAGACTTAAATCTGAAATACTAAACCCTAAAACCCTAATCTTAAATATCTAGACCTAAAATATGTATATTTCTGTATACATGTGTATATACATGTATATATGTATTACATGTGTATGTGTATGTGTGCATATATGTTATGTAGGTGTTATAACCCTAAAACCCTAATCTTAAAGATTTAAATCTAAAATATGTATATTTTTGTATGCATGTGTATCTACATGTATGTATGTATTATATGTATATGTGTGTTTGTGTATATATGTTATCTACATATTAAAATCCTAAAACCCTAATCAGAAAGACTTAGATTTAAATATGAAATACTAAACCCTAAAACCCTAATCTTAAATATCTAGACCTAAAATATGTATATTTCTCTATACATGTGTATATACATGTATATATGTATTATATGTGTATGTGTATGTCTGCATATATGTTATGTAGGTGTTATAACCCTAAAACCCTAATCCTAAAGATTTAAATCTAAAATATGTATATTTTTGTATGCATGTGTATCTACATGTATGTATGTATTATATGTATATGTGTGTTTGTGTATATATGTTATCTACATATTAAAATCCCAAAACCCTTATCAGAAAGACTTAGACTTAAATCTTAAATACTAAACCCTAAACCCTAATCTTAAATATCTAGACCTAAAACCCTAAAACCCTAATCTTAAATATTTAACCCTAAAACCCTAATCCTATTTAAAACCCCAAAACCCTAATCTTAAATATTTAACCCTAAAACCCTAATCCTATTTTTATATATTTGATGTAAAACAAAAACTTCAAAATAAAAATAGGATAATATGTGTGTATGTATGCATGTGTGTATATATGTGTGTGTATGTATGCACGTGTACATGTGTGTGTGTGTATGTATACATGTGTATACATGTGTGTGTATGTGTATGTGTGTGTATGTAGGCATGCATGTGTGTGCATGTGTGTGTACATGTGTGTATGTAAGCATGCATGTATGTGTATGTGTGTGTATGTGTATGCATGTGTATACATGTGTGTGTATGTATACATGCATGTGTGTATATGTGTGTATGTATGCATGTGTGTATATATGTGTGTATGCATGTATGCCGGTATATGTGTGTGTATGTATGCGTGCATGTGTGTATATGTGTGTATATATGCGTGTGTGTATGTATGTGTGTATATGTGTGTGTGTGTATGTGTATGTATGCATATGTGTATATATGTGTGTGTATGTATGTGTGTATGTATGTGTGTATGCATGTGTGTCTATGTATGCATGTGTGTAAATTTATGTGTGTGTATGCATGCATATGTGTATATGTGTGTGTGTATGTAAGCATGCATGTGTGTATAGCTGTGTGTATGTAAGCATGCATGTGTGTACATGTATGTGTGTATGTATGCATGTGTAAATTAATGTGTATCTTCCTTTCTCTTCTCTCTCTCTTTCTTTCTCTCTCTCTCCCTCTCTCTCTCTCTCTCTTTCTCTCTCTCTCTCCCCTTCTCTCTCTATCAATAGCGAATAAAAGAATCACTTACAAGTATGTCTCTCTTTGAATCGTTGTCGTGACCCAAGAAACTTTGTATTTTTTTAATATAAAAGAAGTTTGGCATTACTCTACTCTCCCAGACTTGAATTAAATAAAGAAAGTACAAGAGAAGGGAACTAGTGCCCACGGGACCCCCCAAATCCCAAAAAGCAGGGGAAGCTTTTATAGAGCTTAGATGGCATCACAAATAAGGTTAATCACCCTCTCATCACCCTCATGTGGGGCCCACTTGGGTTTAAGCTTGTTATTGATCAAAAGAAGTAATTGATGATGCGTGAAGGGGGGGGGGGGGATTTCCTACAATTAACAACCCTTTTGCCAACGAGGAACAATAATTCTCAATTGAACACTCTTTGGGGGAGTCACGGAAGTTGAAAGAACATCTTTCCCACCAGATTTTCCATAGGACCTCCCCTTTGATGGCATTCCAGAGAATCGCGGAGCAGCCAATAGCTTCTTCGAGCAGGGCTTGCTGCCAACTGAGATGTTTCTCAATTCTAATTTTCTTTCCAACCATTTGCTAGAGTCTATTGGAGTTGGGGTAGGTAAACAAGATGTGTGAAACATCTTCGATAGACCGGTAGCAGCGTTTGCACCAAGGAGGAATCCCACAAAATTTGCTAGCCTTAAGGATGGTCCAGATTCCATGATGAAGAATTTGCCATAAGAGGATAGACTTTTTGATTTCTATGAGGGGGTGCCAGATAGCCATGAACTTCATGTCCCACCGAAGCCGCGTCCATGACAGGCACCACTTCTTGTTGAGGTTAACCTGATAGTCAATCGTTTCCTTGATGTTTGGGATTTTTGATACGCTATTCCCACTGTGCCATTTGAGACCAAGCGAGCTCGAGGTGTCGTGTCCCTTGAGAAGGGGAACTTTGTGTCGGTCCAGGCGAGACATCTGCTTTGCAAAGCGTTCCATTCTTCGTACAAAACGTTGACCCAAGGGTCAATATCCTCGAAGTTGATCTAGCGGTTGGTGTCTTGTTTCCAGATATGTTTCCATTTTTTGAAGCCCTTGTTCCATAACTTCTTGGCATTTTGAATGTTCCAAGATTCCACACTCCGGATGCCATGGATCAGAAACCAGATAGAGTCGTTTTGTGTGATACCGGCTGCCCACTTCCAGTCTTCACTTATTCTTGTGTAGCTTTTGAATTTATTCCAACTCTTCCATAGGGAGCACATGAGATTTGAGCCTTTCCGGAAGACGAGGATTGGGGAAAACAGCAAGGTCAAGATGTCAAGATTCTTCCAATTTGGGAAACCCATGAGAGCCAACTCATTCTTGTTTCTAAAGATCAACTTGGCCCACGAGGCCTCCCCATTGAACCAAGCCTTAATCATCCATTTGGCCACCAGTTTGTTAGCCATGCACCCAATGTCCAGGATACCAAGTCCCCCACTATCTCTATGGCTGGTGCAGATGGACCATTTGATTTTAGGCAACCCCCTCCTATTGTGGTCGCCTGTCCAAAGGAAGTTTCTACAAATACTATCCAATTTGGATAGATCTTGCTCTTTCGGTCTCCAATAAGAAAGGAAATAAATGGTAAATGATAAGAGGAACGTGTTGATAACCATAGCATGACCAGCAAGATTGATTTGCATACCTCTCCAATAGTTAAGCTTGTTTTCGAGTTTGGCCAGCACCCAGCTCCACCGTTGTTCCATAGAGATGCCAAGCCCCAAAGGAATCCCAAGAAGCCAAAAAATTTGGCCCTGCGCAAGGATTTGACAGCCATGATCAATGAGAAGGTCGGGCTTTGACCCAAGAATAGCTCTAAAGGGGGTCTTAGAGTGGTTGATTGTGGATCGACAGGCTTCACAAAAAGTAGCTAGACACCTCCAGAACATCTCTAGGCTGGTACTCTCATTGTGAACAAACGCATTCATATCATCGGCAAAAAGTCTCATTGTGATCTGACTGTGGTCATGAGGCAAACGGAGGCCTTTGATATTACTAGCTTCCACCTGATGCTCCACCAGCCTGCTAAGCCCTTCCGTGGCAATGGCAAAGAGAAGGGGAGCCAATGGGCACCTTTATTTGATAGATCTTCTAAGTTTCATCACCTTCGAAAGTTTGCCATTAATGTTAATTTGGGTCGATGCGTTTTCGAAAAGGGTCGCGATCATCTTGGTGAATTTCTGACTACATCCAAGATCTTGGAGCGACTACAGAATATAGTCCCATTCCAGCCTGTTGTAGGCTTTATCAAAGTCGATCTTGAGGAAGACCACGTCTTGTTTAGACTCATTTGCAAATTCAAGACCTTCCCAGATATCTATAATGGTTTCCAAAATTGACCTGCCTTTGATGAAACCTTTTTGGTCCTCACTTAACCACGCTCTCAAGTGGCAAGAGATTTTGTTGGCAATGACTTTGGCAATGATCTTGTATCATGTTTGGAGCATCATAATAGGACGCCAGTTCTCTATTCTGTTCTTTTCCCTTTTTTGTGTATTAACTTGATAATGCCATTGTTGAGACAAGATGGAAGCGCACCAAACTTGAGTGCCTCTTGCCAAACTAGACGAAGAGGGGTGGCAACCACCAACTTGAAGGATTTAAAGAACTCATTAGTGAGCCTGTCAGGTCCTAGGCTTTTACCAAAAGGGAGGGCATGAATGACCTCTATGATTTCTACTTCAGAGAAAGGGGCATGTAGCACGGAGCGAAGGTTGAGTGGTATTCTGTGCGGGGAAACCCTAGATATGGCTGCCATACAGTCCCTTCTATGGTGGGAGAGGGGGTTCGAGGTCCCCAGGAGTCTCGTGAGGTGCCCTTCAATGATCCCAAAATTATCTTCTTTCGTATTGCATACATTGCCATTTAAGTCTAGAAATAAGGGGATCAATTCTCTGTTATGTTTCCTTTTAAGAATACAACACATCTCTTTGGTGGGTTTGTCGGCTTTGCCAGCCCACCACTCCTTGAAGAAAATTGCAAATTTTTCCTTTGTATTTCTTCCTCGTATCTCAACAGCGCTCTGATTTTTCGAAGACCTTTCTAGGCTTGAGATTTTCCTTTGTTCACTTCCTCCTCGAGCCTACAGAGTCTATGATATAGAGCTTCTCTACGAGCCCGCCGCACAGTCTCGAGCATCTTCCTGGATCTAATCATGATCCGTCATGACTTATCGATCGCACTTCTCCAGCACTTGGCTGGGGACAAGCCGGAGGCGAATGCCTCCTTCCACACATTAGCAATTTCTTGATGGACGGAGGGGAGAGAAAAGGAGGGCGCACTGGCGTGGAACCAAGGAGCCTTAGGAATCTTGGTGGAAGCTTGGAAAGTGATAACAATCAGGTAGTGATCAGAGATGGTGAGGTCGGTGCGTTGCGAGAGGGAAGGGTGGCCCCATCGATGAGTAAAGTTCTAAGAAATGTAGCATCTATCAAGTCTAGCTTTCCTCAGGTCCTCGCCCGCTTGGAGATTTGACCAAGAAAAGCCATTCGAATGTCCCACGTTTCTTTCTCCCGACTATCGATGACCTTGCCCTTGCCCATCCATCTGTCCATAGGGTCCTCCACCATGTTGAAGTCACCACAAATAAGCACGTTGTGGGGGAGCGAGTGCAAGGAGGCCCAAGTGTTCATTTTCTCTAACTCCCCATTAGGGGCATACAAAGAAACTAAAGTAAAACAAAAAGGAGCACCAAAAGAAACAACAATCCACCTATGACATTCATCTTCAATGGAGTTCTCAAGCTTTTCAAACCAGAATTGATTAATACCAATTACTATTCCACCGGACCCCCGCTGGTGCACCGTTGAAATCCAAACATGGGTCGAGGAGACATGTCTAAGCCGTTTCTGGAGGTCTTCTCCGTCAATTTTAATCTCTTGAATACATATAAATTCTGGGTTTAGGCTAATGTCGCGAAGCCATTGACCAATGATGGTTACTCTTGAGGGGTCGGTTAGCCCTCTAGCGTTTAATGAGATGATGATCATTGTTGTAGTGAGCCCTCTTTGCCAGTAGAAGAGGAGATGATCGTCAAGTTGGAAAAAATATGCAGAAATAACCTTTGGACTGGAGATCCAAAGGGAAGGGGTTTCGAAAAATCAAATGGGAAATTATTTCTAGCCGAAAGGATGCATGTCGATTACGCAATCTAATTTAAACCTTGGAGCAATGATGAAGGTTTTTCGATGAAGCGTATCTTTAGAAACAGTGACATTCTTTCTTTTACTAGAAACCCTAGGTGAAAAGATCTTGATTCAACCTCTCTCTTGTTCCCCCCTTTTGCAGTTATCCCTAAGGACTCGGAGCGTGTGTGCTTTTTGTGCAAAGGGTGAAACAATAGTAAGCCCTTCCATACCATCAATGACGAGTGGAAATGGGTTGCTTGCGTCAGACAGCATGACTATTTGGTTCGTGATTCTTAGCATCTAGAGGTCCAAGAGGCTCTGAATTAACAAAGGCTATCAAAATTGAAGGTACTGGATCAAATTTGAGACATTGATCCGATCTACAGAGTAAACTAGGACAACTTGTGCGTTTTAAGTCACATACTTTATGCGGTGATGACTTGAAATCCTGCCTCCTGATTGGACATCCCTCTTCGTCTTTGGGAAGCATAAATAAGTAACGAGAAGCAAATGACTTCCAAGCCCTCTATTAAGTAGGCAAAGACAAAACGAAAATGATACTTAGATTCTAGGCATCCTCGACATTCAGCGAGTGTCATCGGCATTTCAAAATGTCAAGTATCATTATTGTTCAGGTATCGCCAACATATATATAGTATCATAACAGTTGGTAGGTATAGTGTTTTAAAAAATGTCACTCATTCTTCAGAAGTAGTGTGAAATTTTGAGCTATATTTTTTTCTTGTTTCAATGATGCTTCATAGATATCGCAATTTTTAGATAACTAGAAAATGTATTTGAGGGAAAAATAGAGTGGTTAAAAACATGAATTTCAGCACAAAGTTGAGAGCTTACGCAACACTCATAGAACCTTTGAAAGCCTTCTTTATCTATATTAACTTGATTTGACATAATGTTCTCCCGAAATGTTTTTTTTTTTTATTTTTTTAATATAAAGGAAGTTCGGCAATTGCCTACTCTCCCGGACTTGAATTAAATTAAGAAAGAAAGGTACATAATGTTCTCCCGAAATGTTTGTTTTCTAAGGCTGAGGGATCTATAAAGAGCGTGTCTCTACCCTCGGGTATATGAAACTACTTGCGTATTTGAAATACAATTCCATAAAATCTGGGTCAGTTTTGCTAGCCCACCATTGAGCATAGAAAACGGGATTTCAGGAGATCTAAGAGGACCCCTACATGAAAACAAAAAGAAGAGATACGGAGAACTTGATCATGTTTATCGGTTATTAGCATCTCCCTAAAAGAGCCTAAGGAGCCTGAGTGCCTAGGAATCACGTAAAGTATGTGACTCAACGCATAACCCTTAGAACACTGTAAAATGAACCACATTAATTATTAAAGAAATTTAGAGGGTAATCTAAATAAAATAAAATGGAACCTATTGTAAGAAAGAATATCTTTAATTAATGAAAGAACCACTCAAACACATCACGACCAATGTTCCCATGGATATGAATCAGAGACCAGCACAATCTTATGATTGCCATGAGAAAACATGGGATCAATATTCTTTTTCCTAAATGATAGCACCTCCAATTTTTTTTTTTTACCAGAAGAATAAATGCATGAAAATGTACTATGATGGTATGGTATCCTTATGATCACATGGTTGATTTCAAGCAACATCTTTGAGTAGAGCAAATATGTAACTTTTTGGGACAATAAGAGGTTTCTAAGATGACGTTAATATCATGTGCTCTTGGTTGGTTTCAATAGTAGTTCCTTCAGAACCTTGAGGATATCGTCCAAGAATTCATTCGGGAATCCTTATAAAGAATTTCAAATCATGGAATCGCATATATTATCTTCAACTTCAAGCAACAATCAAATTCAAATGTTAAGTTAGAAGCTCCTAGACTGAAGTAATATGTGGATAGGTGTCCCGAAAATGAACTTTCATGTCAAGAAAATCTAGTATCTTTGTTCTTAGGAGTATTCACGGTCTATTATGGACTATGTTTTTCCCATATATATTCACAAAGTGAAACCTGGAACGCATGCATGAAATAGGTTGCTCTAAGTACCAACGTTGGAAATTGAACTCACAACCTCTCGATTAGGAGTAGAATGGGCTAACGACTTGTCTCAAATGCCTTACATCAGGATTAGTTTCTAATCCTCTCTCTTAAGGTGTGGTTCATCCACCTCTTGCTAGGGTTATGTGGCATTCCTTTCCCATTAGATTGAGCATAGTTCTCAATGCTAATTTACAGACCCTCTATCTAGCTTGGTAGGCTCCTTCTTATCATTGTGTACCTCCACTAGCCTCAAATTCCAAAATATAGAACTATTGTATACCTTTACATCCCCACATCGATGGCTGAATGACCATATGCCTTCATTCTTCGTGAGTTTTAGACTTACCCCCAATCAAGCACTTCCCAAGTGCCCACGATTGATGCTTCCAACCTCCATGTTCCCCAAGGTTTTCAACTAGGCTTTGATACCAATGTTGAGAATCGAACTCAAAACTCCCCAACTAGGAGTATAATGGGCTAATGACTTGCCCCAAAAGCCATAATTGACAATTAATTAATTCTAATCCTATCTCTTAAGGTGTAGTTAACCCACCTCCTCATAGGGTTATGTTATAGGTAATTACGATTAGGAATTATGATCGCCAACAAATTATCACCAACAAATTAAGGCAATTGGAGTGCTTCTTACATACCCGATAATAATGAAACATTCACTTTGAATGCCGAAGAGATCCGAACAAGTACCTAGTCATTTTACTATGCTCACTTATGAATAGAATATGTTAAACCCATCTCAAGGAGTTGAAAAAATGGGAAGCTAGATTTCTAAATCATGAAAGTATGCATCGCACTCATACATGCAATAGAGCAACTTTTAGGCTAGCATCAAGTGAGCCTATGACATTACAATATTTTGCTCAACAGAAAACACGTATAGAACATTGAAAACTGATATTTGCAATACGTCACCCAATATGTCAAACGTTAATTTTACCGAGGGGAGTAGCAAGTTGGGTTGCAAGACTATGAGGGGAATCAAACGACGCACAAAACCTACTGAACGCTATCGCGATGGACACTGACGAGCCCGTTTTGCGATGGACACAAGTTGAAAATTTCACTTGATCCACAGTTATGATTAGGTTGATGAATATGTTTGAGTTTGAGAGTAGCAGTTGTTTTGAGTATTTCGTACGATTCATTTTGCTCAATTGCTTCGATTAGCACTATGATTTTTGTGTAATTGCAAGAAGTATGTATGATGCCATGGAGCCGGACAGTCCGTTCGTGCTTTCCCTGAGAGATCTAGGCTACGTATAGGAGCTGATGGAGAATGAGATGAAAAGGACGAAACTTTCCAAATGCATTAATGCTAGTATAGACATTATGAAAAACAACTGCCAGATTTCATTTCACAGAGCGGTTGAGCCTCCTAATGCATGGAGACATTGTGAATCCGAAGAGTGTATAATGGAAGGCATCCTCCTTTTAATAAACACCAACCTATGCTCATAAGGAGGAATGTTTATGTAACATAAATTCCCTTATACTCGAAGAGGATTACAACCTCCCATTCGGATAAGATCGAATCCGTGATGGCAGATGGAGAGGACATAATGTGCGTTCCTATCCAAAAGGAATCTACATCAAGTTGAGGAACATTAGTGCCGGAAATGAAAAGAAGAAAAAAAAAAGAATCTAAACAGCGAGAAGAATCGAATCATGGAGGGAATAATTCTAGATATGGGTTCACGACAGTCTCTGCAAGATGCAACAAAGAAGTACTACCTCGAAAAATTCGGAAACTTGACTTCGGCCACCCCCAGTTTTACCAAGATCTACGAAATTCATGCGAGTGAAATGAAAAAATCAACGATGAAAAATTCATGCCAGTGAAATGAAAAATCAACGATGAAAGTGCGATAAGAACTCAAGTAAGCGAGCCGATGGCATTTCTGGTAAAGAATAAGAAATCATTGAATGAAGTTAGAATGGATATTTTTTAAAGATTGATGCTTCGAATACAGAAGATGCAAAAGGATGATTGAGGAGTTGGGCCATCTCTTTTACTCTTATAGTAAGAGCTTCAACTTGTAGATCAACTTTGAACTATTTTTACACGCAGGCAATATAACACGTTGGCAACAGACTCTTATTTTTGAAATGCTCAATGACTTGACTTATTTATGGCCTAATATTGCATGGGAATCATTTCCTTCCTCTACACAATGGTTTAAACAGCTTTTCTGTAATGCATGTACAGAATTACAAACTAAACTGGTTCCTCAAATTCAAAGAGAACATGAACCTATTTGTATTTATTTATCTCTCTCATGTAAAAATTACCCCAGCATCCAGGACGCTTGGTCTAATAATGACATCTTCAACCTCTGGATTAAAAGTTCAACGTCGAAGACCTCTGGATCAACACAACATGAACATTGAATGAGGGTGATAAAGGGTCCTCTAAATGTAGCATTAAACTGACCATCATTTGCGTGTTTTCTTTCCCTTCTTAGCAAAGGCTTTGGGAGTTATTTGTTTCTGGTTAATTACTTATGGCTCTCAAAAACAAAGAGGGATGTCCAATAAGAAGTCGGGATTTCAATAAATATGTGACTTAAAAGGCATTAGTTGTGATAGTTTACTCAGTAAATTGGATCAATGTCTCAAATTTGATCTGATTCCTTCAGTTTTGGTTCCAAAGGTGCGCCCCTTGATGAACTCTTTGTTTCAGAGCCTCTTGGACCTCTAGAAATGCTTCTCCTACACTCTAAGGATACTGACGATTGCGAACAAAATACATTCATAGTGTCTGATGTAAGCAACAAATTTCCACTCAGCATTGATGGTATAGAAGGGGTTACTCTTGTTTCAACCTTTCCATAAGAAGCACACAAGCTCCAAGTCCTTAGGGATAACTCGAAAAGGGGAGAACAAGAGAGTGATTAAGTCGACCTCTTTTAACCTAGTGATTCTAGTAAAAGAAAGAACGTGAGTGTTTTTAAAGATAAGCTTCTGCATCGAAGAAGCTTCATAATTGCTCCAAGGTTTAATCTAAAATGCCCAATCAACGTGCATCCTTTGGGCTAGAAATAATTTCCCATTTGATTTTTCGCAAACCCTCCTCCTAGGATCTCTAGTGCAAAGGTTATTTCTACATATTCTTTCTAACTTGACGATTAGCTCCTCTTCTACTCTATGAAATACCATTAGAAATGAAGCAATCTGGAAGATCTCTGGGTCCAAACTTTTTTTTTTTTTTTTTTTTTTTTTTTTATACATATCCTTTCCAACTTGACGATCCGCTCCTCTTGATGAAATAGCGTTAGAACTGAAGCAATCTAGAAGATCGACATCGAGAGATGTGTAGTCAACATCCATAAGACTTCTATTGAATGACTGATATTAGAAATTCTTTCTTTGTGTAAGTAAGAAGATCCTTGATTGTAGGAACCCCCCCCCCCCCCCCCCCCCCATACATAACAAATTGTTCACCCGCAAAAGAACAAGCTAAGATACAAACCAAATAGAGTCACGCTCTCTGATACTGACAATTGCGAACCAAATAGAGTCATGCCCTCTGATGTAAGAAACAAATTTCCACTCAGCATTGATGGTATAGAAGGGCTTACTCTTGTTTCAATCTTTCCATAAGAATCACACAAGCTCCGAGTCCTTAGGGATAAGTCGAAAAGGGGAGAATAAGAGAGTGATTAAGTCAAACTCTTGTCGCCTAGGGATTCTAGTAAAAGAAAGGATGTCAGTGTTTCTAAAGCTAGGCTTCTGGATCGAAGAAGCTTCATCAGTGCTCCAAGGTTTAATCTAAAATGCCCAATCAACATGCATCCTTTGAGCTAGAAATAATTTCCCATTTGATTTTTTTGAACCCCTCCTCCTCGGATCTCTAGTCCAAAGCTTATGTCTACATATTCTTTCTAGCTTCACGATTAGCTCCTCTTCTGCTCTATGAAATACGGTTAGAAATGAAGCAATCTAGAAGATCTCTGGTCTAAAGGTTATCTCTACACATTCTTTCCAACGTGACGATCAGCTCCTCTTCTACTCGACGAAATACCGTTAGAACTGAAGCAATCTTGAAGATCTAGATCGAGAGATGTGTAGTTAACATCCATAAGACTTCTATAGAATGGCTCATTAAGAAATCCTTTCTTTGTGGAAGAAAGAGGATTCTTGGTTGTAGGAAATCCCCCCCCTCCCCCCGTTCGTACATAACGAATTGGTCACCTCGCAAAAGAACAAGCTAAGATACAAACGAGTCTTCTATGTTTGGAGCAACAAGGTTATGGACCTTCTTTATAATTCTCTCTAAAACTCTTCTATTTTCCTTCCTTCTTCCAATCTAAGCTGTGCTTCCAAAAACAAAAAAAGTATGCTCAATGACTTTATGAATGTCTATGGAACATTTTGTTATGCTATACAAGATCTTGCTATTAAAATTACCGATTATGTTAATGTCAGGTTCGATATCCTTTTTTTTTTCTTCTCCAAGAAAATCTTGTTTGCAATTAATTGGACACTATAGAGCAAGCACACACCGGAGGAGAATCTTTCACATAAGGATCATTTGTTTAATTCTCTATGAGATGGAACTAAAGGCCCTTGAGCTTAGAATCCCATCTAAGTCGCGAACATACATGTAACCACTTCATGTTAAGCATTGTCATTGCTCCATGCTTTGATCTTCCATTTGGACGCCAACTTGTCCAAGAAGAATTGTAAAAATTCTGTTTGATGCCATGGAGCCGGACAGTCCGTTCGTGCTTTCCCTGACAGCTCTAGGCTACATAGGAGCTGATGGAGAATGAGATGGAAAGGACGTAAGTTCCCAAACTTATTTCACTTCACAGAGCGGTTGAGCCTCCTTATGCATGGAGACATTGTGAATCCCAAGAGTGTATAATGGAAGGTATTCTTCTTTTAATAATCACCAACCTATGCTCGTTAGGAGAAATATCTATGTAACATAAAATCCCTTATACTCGAAAATGGCAAATGGCAAATGGGGACGACATAATATGCGGTCCTATCCAAAAGGAATCTACACCAAGTTGAGGAACACTAGTGCCGGAAATGAAAAGAGAAAAAAAAGAAGAATGCAAACAGCGAGAAGGATCAAATCAAGGAGGGAATAACTCTAGATATGGGTTCACGACAGTCTCTGCAGGACGCAACAAAAAAGTACTACCTCGAAAATTTCTGAAACTTGACTTAGGCTACCCCGCAGTTTTACCAAGACTTACGAAAGTCATCTAGTGAAATGAGGAAATCAACGATGAAAGTGCGATGAGAACTCAAGTCAGAGAGCATCTGATAAACAAAAAGAAATCATTGAATGAAGGGATTTCGAGAAATGTTAGAATGCATATAGTTTAAAGATTGATGTTTCAAATACAGAAGATGCAATGGATGATTGAGGAGTCGGGCCATCTCTTTTACTCTTGTAGTAAGGGCTTCAACATGTAGATCAATATTAAAATATTTTTACACGCAGGGAATCTGACAGCTTGGCAACAGACTCTTAGTTTTGAAATGCTGAGTAGCTTAACCCAATTACCGCTTAATGTCTGCATGGGAATCCTTTTCTTCCTCTACAGAATGGTTTAAATTATAAAAGCTTCTCTGTAAAGCATGAAAAGAATTACAAACTAAACTGGTTCCTCAAATTCAAAGAAAAAGATATATACATACAAGCTTTGGTGGAAATATCCACCAGTTGTTCTCCAGCGTTGATGTATATATCGACCTACTTGTATTTATAAATCTTTCTCATGTAAAGGTCATTACTATTACATTTTAGCGTGTATCAGACGAGGAATAGATTGATTCCTCTCTCTCTCTCTCTCTCTCTCTCTCTCTCTCTCTCTCTCTCTCTCTCTCTCTCTCTCTCCTTGGCATTAGAAGCGAACGCATGTAAGAAAGAGTATCGGTTATCTATAACAACTTATCTGCATCTATGTGTGTGGACGTACGTGGATGTCTGTATTTGTGGTGGGTTTATCTACAAGTACATTATGTGTGTACAGTTGCTCCGAGTGAAGAACATGAACCTCTGATAATAACATCTTGGTCTAATGATAACATCTTAAACCTCTGAATTAGAATTTCAACGTCCAAGACCTCTGGATTAACACAACATGAACTTGAACTGAGGGCGACAAAGGGTCCTCTAAATGTAGCATGAAACTCTACTTGAAGACCAAAGGTAGCCAAATGCGGCAATATAATAAATAATCGGTGTTCATGATACTTGAAAAAAGGACACGACACCTCCCAGGTTTCATGGTATCTATGAATGCAACAAGGCTTGTGAAATGTCATAATATATATTAGATTTTGGTCATGCCTAGCAACTTGATCCCATGAAACCCGTTGATCAATTTCCAATGATCCTTGTAAGAGAACTCTCATGATACTCAAAGATTTGACATTCTCAGCCTTTTGTTTTCCCTGATCCCGGTTTTCCCGAAAGGCTCGAACCTGGTGTGCTCCCTATGAAACAGTTGGAATAAAGTCAAAAGCTTCATAAGAGAGATTGGATGTGGGGGGTCGGTATCAGATAGAATGACTCGATTTGGTTTCTATCCATGGCATTAAGAACGTGGAATCTTGGAAAATTCGAAGTGCCAAGAGGCTCTCGAACAAGACACCAATGAATGGATCAATTTTGAGGACATTGACCCTAGGAACAACATTACCTATGAAGAATGGAATATTCTACAAAGCAGATGTTGTGCTTGGGACCGCTCTAAAGTCCGTCTTCTCATGGGACACGAATCATTGTGCCCGCTGGGTCTCAGATGGCATAATGGTAATTCCCTAACAAAAATCCCAAATACCAAAGGAAACATTGATTATCAGGGCAACCTCAATAAGAAATGGTGCCCGTCGTGGATGCAGTGGTGGTGGGATATGAAGTTCATGGGTATTTGGCACCCTCTCATAGAAAACGAAAAGTCTATCCTCCTATGGCAAATTCTTCATGGGGTAATCTAGACCAACCTAAAGGCTAGAAAAAATTGTGGGGCGTCTCCCTAGTGCCAGTATTGTTGCCATTCCATTGAAGATGTTGGTCATATCTTCTTTACTTGTCCCAACTCCAACAAGCTTTGAAAGATCGTCAAAAAGAAAATTAGACTTCAAAAGCATATCAGCTGGAAAGAAGCTCTTCTATGAGAAGCGATTGGCTGCTCGGTGACTCTCTAGACTGCCATCGGAGGGGAGGTCCTCTGGAAGGTCTGGTGGAAAGATGTGCTTATAACTTTGGCAACTCCCACAAAGAGTGGTTGATTGAGAAATCATTGCTCATCCTTAGTAAAAGAATTTCCAATTGTAAGAAATCCCCCCCCCCCCCCCCTTTTAAGCATCATAAAGTGTTCCTTCTGATCAACAACAAGCTTAAACTCAAGTGGGCTCCACATGAGAGTGATGAGAGGGTGATTAAACTTCTTTGTAAGTGCCATCTAAACTCTCTAAGATCTACCCTTTCTCTATGGTACTTGGAGGGTCCTGTGGGCACTAGTCCTCTTCACTATTACTTTTCTTGTTTTTATTTTATACAATTTTGGGAGAGTAGGATAAGGCTGAACTTCCTTTATATTTAAAAAACAAGATACTCAAAGCTCAAGAATCAACAATACCTAGAGAGTTAAGTTTCATGAAACTTTCTCAATCCACATGTTGTGACACTCAATATTTTAGTAATACTTAAATATTACATTACATCAAAAGCGCTCTTAGAAATCTCCCTAAATTCTCCATTGGATTTGGAAATACCTCTTCACAACTCACAAGCTATTTTTTTTTAATGTTGTTTCCTCCCTCACACTCCAATGATGACTAGAGATTCACAAAGGATGCTCATCTATGCAATCAAAGAATGCTCATCTATGCAATCAAAGATGCAAAATTTATAATCAAATACAAGCCTTTGGGAATGAATGTAGATGTCGGTCAAAAACTCCCTTTTCCTTCCACTTTCCTAGAACCCTTACTTGGCTTGCAAACCTAACCTTAGAATCAAGTGCATATAGAAGCGTTCTGGTGTAATGTCAACTTTTCTACCATAGTGTGCAACCTCACTTTAACATCATTTCTCAAATGAGAGTAACCATACGTCGAAATGAGAGTAATCATTTTCCAAATGAGAGTGAACATATGTCGAAAAAGCATCCGGTATCCTACATCACACACAAGTACTCCCCGAACCCGGTTTCATGCTTCAAAACAATAAATATGGTATAACTTCTTAAACGTAAAGCCAATGCTAACAATTGATATGTTTTTGAAAATATCTTCTCTATATGTCCTTCAGTCACACCTAGGAGTGCAAAGCTTGCCCCTGCGTAACTCCTTCTCGTTTCTGTAGAGACGAATTAAGATATTCAGTGCTAGGTCCTATCTTGAGAATTGAGAGCTATTCTCTACTATGATGAGAAGTTTATTAGTCGCTTCTGTATCTCTCCTATTTATTGCCTTCAATTCATTTCCTTCTTTAGTGGGATTGAAGCCCTCATAAGAAAGCAGTAACGGTATTTGCTCAATAAAAAGTTTGAAAATGGCAACTCCGACCTTTATATTGTGCTGAAAAGTATACATTGGACGGCTTAAATTTTGTTGTTCTATTTAATATGATTATTGAAATCATGATACAATTCTACGAGGAGATATTGGTGAAAGGCTACAAAGAACTGCTAAAGCTGCTAAATACTTGATGCAAATCGTGTCATATATACAAAAAGAAAGCTTAATAATTCCGTTAGGTATTTTATACGATTAAAGCATCGTAAAATGAAGAGAAAAAGCTGAAAATCTAGAACGTGCTTAAAGATGGTGCCTAAAGGCATCAACAATTGTTTGTATTCATTGGTGAATATCTAGCCACGTGAGGAAGGGTCTTTGCGAAATCTAAAATTTTATTATTTTATGCCCCATATTCTGTAAGCCTTTTAAGCTTTGATTACTTTGAGGCTGAAAATGATTGTTTTATGTTTTCAACAGCCTAGAGATTGTTAACAGTTGGAGTCTCAACTCAAAATTTTAAGTCCCTTTTCCGTGGAGATCTGAAACCCATTTCTTTTCTGCAAAGTATGCGTTCTTAAAAGATGGTGATGTCATGGTGAGTTGCGACATTCTTCTTTTTTTTCAGATTGAATAATATTTTACTTTGATTCTTTTTTAGCCTTTGATTTTTTTATTTTACAAAGAGTATGCAAAGAACGAGCCGATTCCGTTGTGTCAAGGAATCCACTGGAGTTGCTGTAAAAGTGGGGTCGTAAGTATACACGAAGTAGACAGAGAAGTGAAAGCAGCCCGAAAGAGATCAGCATACCATTATCTATTATGTAAAAGGAGGTTTGTGTAGTAGGCCGCAATTCTATCTCTGATTTTCCATGATAGTTTGTGAGTACCAGCATGATCGTTGGATGCAGAAGTATGCGCCAACATTTGGACTGTAGATTAATTATATTGTAAAAGCCGCTGAGCGCATCTTTGAGGGCCCATGGACAACTTGCCGTACTCACACTTAGCCTTGAATAGCTCTAGTGAAAGACAAGGAAGGAGAAAGATAAATAGTTTAACGAGAGGTACAAAGACATTTGATCATTCTTTTCATCCCCTTCGTGCACCGTCTGCTTACTAGATAAGAAGGGGTTCATCTCAATAAGTAGGTGTCACAGCTCACTGAACTTTAAATCCCAGCTAAGCCGCTCCCAATTAGTGCATGAGCTTTTGTTAAGAGAGTGATGAATATTTAGATTTAATTTGAGACTTAAATATAGCGGGCATGGTTTAGTGGATGTGCCTTGTACTCCAAGGCAGATGGCCAGGGTTCAAGTACCACCTGGGGCTGGATGCCTCAAAGTTCCCCAAGATGCTTGCCTCTACCTTACAAGGTCGGGTGTGTGTGTCTTTCCAATTCATTGTACACTCAAAAAAAAAATGTCCTCCAACTTGCTGCCGTTCTTCCAATTTACACCCTTTTAGTGGGAACAATCCCACTCCATAAGCACATGAGTCTCCGATGGATCCCATTGCCGATTCTCTGCCCCAAGAGGCACTAGTCCTCATGATCCACTAACAAAGTAGGTTCTATGTTCTCAAATATGATCCCACTTCCTTTATCCTGGATCCAAAGATGATTGCACGCACAAAATCCTGTAGATCGAAGCTTCTTGCCTCTTTGGATATTCTCCCTCTCGACTTTCTTTATTTTGGTAATCACGAACAAGATGGAATCATGCTTAGGGATCCCATCTATCAACTTTGGTTTCTCATTAATGGCCCAATGAAGCTTCATATTATTCAAGGATTTCCACAGGCAGCATAAGAACTCCTGGACCTTGGAGATCACTATAATAGGATATAGCAAAAGCATGATACGGTTGAGGTTGTTGCATGTAGGGGTGCCAAAACGGGGAGTTTCTTATTGTTTCTGAACATAAGCTTGGACCATGACTCCTAATCAATACTTCAAGACTCCAAATGAACATGCCGAGACTCCTTATCAATCCTTCAAGAGTCTTCATCGGTTCTCCAAGATTTTTATCACCCATTTATCCATGCGAGTTTGGGATAGGACAACCATGTATAGAATTAGACCACCTGAATCCTTAGAGCTGAGAAAAAATTTCACATGCGAGCATTGTAACTCCTGTCCTATCTAATCACCTCTCTAGAGAAAGATCTGGCACGTACTTTCCATCTTCAACAACTAATTTTTGTTGCATCTTTAGAAACCCTAGAAATAAATGATAAAAACAATGATGAAAATGTTTATTATCATCACCTTTCGAATCACATGAAGTTGCATGCCCCATATTAGAGTTTAGGTTTGATCTCATTGGGAACTAGTGTATCCAATCTAGAAATGAGTAAAAGGATACCCCAAAACCCCATGGTTTTTCCAAATAAACAAACCATTTGACCGTAGGTGAGTTTCTTGTAGCCTTGGTCCCTACAAACTCCGATGGGGTTGTGAGAATACCTTAATAGCCTTCTTGGGTGGTTCATCTTGAAGTGAGAGGGAGCCGGGAAGACCTCAAGGTAGTTCCAAAAGAGGCACACACGATAAATGAACCCTCCAATTCGGTAAGACTCCATTTCATTGTCAACCAAACAACTAAATCCATCCCAAAAAATCCAAAAAGTAATCTTGAAGTATTTGCATGATGTTTAATAACCTTACATCACCTTTATATTCTCATTCAATCTTGCTTTCGAATTTCACGGATAAGGTTGATAATCTCATTCATACATCTACAAGAGACGTATGTCTGAATGACTGTGTGTACAAAGGTGACGCGTGCATATATTCTGATCGCATGCTGTATGTATACGCGGTCGCGATTCTACAAAATGATTGTGAAGTTTTTCTATACCCCCATATTTATGTAATTAATCCGGATACATAATTCTAATATTTAGGATGTACAAAACCATCAGATTGCTTCATATTTATGCTTCCGCATAACCAAACATTAAAAAAAATGCACTCGTTACATCCATCTCGTCAAAATTGAAGCCATTGCTCGCTACCCTTACAATTCGACTTCTCACTATTTCTATCTTGCAATACGGCCAAATGTCTGTTGATAGTTTATACCATGTCGTTCTGCACATACTTTTGCACACTATGTACCTTGTGCTTTTCAACCCAACCATTCCACCTAAAGTTGGTGCTATAAATTATGGAATATGTTGAACAATGCATTCTTGGAGTGTTAATTTATTAATGTATTAATGTGTTTTGGTGTTTTTGATATAGCAGCTGAAGGTTCGTGAGGGCATGAAAGCGTGAAAGGGCGGACATCAATAATCCAACTTTAGGGCGGACATCAATGAATTTGATTTATAATTTAGTTTGTAAATAAACTTGTGTAGAAGGTTCTATTGTTATAAATAGTTAGAAAAGTAGTGGTTAGAATAAGGGTCATTGTAGACCGTAATTTGTGATATTAAAAGCAAAAGCTTTCTTCAAGAGTCACCAACTTTTAGTTTCACACGTGATTTAAGAAGGCCTTCTCATGTAACCATTCTTTTGGACGTAAGCAAAAATTTCTATAAATACATGCACTCTGTGGATTGTCAAAACAGAGTGCATGGGGGGAGATTGCACCCAATATTGCGTTCTGTGTCGTCTCCTCGTATGTATATTTTTCTATGTGCCTTCTGCATTCGTAACCTCTGTGTGCATGTGAGAAAGATCTTGATAATCGTGGTATCAGAGCCTTGCATGCGTCACTAGAGAGGGAGTTGTTTCTGTTCATTCAGGTGATTGTTCTCTGTTTCACTATTCTCTGTTTGCGATCCGATTTTGATTCTGATTCTGGTTCCGATTTTTGATTTCCAATTTCTATTTCGTTTCCATTTCTTGTTCCTGTTTTAGTTCCAAAACCAAAACCTATGTTTACACCTACGTTTACTTAAGGCATAGAACTTAGGCATAACTTAAGTCCTATGTTTACTTAGGCATAATGTAGGCATCGACTAAGGCATAGAACTTAGGCATAACTTAAAGGATAACTTTGGCATATTTGGCACCCAAAGCTCCCTTGGTAACTATTGGCAACCGTTGGCTATGTGCAAACCAATTTTAATTTTATGAGTGGCAATATGGAGTTTTATATTCACCAAGGTGGGCGGATTTCAACCCAGAACCTCACCCACACAAGGGAAGTGTTTTACCACTATACTATCTCTTTGTGTTGTCACTCTACTTCGCTTTTCTTATATTTAACAAAACTTTCATCTCTTTCTTACTTTTTCAATTCCCAAGAACAACCATTCCTTTTACATTTTAACTCAAGCAAAACCAAAAATTGTTTTTACATATCTAGAAAGAGGGTTTTGTCTCTACATCCTCATGGATTCTATAAACAACATGGAGGATTTTGGCGAGTCACCTCTACCCAAGGTAACACTCGAGCAACAACTTGAGCTCTTGTGGCACTAACTACGAGGCGCTCAAAATGAGATCCGACAATGCAATGAAATACTCAAAAAGATGCAAACTGATGAAGACAACCTTACGAGGGTGGTCAAAGCTATTGTCTCTGCCCAATGGGATGGCACATATTCCAAGTTGCGTTAAGAATTACCAATTTTTATGGTTTGATGGCCAAAAGGATGGCCCTTTAATCCTTCCATGGTTATCACAATTTGATGATTTTTATACTGATGAAACATATGTTGAAAGTGCAGAAGTCAAATTTTCCACTAACTATTTAGTAGGAAAAGCTCAACTCTGGTGGAATGTCTTGTGGCAGAGTACAAAGAGTCCAAGAACATGGAAGGCTTTCCCAGATAAAGTGAAGGATTCTTTTCTTCCTCCTGAATACCATTTACATGTTCGACATTCATGGACGACCCTTACATGGAAGGAGGGAGATACGGTAACTACCTACATGGAGCGGTTTTGGCATAAATTTACTATTGGTTCAAATGCTTGAAGATGTATCGGAGGATATCTTGCAGCAGAAATACAAAGATGGTTTGGAGGTGGGAATTCAAGCTATGCTTCACATCCTATGACCTACAACCCTCAACAAGACTATAACTTTTGCCTATGATGCAGAGAAAGAATTCTAGTCCCTAAATGGTAAACCTAGACATACAAAAACAAAGTGTCGATTGCGACCTCTTAACATGAAACCAACTCACAGCCTATTTAAAATTAGGCTCTCAAACTTTAACCATAGACTCATTAACTATGGAATTAGACACCTACAAAAGGATTCTTGAATTGATCAAGCACAGAAGGAGAACACACAGAAACATCGGGTGCAAATTTTCTTCATTACTGAAAAGTTTTACATCTGGATGAGAGAGCTATCTTACCCACTTCACAAGTGTCTAATGACTTCTAATTCTCTTTAATTCTTGTTCTCTTACACTCTCTCATATTTGGCCGGACATTTTTCCTTGTATATATAGGCAAATATGTACAAGCTCATAACCATACAAAAGTATAAGTGAGCTAACTCTAAGTTAATGTACATATGTATACATATCTTCATTCTCTGAACATATACTTTCTTCATGCTTCATGACTTGATCTTTTCTTCAATCCTTGAATTCAAAACTTCATCAAAACTTCAATTGTTGATTGTCTTGCACCAACAGCTCCCCCTCAATCATCAATTGAGGTTTTCTCTATCTTCTTTATACCTGCCATGTCTTTGAATCTCTATAGCTTTGGTCCATCCAAGCTTTTGGTTGGCATATCAGTTATCTGATCTTTTATTGAAGTATGTATAACTTCAATCTCTTTATCCATCACCTTCTCTCTTAGAAATTGATACTAAATTTCAATGTGTTTAGTCCTGGCATGAAAAACAGGATTAGTAGCTAAATACAATGAACTCATGTTATCTCCATGAATAGTGGGTGTACTCTGAATGATGTCAAAACTCTTCATAAGAATCTTAAGCCATATCACTTCCTTTGTAGCTTCAACCATACCTTTGTACTCATCATGTGTGGATGATAAAGCAACTGTATGTTGCTTCTTTGAACACCATGAAATTAACTTATCTCCCACATAACACAAGTATCCATAAGTTGATCTCCTATCATCAGGATTACCTGCCCAATCTGTATCACTATGTATCTTGATGTTTGTATCTGATTTAAAACCATAATACAAACCTTCTTTGAGTGTACCCTCAATGTACCTCAACACTCTTTGTCCTGCAACCCAATGTTCTTTCCTAGGACAATGCATGAATTGAGATAATACTCCAAATGCATATGACAAGTGAGGCCTAGTTAATGTAGCATAGATCAAACTACCAACCAAACTTTGATATAGCTTCATGTCCTTGAATTCTTCTCCTCCATATCTGCTCAATTTGTGATTCACCTCCATTAGAGTAGGTGCTACCCTACAATCATCCATATTGAACTTGATAAACAAGTTTTTCAAATACCTTTCATGAGTTACATACACTCCATGTTGAGTGTATGAGATCTCCATGCCCACGAAATATGACAAATCTCCCAAGTCACTAATCTTGAACTCTTTCTCCATTTGCTTCTTTAGGCTTTGAATTCCTTTCTCATCTGTACCTGTAAGAATTATATCATCAACATATATGCACATGTAAATGAACCCATCATCACTTGCTTTAACAAGCAAGCTACTATCTGCTTTAGATACTTGAGAACCAAGTTCCTTTAAGAACTTCACAAGTCTATAATTCCATGCCCTTGGGGCCTGCTTCAAACCATACAAAGCTCTCTTGAGATTACATACATGATCTGGATACCTTTCATCTCTAAACCCTTGTGGTTGCTCCATGAAAACATAATCTGAAATATAACCATTTAGAAGAGCATTCTTCACATCTAATTGACATAATCTCCAACCTTTACATGCAGCAATAGCTATGAGTGTCCTGATGGTTGTCATCTTTGCTACAGGACTGTAGGTCTCATCATAATCTATACCATGTGTCTGAGCAAATCCTTTCACAACAAGTCTAGCTTTATACCTAGACACACTTCCATCTACAAACCTCTCTATCTTGTAGACCCATTTGCATCCAATGATGTTCTGACTATTTGGTTTAGGAACCAAATCCCATATGTCATTCTCCATCAATGCATCATACTCTTCCTGCATAGCTTTCTCCCAATTTTCCTTACCTTTTGCCTCTTCATATGTAGAAGGGTCTTCATCTGCCTTCACCATATAAGCATAATCTTTAGTAGCCAAAAAAGAAGTGTCATAGCTATACCTTGTAGTTTGTCATTTGTGTCTTGATGACCTTTTGAGTTCTCCACACCTTGGGGTTTCTAGTTCATCACATTCTAGATCAAACCTTGGCACTTCTTCAACTTCAACCTGTACTTCATTGTTCTCTTCTTCATTAAATATCTGAACCTTTGATTTACCTTTCTTTTGATTCACAACTTCCTCATCACCTGCATAAATATTGATTGTACTTGCATACCAAGTACCTTGCTCATCAAATGTAACATCCTTTGATACAAGGAGCTGTTTTGTGGATGGACTCCACAACCTATATCCCATCTTCTAATCATCATTTCCAATGAACACATACTTTTCAGCTTTAGGTTCCAATTTGTGCCTTAATTGAGATGGCACATATGCATATGCCAAACATTCAAATACTTTGCAATGATCTAGAGTAGGTCTCTTACCCCACCATGCTTCGTATGGTGTCATACCTTGCAAATCTTTACATGGTAATCTATTGACCAAATATGTAGCTCTATTTACAGCCTCAGCCCACAAATAATTGGGACAATTTTTCTCCTTCATCATGGATCTTGCAAACTCAACAAGAGTTCTATTCCTCCTTTTTGCTACACCATTTTGTTGAGGAGAGTACCTACAAGTAACCTTCCTTTTTATACCTGCATTCCACAAGTAATCACTAAACTCATTATGGAAATACTCTCCGCCTCCATCTGACCTTAGTCTCTTCAACTTTTGACCTGTGATTCTTTCTACATACACATGATAATTCTTGAATGTATTGAATACCTCTGATTTATCTTTGGTCACATAGTAGTGATCCATCTGGTAGCATCATCAACATAAATCACATAATACCTTGAACCATAAATACGAAAATCCTTTGATGGTCCCCACACATCTGTGTGTACCAACTCAAGCTTCTCTGAATACATAAAACCATGCTTGGAATAAGATTGCTTATGAGCCTTACCTAATTGACATGCCTCATATCTATATGTCATATGTTGACCTGCAACATTAGGCAATCCAAGCACTGAACCATTGTTAACCATATCCTTAATACCTCTTTCATTAAAATGTCCAAGCCTTTTGTGCCAAAGATCTAACTTAGAGATCTTATGTCCTCCATAGGTGAACAAGGCATGAGAAACATTACCTTGAATCTTCAATGTGAACAATCTTCCTTCTTTCTTCCCTGAAACAATTTGTTTATACCCATTGCTAGGGTCTTCCACAAAAACTCCTTGATTAGTGAAGCTAACTTCATAACCTTTTTCAACAATTTGTCCTACACTTATGAGATTCTTTGGAATTGTAGGAACATACAAAATCTTACTCGAAAGAGTACTTCCATCCTTGGCCTTCACTGATCCAATTGACTTCACATTGTGCTTTGTATTATCACATGTTTGAACTACATGATTAATTACCTTATTTTCCAAATAAGTCATCAATGCTATGTTGCCACTCAGGTGATTGCTACACCCTGAGTCAATGTAGAAGACTCTTTGGTCTTCACTTTGCCTTTCACAAGTTGCATTCATAATCAATGTTGAATCCTCCTTTTGATCTGAAGCATAACTGTAGTAGGTATTGTTGTATTGTTGGCTTTGGAATCCTCTACCTACATTTCTTCAAAAATAATCTCTACCTCTGAAATTACCTCTTTGATTTCTGCCACCTCTTCCTCTTGAATTAAAATTCTGATTATATCCACCATTATTCTGAGTATTATGCCAACAATCATGAGCTAAGTGATTTGTCTTACCACAAATCCAGCAAGCTTGGACTCCATCTTTATTACTTCTGGCTCTTCCTCTACCTTTGCCACCTCCTCTTCCTCTTAGGAGGTTAGCTTGGCTAGTTGTACCTTCATCTTCATTTGCTAGTTGCTTCCCTTTGCTATTCTTCTTTTTATCCTTTGAATACATTGCTTGACCTGCACTCTTATCACTTTCACCTTTGACATCCTACTCAAAGGTTAGCATGTGTCCTAGCAATTGATTCAAATCACGAGTAAAATGATCTAGTGATAATTCAATAGACAGAATGAATGGTTTCCATTTGTCATCACCTCTCAAACCTGTGAGGATTTTCCTTACCAATTTATCCTCCTTAATATCTTCATCATCTGCTCCTAATGCATCTGCAATGTCCTTCATCCTTATTACATAATGTGAAATGGATTGAGAGGCCTTCTTCTTGAATGTGGTAAACTATGCCCACAAGGATGCCTTCCTTGACTTTGTGGTGTTTTGGAAATGCTCCTCCAAAGCATTCCATATATCACTTGCACTTTCAAGACCTCTAATGTGAGGTGGCAAGTAGTCATTAAGTCCCAATTATGATAATGCTCCTAGCTTGAGCATCTCTCTTCATCCAAGTCTTCAAATCTAACAATTCATCCCTAGTTGGAAGACTAGGATCTCTAAACCAAGGATTTTCTTCTTCGCCTGTGATATAACCTATTTGCTCATAAGATGAGCTTCCATCCTCATTGACCATGCTGGATAGTTCTCTCTATCCAATTTCTCTATCTGAAGAGAATCTCACATCCTTTCTTCACCTGTGTATTAAATTCCTCAACCTTTATAAGAAATAAGTGTACCTTTGCTTCGAATGAAGTTCCTTGTGTCTTCCTTGATATCATCTAACCTCCTTCTCAAGCTTTACTTTCAAGCTTTCACCTTTTGTATCTTCAAATGTTGAATTCTTTATAACTGCAGCAGTCGAGATCCTCCTTTCGTCAATTTTGATGCTTCCTGCTCTGATACCAATGATGGAGAGTGTTAATCCACAAAAGAACAAGTTATCCTTGAAGTTAGAGCACCTCTATATCAAGAATAACGTAAAACCTTCACCAATTTGGAGGATCAGTACTCAACTACTAAAATCTTGAACAAACTGTGAAGAAGATGTCTACACAGAAAGTTTGTTGCACATAACTCATTCATTGAATTAGCAAATGTGTAAATTTTTTTACAAAACTTTGTAGAAAGTGTTTTCTACAGTTTTCACACCTCCTCCAAGTTAAATCATTCCAAAAGACTCAGTGGATCCTTAGAAATGATCTCAACAAGTCACCTATGTCTAAAACTGTAGTTCTTAACAATCGACTTTGACACCTGTAACTTCAAAAGCTTGGTTCTCCCAAAATAGAACCACTTTATGCAAATGCTTTTAGCCATAGATGGCTTACCTCCGAACTTAAATTTTGACTCCTCATTTGTGCAAAACTTTACATTGTGCACTAAGAACTGACCATTTCTTTGACCATCGGGATTGCACTATTTCAGAAGACACTCAACACTTCCTCACATATGAATGTTCCTACTCATAATTCTCATAGCCTATTTACAATTAGGCTCTCAAAATTTAACCATAGACTCATTAAATATGGAATTAGACACTTACAAAAGGATTCTTGAGTTGATCAAGCACAGAAGGAGAACACAGAGAAAAATCGGATGCAACTTTTCTTCATTACTAAAAAGTTTTACATCTGGATGAGAGAGTTATCTTACCCACTTCACAAGTGTCTAATGACTTCTAATTCTCTTTAATTCTTGTTCTCTCACACTCTCTCATATTTGCCTTGACATTTTTCCTTGTATATATAGGCAAATATGTACAAGCTCATAACCATACAAAAGTATAAGTGAGCTAACTCTAAGTTGATGTACATATGTATACATATCTTCATTCTCTGAACATATACTTTCTTCATGCTTCATGACTTGATCTTTTCTTCAATCCTTGACTTCAAAACTTCATCAAAACGTCAATTGTTGATTGTCTTGCACCAACAAGGACACCATTTCAAACTTTTGTATCGAAAGCAAACTAGCTAGACTTAGATGACTACAGTGTGCATGCCTAACCTTCGCATTTGAGATTGTATGAGGACCTTGAGCTAAACATGCTCAATCACTCATAGATTTTGCATAGTCTATGAACCTATACAACCCATGACATAAAATGCTAGAAGCAATAATAACATCAGTATTTGAAATATCATGGACTATACATCTCTCATTAACAAACTTCAGAACCAAGCCAATCTTAGGTAATGCTAAAAATCATAGAAGATTTTGTTTGATCCCTTGCATATGTAAAGAATTTGGAAATGTGAAAGAACTATGATCGGAAAGAGTCAGAAAGATCTCATCAACTCCCATAATAGGATGAGAGGTTTTTTTAGCACATGTGATACAATTTTCCTTTAGTGGCAAGCTCAAGTGAACTAGAGAAACTACGAAACAAGGTAATATGTTTTGTTATCTCACTATCAAAGTATAAAATATATGAATCTACTACTGCTATAGAGTGCTCATGAGAAGATGGATCATAAACATTTGTAAATGCCCATTCCTCATTCTGAGAAAATTATCAGACTTTTTTCTAGGTGTGGAGGACTTTGCAACAACCATAATGACCTCTTTATTATTTTACTCTTCTATAGAAATTTTAGGACAACTCTTTATGAAACAATCATTTTTCTTAGAGTATTTAAAAAACTATTTCTACTTTTGTGTTTTTTTGTGATCATCGTCTTCTTTTGACTATGCAACATAAGTAGATTTCTACTTACCACTAGATGTGCTCAATTTACCTTTCCCTTCTCAGTAGCTAAGAAAGCTTGATCTCCAACATGCATAATTTGTTGGAGCAAGTCTATGACAAGCCTAAGTATTGGCTTGAGTCTCACAAAGTCTTAGAAGAAGCTTTAAAAAGAAGACTATGTAAAGTTCACTTGTGAACTACCTCTTGTAACTTTTGAAGAGTTTACTTAATGTAAAAGTAAGAGAATCTTAAGTGGTTGAGTCCACATGATCAAGAATGGAAACAGGAGCCACGAATTCGTGATTTGTGGTAGGTAGAGAATCAAATAAATCATTGATTGATTGGAGAGTCATTGAGGGAAGTTAGCCTCCCAAACTCAACTATAAATAGATGGAAGTTTTAGTCGTGGTTAGAGAGACCTATGTGAAGACCTCCAAGGGTTGAGCTTTATGCCATATCAAGGTGTGATTATAAGGCACACATATGTATCAATAAGTCATTGTATTGTACAAGCATTATACTTTCATTTTCATGATTATTTGAGTTCATCTTTCCATGTTCTTGTGAAGTGTACTACTCACTGCCATTACTCTCAGTTTTCTCAATCAACTTGCAGAGATGTTTTCTCTGAGCTTGGTGCATCATTTTCAGTGATTTAACTTGGTAAAGTTAGCTCTATAAATCTACTATATGCTCACAAATTTTCATGTCATTTGGATGTTGCAATCGTCAGTTATGTTCATTTGAAGTCAACAGGGTGTGTTCATCTTCACTTCTCTGTCAGGTACCCGACTTTTTCACTCATCTTGTCAGAGTTATTTCTCAGTGGTTACTTATCCAAATTCAGTGCTTTAAAGCTTGTTGGATTCAGCTTACTGTCCAGTATAATCATACAAATTTTCATAATCATTGGATTTCTACATTTTGAGTTATGTGGATTTTTCTGCTCACTGGTCTATTTCTGTAGCAGCCCGTGAAAATCGGGATGATGTCATCACTTGTTAAAACTCATTCTCAGTGTGTGGTTCATTACTTTTGATGAGATTACTCTTGAAAGTTAGCTCTTTAAGTTGCCTAGACTTCCCCAAGAGGAATTGAGCTAATTTCTACTGTGCTCAGAGAATTATGTAAAACACTGGACAGGTGTATGAACCAAGAATAGCAAGTTTTCATCTCTGAGCTAACTCCAACTTATCTGTTTTGATCTATCTTTTTGAGAGTGATCTTCCAAGGTACATAGGGTGTCTAATACATCCATTGGCAAGCTAAAAGGGCCCACCATATACTCCTGGAGTTCATTTGGCTGGTGTAGATCAAGGATTTTGCAACACCTCTTCATCTTCAAGCACATACCTATCCATCTCTTCACAGTGGTATCAGAGCAAGGTTGGACAACATGGCAGATGGATTTCCTTCATCAATTGACAAATTAGACAGAGGTAACTACTCAGCTTGGTCATTAAGAATGGAAGCCTATCTCCAAGGTAGAAGTTTATATGGTTATGTGGCTGGAGATGAGTTTATGCCAAGTTTCAGGAACAAAAGTCAACCAACACAAGAAGAGCAAGAAAGATTGAGCACATGGTGCTCCAAGGATGCACTTGCAAGGTCTTATCTCCTCAACTCTATCTCAGATTTTTTGTTTCCTCACATTAGAAGTTGTAAGACATCTCAGGAAGTGTGGGATGCACTTGAAGCTTTCTTTTCTTCAAGTACCAAAGCTAGGAAGCATCAACTATGGATGGAGTTCACAACTCTCAAGAAGGCTCCCAAACAAAATGTGACTGATTTTGTCACAAAGCTCAAGGACATAGCGGATCAGTTGGGAAGCATTGGAGAGGTAATAGATGAAGAGCAAATTGTAAGGCAGGTCATCAATGGCTTGAAGGCAGATGATAAGTGGGAAGCATTCACCACAGCTATGGATTTGTACATGGACATGCATGTACCTGATTTCAACACACTCATTGGACAACTACTTACTCAAGAGGCAAAGCTTATCAAAAATGGAGAAAGCTCTAAAGGTAATCAATCTTCAGCTTTATACACAGATAAAAGCAAGTCTAAAGATAACAAAGGAAAGGCAAAGAAAGTGGATGATGAAGCAGGTACATATCAAGCTAACTATGCAGGTAGAGGAAGACATGGCAGAGGTAGAGGAAGAGGAGGTAGACAAGGCAGGGGGAGATCCCAAGACTCCAACTCATGTTCTATTTGTGGATTAACTAATCATACAACTGAAAATTGCTTTAGGAATTCCAGGAATCAAAGAGGCAGAGGATACAATAGAGGAAGTTATGGCTACTCAAGAGGAAGGTTCAACAACTACCATGGCAACTACAACAACTACAATCATTCAAACTATCAAGGAGGCTACAAAGGAAGGAGAGACTACAATAACTACACAGAAGACTCAAACAAAGAGGATTCATTATTGATCATGAACATGGCTATGCCACAAGGTAAATCTGATGAGCATATTTTCTACATAGATTCAGGTTGTTCAAATCATGTGGCAGGAAATGTGGAACTCCTATCAGATTTAGAAGATCCAAGGAATAAGCATGAGGTACAAACAGGAGATGATACAAAACATCCTGTGGAGAAAATAGGCAATGTCAAAGCACCTGATGGAAACATCAACCTACTCAGTAAGGTACTCTATGTCCCTACCATTACAAAGAATTTGATAAGTGTTGGGCAGATAGTAGAGAAAGGGTTGCAAGTCAGGTTCACAAAAGTAGAAGCATTTGTTGAAGATCCAAGTCAAGGATTCAGAAGAATTGCAAAAGGTGAAAAGACAGGTAGATTGTTCACAATTGAATTACAGGACACTAGAAACATTGCTCTCCTTAATTATGGTAGTCAGACACTCACAGAATTGGAAGTATGGCACAAAAGGTTAGCACATATTGGTGAAAGGTCATTAAAGCAAATCTGCAGGGACCAAAGTGTACTTGGACTTCCTAATTTGTCAAAACAACATATGATTTATAAGTGTAGTGCATGTCAATTTGGAAAGTCTCACAGGTTACCATTCATGAAGAAAGGTTATATGCATGGAGATCTCTTGGAGTTGGTTCATACAGATGTATGGGGACCTAGCAAGGAAGCTTCAATATCTGGATCAAGGTATTATGTTTCCTTTATTGATGATTGCAGCAGATGGACTATCCTATTCTTTATGAAACACAAAGATGAAGTTTTTTCATGTTTCAAAAGATATTTGGCTCTTGTGGAGAATCAAACAGGTAAATCACTAAAAAGGCTAAGGTCAGATGGAGGGGGAGAATACTTCTCCCATGATTTTGATTCTTTTCTTCAAGAAAGAGGAATCAAAAGAGAGGTAACTACAAGGTACACTCCTGAGCAAAATGGAGTGGCAGAAAGGAGGAATAGGACAATTGTTGAAGCTGCAAGGTCTATGTTAAATGAAAAGCATTTACCTAATTACTTATGGGCTGAAGCTGTATCTACAGCCACTTACTTGATTAACAGGTTGCCTTCAAAATCCCTTGATGGCATGACTCCATATGAGGCTTGGAATGGAAGAAGACCAAGCTTAGATCATTGTAAAATTTTTGGATGTATTGCTTTTGCTCATGTTCCTTCACAGGTTAGAGGCAAGATGGATCCAAAGGTAGAAAGGTGTGTATTTATTGGATATGACAACAATCAAAAGGGCTACAGGTTATACAACCCTACCAACAAAGGATTCTTGGTAAGCAGAGATGTAGTTTTTGATGAGAACAATTCATGGTATGAAGATTCATGTAGGAAGATCAATTTACCATATGATCTTGAAGAAGATTTTCCAAAGCTTGGTAGAGAACAATCAAAGATTGAAGAACAAGACACCTCAGAGGATGATGAAGAATCTCACATGGAAAAGATCAAAGCATGGAAGTCTAAAGGTAAAGCAAAATTGCAGGAACTTGAATATGAGGCAAAATCATCACATCATGGCCTAAGAAGATCTATGAGGGAAAAGAAAAAACCAGAAAGGTATGGGTTTGACACCTCATTAGTAACTAAACATTCTATCTACATAGCACAGGACATAAACCAAGAGGAGCCATCATCATTTAAAGAGGCCAAAGCAAAAACAGAATGGAAGCATGCAATGAAGGAAGAGATTGAAGCACTTGAGGAAAACAACACTTGGGATTTGGTGCCCAAGACTTCATCCATGAAGGTAATAGGCTCAAGATGGGTCTATAAACTCAAGAAGAATTCTGATGGTTCCATTAACAGGTATAAGGCAAGGCTTGTAGCAAAAGGCTTTGCATAAACTCAGGGAATTGATTATGAGGAGACTTTCTCTCCTGTGGCAAAGATGCCTACTATTAGGGTTTTGCTTAGTATTGCCTCTTCCAAGAATTGGAAGATACTTCAACTAGATGTAAAGAATGCATTTTTGAATGGTTGGATAACAGAAGAGGTATATATGGCACAACCACCTGGTTTTGGAGATCAAGTTTATTCTGATTGTGTGTAAACTTAACAAAGCATTGTATGGTCTCAAGCAAGCTACAAGAGCTTGGAATTTCAGGCTTGTTTCATTCTTGCAGGACAAAGGCTTTCAACCAAGCAAGGCAGATCCTTCACTCTTTATTAAAAAGAGTAATTCTGAGATCATCTACCTATGTGTATATGTAGATGATATTATATTGACAGGAAATGATGCAGATGGTATGAAGAAGATCAAAGATCAGATGAGAGAAGAGTTGAAGATAAGTGATTTGGGTTCACTTACCTACTTCCTAGGTTTGGAAGTTGTCTACAAAGAAAAGTACATTAAGGACATGTTGGCAAAATTCAAGATGCAAGATTGTAAGATTGCAGGTAGTCCAATGGAGGTCAATCACAAATTGAGCTCACATGAAGGTGAACTCATAGAGGACATCACATCATATCAAAGTCTAGTGGGTAGTCTCAACTATGCCACATTGACAAGAGTAGATATATGTTACAGTGTGAGTGTGCTAAGTCAATTTATGCACACACCAAGGAGACCACATATGGATGCTGCCAAAAGGATTCTCAAGTATCTCAAAGGAACCATAAATGAAGGACTTTATTATCCTTATGTATCTGATTTAGGTTTGAAGCTATTTTCTTATGCAGATTGGGCTGGCTCCAAGGAAGATAGAAGGAGCACTTCAGGTTATCTTACCTTTGCAGGTTCAAAGCTTATTTCATGGTCATCCAAGAAGCAACCCACAGTTGCTCTCTCTTCTACTGAAGCTGAATATAGAGGTCTTGCCATAGCTACACAAGAAGCTATGTGGATGAAGACATTATTCAAAGATCTTGGATTGGAGTTTGGAACTCCAACTATTTTCGGTGACAATATGAGTTCTATTCACTTGGCTGCTAATCCTATTTTCATGCAAGGACTAAACATATTGAAGTTCATTATCACTATGTACGAGAGAAGGTTCTAAGCAAAGAGATTCAAATATCATATGTGTCCACTCATCAACAATGTGCAGATATTCTAACCAAAGCATTAGATGGTACAAAGCTTTGCAAATTCAAGGCTATGATTGGTTTGCAGGTAATCTTGGAAGATTGAAGACCTCAAGCATACTTGGCTTGAGGGGGAGCTGTTGGAGCAAGTCTATGACAAGCCTAAGTATTGGCTTGAGTCTCACAAAGTCTTAAAAGAAGCTTTAAAAAGAAGACTATGTAAAGTTCACTTGTGAACTACCTCTTGTAACTTTTGAAGAGTTTACTTAATGTAAAAGTAAGAGAATCTTAAGTGGTTGAGTCCACATGATCAAGAATGGAAAGAGGAGCCACGAATTCGTGATTTGTGGTAGGTAGAGAATCAAATCAATCATTGATTGATTGGAGAGTCATTGAGGGAAGTTAGCCTCCCAAACTCAACTATAAATAGATGGAAGTTTTAGTCGTGGTTAGAGAGACCTATGTGAAGACCTCCAAGGGCTGAGCTTTATGCCATATCAAGGTGTGATTATAAGGCACACATATGTATCAGTAAGTCATTGTATTGTACAAACAATATACTTTCATTTTCATGATTATTTGAGTTCATCTTTCCATGTTCTTGTGAAGTGTACTACTCACTGCCATTACTCTCAATTTTCTTAGTCAACTTGCAGAGATGTTTTCTCTGAGCTTGGTGCATCATTTTCCGTGATTTAACTTGGTAAAGTTAGCTCTATAAGTCTACTATATGCTCACAAATTTTCATGTCATTTGGATGTTGCAATAATCAGTTATGTTCATTTGAAGTCAACAGGGTCTGTTCATCTTCACTTCTCTGTCAGGTACCCGACTTTTTCATTCATTTTGTCAGAGTCATTTCTCAGTGGTTACTTATCCAAATTCAGTGATTTAAAGCTTGTTGAATTCAGCTTACTGTCTTGTATAATCATACAAATTTTAATAATCATTGGATTTCTACATGTTGAGTTATGTTGATTTTTCGGCTCACTGGTCTATTTCTATAGCAGCCCGTGAAAATCGGGATGATGTCATCACTTGTTAAAACTCATTCTCAGTGTGTGGTTCATTACTTTTGATGAGATTACTCTTGAAAGTTAGCTCTTTAAGTTGCCTAGACTTCCCCAAGAGGAATTGAGCTAATTGCTTCTGTGCTCAGAGAATTATGTAAAACACTGGACAGGTGTATGAACCAAGAATAGCAAGTTTTCATCTCTGAGCTAACTCCAACTTATCTGTTTTGATCTATCTTTTTGAGAGTGATCTTCCAAGGTACATAGGGTGTCTAATACATCCATTGGCAAGCTAAAAGGGCCCACCATATACTCCTGGAGTTCATTTGGCTGGTGTAGATCAAGGATTTTGCAACACCTCTTCATCTTCAAGCACATACCTATCCATCTCTTCACATAATTGACATGTTTTTCCTAGAATTATCTTCCTACAAAAAAATAGAGACTAATTTGGATTACCTTTCATACTGAAGAGGTTCAATAAAGGAAACTATCATTTTAATAGATTAAAACTTAAGAATTATCAAATGGGGAAAGATTTATGGGATTTAGTTAGTGGCAGTTATCCAAAACTAGTTGTTGATGAAAACTATTCTAATGATGCTAAGAGAAGAGGAGCCAAATAGAGGGAAAATTGGAATAGAAGATTAAGCATCTCATTGACTCAACGTATGGTGAACATTATGATAGCTCCTGTACAAAGTTTTTACATTGCAAAAGTGATATGGGAGTCTCTTGAGAGTGTATACTTCACTAGAACCAAAATAAGGGAGATTCGATTACAAAATTAGCTCAAAAACCCAAGGAATAATCCCCTCCAATATCTTAATGACTACATTCTCAAATTAAGGAGATTTGATATTTTTTAGGGTTCATTGCTTTCACCATCAACAAAAACGTTCTAATTGTCCATACCTGAAACGGGAAAAGCAAGGATGAAGGTCGAATTACTTTACCTCATTAGTGTATGTAACGGACAATATTCTCAAGTTTCATCAACTAATATTATTCATCATGAAAATGCCATTAGGGAGACAAGTGAGCTCTCCTTGGTTCTTGTAAGAGAAAGCAATCAAACTTTGGTCAAAGAAAAGGCATACAACGGGGCATTTAGAACTATTTCTTGTGCACCACAAAACTATATGATCTTACCTATCTATGGAAAGCTCTTAATGACCTGATTGTAGCACACTCATTTTTTTCCTAAGTTGGGCTCAAGCTATGGCTATCTCAAAAAACAAACTACAAGAAGTAAAATTGTGCCCTGTAGCCCATTCTCATTAGCTCAGAGGGAATATTCCAGAAGCATATTTGACTTTAAGAGGCCCATGGAGGCTTCATTTTTCCCATAATGTATTTTGATCTTCGTGGAAGAAAAGAAAATGATTGGAAAAATCAAGTCATTTATGCATGTAGAGGCAAAGGCAAATGGGGACGAGGTTCAAATAGAGGAAGAGGAAGCCACAACATCAACAAGGAAGCCAAGGACAAAAAAACAAGGATTCGTTAAAGAAGGAAATGATAGAGGAAGATGAAGATCAAGAGGTTCAAGTGGAAGGCAGAACAATACTTACAACTCAAATAGGAATTAGTGCAGTGGATGTTATGTTTGTGGAAAGTTGGGATGTTATGCGAACGAAGGCTACCATACAAGATCAACATATGGATCTAGCCAATTTACAGGTCATGGGAACTATCATTACTAACAAAAATACTTTGAGAATGATCTATACTTGCAATGAGGCATGATTATGAAAACCAGTAGGTTATACATGAGAAATGGTATATAGAGAGTGGTTACAACAAGCATATATCATATAGATACGATTCTTTTTTGCAATTTATGGGTGTCAAAAAAAGGGGGTGTTTGAATAGACGATGAATCATTATATGTGATCACACATACTAGGATAGATGGCGGAAAATTCTACCAAGTCAATTTCAATCACAATGGGTGTTTCATTGAGGATACCAAAAGAGGATACCATCTCATAGAAAGAAGGAGATAAGAAGGAAAAATGTTTACACTAGACCTAACACAAACAAGTAACAAAGCTATGTTCATGTCATGTGGTCACAAATGATTACTAATTATAGATTTGTGTGGATAGGATACATCAATGTGAAAAAGCGCAAGGATATGGTAAACACTCACGTGCTAAGATAATTCTATCACTTAACATCAACTTTAATCCATGAATTTTATGATTCTATTAAGATTAGGAAGCAAGCAAGAGTTCCATTCAAAAGGAGCAACAACATAGCTCCAAATAAACGTGTCCTCGTACACAAAGATGTTTGCGGAACTACCTAAGAGGAAAATATTTTAGGGAGCAAGTATAATGTGAAATGTATTAATGATCACACAAGAAAACTATGTATTCATTGTAATAAACCAAAATCAAATGTGTTTTCTATGTTTAAACTATTCAAAACTCAAGTTGTCAAACAGACAAGGAAAGCACATGAGAATTACAAGCTTCAATGGAAGGGGATAATACTTGTCCCACGAATTTATCATGCTCACAGGTTGAAAGCGTGGAAACAAAACTTACATGTATACATGGCAAAGAAATGGGATGAAAAAGAGAGAAACAATAGACTACATGCATGTTAAATGAGATGTCTTTATCTCCAACGGTTTTGGGGAGAGGCTTTATCTACTACTATATGCACTATGAATAGGTGTAAGACTTTAGGGATTCTCCCTTTATGACTAGAGGAAGCTTGAATTGACTGAGAATAAAATCTCTCAAAGTTTAAAGTTCTTGCTACACACATGTCCACAAGAGATAACAAAAAACCTAGATGCTAGGGTAGAAAAGTGTGTGTTAATTGGTTATTCTAATGAGAAATAGATCTACAAAATATAAAAACCTAGTAAAAACGAGCTTTGATTATCTAGAGATACTATTTTTTATGAACTAAAGTCATGGTATGCACCTAAGGGTGAATTGACAGACAAAGATATAGAACAAGAACAAAGAAGAGATGAAGATGTGCATCAAGGAAGCATGCAATTGAGTGGACCAGGAAACTTGGAGGCTTTCCACAACTCACACACCATGTAAGGGTAGGCTTAGGAGATCTTCTACTAGCCCCCATAAAGAAATACGAAAACAAAAGCTTGAAAAACTCGATTGGAAGATGATATGTAGGATACTAGTGAAGAAGAGATTAAATAAATGATCACACCAAAATTTGCAGAAGCAAGAAAGGGAAGATATACTCTTTATGAAACAAAAGGCTCCTTAAGGATAAGGCATACAATAAAAACCTCACATATGATAGTCTTATTACAAGGCATTATACATTCATGACATAGGTTATCGAAGACAAAGAGCGTCCAAGAGTTGAAAACGCTAGGGTTTGCAAAGAATGGCAAAGGCAGTGGAGGATGAGATCAAGGATCTACAAGAAATCCATAGATCGGAGCTGGTACCAAAAGAAAAAGGAATGAAGGTTAAAGCATAATTGAATCTATGAAATTAAGAGAAATTCATATGGATCGATTGTTAGACATAAATCTAGACTGATTGCAAAGGGATTCTCACAAACACATGGCATAGACTATGAGGATAATTTTTTCCCTCTCGTCAAATATGACCCAATAAGAACTCTTGTTGCAATTTCTGAAACATGGAGATGGATCATGTATCAATGGCATTTCAAAAATGCATCTTTGAATGTAGAGCTCAAGGACAAAAGCTACATGTACCAACCTATGGGGTTTGAAGACAAAGGTAAACCGCATCTATGCATATTGAAGAAGGCCATTTATGGTTTGAAGAAAGCACCTAGGGATTGGAATCAAAGAATTAGCAAGCACCTTCATAAGTGTGAATTCTATGTTACTCATGTGGATCCATCCTTATACAAAACGAGGAATGAAGCAAAATTTGTATATCTATGCATATATGTAGATGATCTTATTATAAAAGCTGATGACGTAATAGGTATAAAGGTGATCAAGAAAACTTCAGGGAAGAAATGAGAGATATATGATCTTTGCATCCTCAAATACGCATATGATAAACTGTATATAATTCAACGGAATGATTTAGTTGAGGTGTGATACAAGTATGACATGAGTGGACGTAAGCCACTCTCATCATCCATGGAAAAAATATGAAGTTATGTGCACATCAAGGAGAGAGGATTGAACATATACAACTCTGTAGGTGTATCATATGGTCATTGAATTATGCTACCAAAAATCACCCGGTACATCTTATGTTGTTGGTGTTCTTTCAATGTTCATACATGCTTCTAGTAGTGACCATCTTAATGCAACAAGAAGAGCGTTGAGATAAATCATGCATACAATAAATCAAGGCCAATTTTATACTAATGATTTTCCTTTGAGCCAAAAGGGTTTAGTGATACAGATTTCACAGGTTCGAAGAGAAGTAGGAGCAACACAAGCTAGGAGTACCACAAGCTACATTTTCATGTAAGATTCAAAGGCGATCCTTTCGAGTTCAAAGAAGTAGCCTAGAGTAGAACTATCATCAACAGAGGTTTCGTATAGGTCTCCATACCTATCAACATTTGAATTTATGTGGTTGATATGTGTAGGTAACAACATTTCCATTCTTTAAAGATAATATGCCTATCATAGGTCAATCAAAAAATCCTATGTATCATTCAGGTGTAAGCATACAAAGTTCCACTATCATTTCATTAGAGAAAAAAGTTATCTAAACATGCTGTCAAATACATCAATACAAAAGCGTAGGTTGTAGGTATGTTCACCAAGTTCTTGAGTGCAAACAAGGTTGAGGAATTCAACGAGGCTATATCTATGAAGGATCCGGATTGAAGATCAAAGAACCTTGTGCTTCAGGGGGTATATTGAGACTTTATGGTTCGTGGATATGATAAGGAAAACTAAAACATTAGATTGAAGTTTACCAAGTTCTTGAGTGCAAACAAGGTTGAGGAATTCAACGACGTTATATCTATGAAGGATCCGGATTGAAGATCAAAGAACCTTGTGCTTCAGGGGGTATATTGAGACTTTATGGTTCATGGACAATGATAAGGAAAACTAAAAAATTAGATTGAAGACCGAAAGATTTACTTTGGTTCCCAATATTCACAAAAATTGAGACCTTGTAAATTAGGAATCTGAGGTGACAAAGTTAGGATACATTGGAGGACAAGCAACACGGAACGTGAAGAGTCGCCTTGGAAGCTAAATATTTGCTTGAGGTGTATCCAACGGGTAATGCAGTAGATAAGGACCACTCTACTCACCCCATGAAAAGGAGTAAAACGGAGAGCACCAATTATGTAGAAGAGTAATATCTATTGGAAGATTACCCCTAAGGCTCATTTCTTCTCCATACTCTCTCTAGAGTAATTTCCTTCCCAGATAGGTTTTTTTCCTAAACCTGTTTCATGTACCTTTTAACACAAATTTTGTAACCTTACACGTTATCAAAAGATATTCAAGTCACGTTTTTTCAATCGAAATCTCATCTTGATTGTAAGTGTGCATCAAGTGATATAAATAATTTTCTATTTGTGTCTCAAGTGTCTTCATTGTGTGTAGTAGGCAATCTGTTTTGCAAAGTCTATTTTCTAGAGTTAAGTGTGCCCATATAAAGTATATTATAGTGCATTCTAAAGTTATTAAAGTATAAAAACTATATAACAATTTTTAAATTCATCTTGAGCTTGTGAGCAATTGGCATTCAAAGTTCACTATGTCAAGACAAAATAGATGATAGGTCTAGAATGTCAAGGCCACCCGAGTCTATTTTACACAAATAGCCCATTTATTTTTGGGCACACCTCTCCTATTGGGACCATCTGGCGAGATAAAATTTCAGCAAATTCATTCCAGTTCTGTCATATCTTGTCTTTCGGTCTCCTAGACAATAGAAAATCGATAAACGAGGCTAACAGGAAAGTGTTGATCACCATAGGCGGCCTTACAAATCTAATTTGCATTCCTATGTAGTAACCACATATGTTGTTTAGCATGGTAAGAGCACAGTCCCACCGCTGCCCCATAATAACATCGAAGCCCATCAAAACTCCTAGGAGACATTACTATTGCAAAGGGTCATAAGAAATGACTTTAAGCTGATATTTTTGCATTTCTTTCTAGTAACCAAGTTTTTTTTGTGTATCTTGATAAGAGCCAATCCCACCGCTACCCCATAGGAGCATCAAAGCCCATTAGAATCAAAGGGTACTCTTGCAAGGGCCATAAGACATTACTTTATGATTTATTTTGATAAGGGGACTCAAACTAAGTTTTTTTCCTTCAGCACTCTTAAATTCCTTATCTACCTCATAAATACAAATTCATTTCACAGCTTATAGACTCAGTATAAATTTATATGGTCAAATAAGTTTTTCTTTTGTTGATACCTTGCACAATTTAATTCTAGATAGGATTATGAGGAGTTATTTTCCATTATTGGATATATTTCAATAGTTTTATGGCGACCTGTCTGCTGAAGAAACGAAGGCTACGTAAGGAGAAAATTATGAAGCATGGTCTGCACCTGTACTGAGCACGCTCCACAACATCCGCCTTGTGGCTACTTCTGAGCATTTACAGAAGCAATGTCGACAAACAGCGTTCATCATCGTTATCATCATCATCATTGTCGTCATCTCCGTCGCCGTCGTTTCTGCTCTAGTGTGAAAGTGTACTTCTTCGCTGGAGCTCTGTTCTGCATTGAGTAACTCAATATCGATTCGTGAGGTCTGCTGTGGACTGTGGCGTCTATTGCGGAGCGGTCCTTGCAGCTATTGCGGGCTGTCGTGATACCCCACCCTCGCGTATCGCGATACATCCTTCCATCTATCGCGATACCCCACCCCCGCCTATTGCGCTTCTTTTGCGGCCACTGGTATTCCGTTTGGATACTCCCGGAGTCCCGGTTCAATCATTGTACTTCGAGTTGCGTTTTTCAAGGAGTTAGTTCTTCTTTGCGATCGCGGTCGTCTCCCCGGGTGATTGGTATCGCGATACCTCCGTTGGAGGTATCGCTGACGCCTCCCTGGGTGGAGACTGGCACTGCGATACCAGTTGAACGCGGACAGAAGCGATTGCGCGTCCTCATTTTGCGGGCCCGATACCTCTTGGCGGTATCGTCAGTTTGGTGTATCGCCGGGCGCCTGTCTCCAGGGTTGGCTAGTCAACCACGATACCAAGTTTGGGGCTCCGCGATACTAGCCGTCCTTTTCTCCCTCGCCCGTGCGCCTTCCACTTCCTCTTTATTTCCTCGCTTTAAGTTGATTGGAGACTTATCCTAAGGTCTCTTGGGAGCTTTGGAGACTTCTTTTTTGGATTCCCTTAGCTTTTAGACTCGTGCCACCGCGGATCAACTTGGGGCCCTTCGTCTTTCATGCTTGGAGCAGTTTAAGAAGAAAGGCAAAGTTTAAAAAGATTAGGAGGCCATGGATGTGGCTTCCTCCTCACTCGTGAAAAGTAATCGGGCCCCTCCCCCCGGGGAGACCGATAACCTGGCTGCTCTGCTGGAGGGGGGGTCCTGTGTCGCCCCTGGAGCACCCGACTACACTGAACCCCCCACGGTTTCTCTCAGTAGACCTGCGGTTCTGTCTGCTCAAGAGGAGCTCAAGAAAGTTTGCCTCGTCGGTCAAATGTTTGACCCTAGGCCCCCGCTCAAAACTGTGCAACAATGGCTTCGAAAAGAGTGGTTTCCCCGTGGTCTAACCGTTAGCAAATGCCAGTTCTTACCGGCGAGCCACTTGCTGCTGGTCTTTGAAAACGAAGATATGGCGTTCCGAGCCCTAAGCGTTGGCACCTGGCAGCTTGGTAGGGCGACCCTGTGCCTATTCAGATGGTCCCCGGACTTCACTCCCGACAAATTGAAATCGCTGCGGTACCCTCTCTGGGTTGAGCTCCCTAATCTTCCTTACTTCCTGTACAACTTCGTGTGGGACATTGTCTCTCCCATCGGCAAGCCGCTTGCTTCACGCGAAGACATTGGTGGTCTCATCTATGAAGGTGCAAGACACTCGTTCAATGCTAGGTGGCACCCCCAAATCTGTGTCGAGGCCGACCTCAGCATGCCGCTTCCATCGATGATCAAAGTGGACCTGGGCGAAGGGGAGGTATGGGAGCAAGATATCAGCTACAAAAGCCTGCCCAACGCGTGCTTTCGTTGTGGCCAACAAGGCCACAGGATTAAAGACTGCCCTCTGAGACAAAAAAGCAAGCGCGTTCAAGATGCCTCCAAAAATGCTCAAGACAACAAAGGCGCTTCGACCCACTCGACAAGAGAAGGGGAAGGCAAGGTCCTCCCTAATCCACAAGCCGATGATGACGGGTTCATCGAAGTCAGAAGAAGAAGGAAAAGAAGCCCTAGGGCAAATCGCGAGCGAAACAACTTGTCAGCTACCCCCTCTAGCAACCTGTATGGCAATTTGGAAAAGGAAATCAATGAGTTCGACTTCCCAGGTGGGAACCCACATGGGGTTTACACCAACGACAAAGCCCTAGAGATTATTGACAATAAAGAAACCTCCCAGGAGGGCTACGCTACAAGCAAAGAAGACGGCTTCACCACTAGTAATGAAGACAACATGGATAGTGAAAGTTCCATCATCGGATCAACTATTCCGGAAACGGTGCCGAATACGGTGCCCAAGTCTCCCCAGCAAGAGGCATCCCGCAAAGGAAAACAACCTATGGAGTTACCCTGGAAAAGCCCCCACAAGAACCTATTGCTAACTCGGGATCCGATTCCAGCGAAAAAGAAAGCTGAATCCAAGAAAAGAAAGGATAAAGCTCCCTCCCGCAAAGAGGGATCACTATGAAAATGATCATCATCTCGTTAAATGCTAGGGGGCTAACCGACCCCTCTAGAGCGACCATCATTGGTCAATGGCTCCGCGACCTCAGCATAAACCCAGATTTTATTTGTATTCAAGAGACTAAAATCGACGGAGAAGACCTCCATAAACGGCTTAGACAAGTCTCCTCGACCCATGTTTGGATCTCGACGACGCACCAGCGGGGATCTGGTGGAACGTCTATCGGCGTTAATCAACTCTGGTTTGAAAAGCTTGAGAACTTCATTGAAGATGAAAGCCACCGTTGGATCGCTGTTTCTTTTGGTGCTCCTCTTTGCGTTACTATGGTTTCTTTGTACGCCCCTAACGGGGATTTGGAGAGACTGAACACATGGGCCTCCTTAGACTCGCTTCCCCACAACGTGCTTATCTGTGGAGACTTCAACATGGTGGAGGGCCCTATGGATAGATGGATGGGCAAGGGCAGGGTCATCGACAGTCGGGAGAAAGAAACGTGGGACAGGACCAAACTTCACCTGGATTTGGTTGAATACAAAGACTCGAATGGCTTTTCTTGGTCAAATCTCCAAGCGGGCGAGGACCTGAGGAAAGCTAGACTCGACAGATGCTACATCTCTCAGAGTTTTACTCATCAGTGGGGCCACCTCGCCATCTCGCAACGCACTGACCTCACTATCTCTGATCACTACCCGATCGTTATCACTTTTCAGCCTTCCAACAAGATCCGCAAGGCTCCGTGGTTCCATGCCAATGCTACCACCTTCTCTCTCCCCTCCGTCCATCAAGAAATTGTCGATGTGTGGAAGGTGGCGTTCGCCTTCTACTTGTCCCCAGCCAAGTGCCGGAGAAGTGCTGTCGATAAGTCTCGAAAGATCATGATCAGAACTAAGAAGATGCTCGAGACCGTGCGGCGGGCTCGTAGGGAAGCTCTTTACCACAGACTCTGGAGGCTCGAGGAGGAAGTGAACAAAGGAAAACATCAAGCCCAGAAAGGTCTCCGAAAAATCAGAGCGGTGTTGAGATACGAGGAAGAAATACAAAGGAAAAATTTGCAAATTTTCTTCAAGGATTGGTGGGCTGGCAAAGCCGACAGGCCCACCAAAGAGATGTGCCATATCCTTAAAAGGAAACATAGCAGAGAATCGATCCCCCTATTGCTAGACCTACATGGCAATGTATGCAATTCGGAAGAAGGTAACTTTCGCATCATCGAAGGGCACTTCACGAGACTCTTGGGAACCTCGAACCCCCTCTCCCACCATAGAAGGGACTGTATGGCAGCCATTTCTAGGGTTTCCCCCCGTAGGATACCACCCAACCTCCTCTCCCTGCTTCATGCCCCTATCTCTGAATTAGAAATTATTGAGGTCATTGATGCCCTCCCTCTAAGTAAAAGCCCGGGACCCGACGGACTCACTAACGAGTTCTTTAAATCCTTCAAGCTGGTGGTTGCCACCCCTCTTCGGATGGTTTGGCAAGAAGCGTTAAAGTTTGGTGCTCTTCCTGCTTGCCTCAATAATGGAATTATCAAGTTAATACACAAGAAAGGGGAAAAGAACAGAATCGAGAACTGGCGGCCTATTACGATGCTCCAAACAGGATACAAGATCATCGCCAAAGTCATTGCCAACAGAATCTCGTGCCACCTGCGATCGTGGCTAAGTGAGGACCAAAAAGGTTTCATCAAAGGCAGGTCTATCTTGGAAACCATTATGGACATTTGGGAAGGTATTCAATTTGCAAAAGAGTCTAATCAAGATGTGGTCTTCCTCAAGATCGACTTTGACAAAGCCTACGACAGGCTAGAATGGGACTATATTCTGCAGTCGCTCCAAGATCTCGGATGTAGCCAGAAATTCACCAAGATGATCGCGACCCTTCTCGGAAACGCAACGACCCAAATTAACGTCAACGGCAAACTTTCGAAGGTGATCAAACTTAGAAGATCTATTAGACAAGGGTGCCCACTGGCCCCCCTTCTTTTTGCCATCGCCACTGAGGGGCTTAGCAGGCTTGTGGCGCATCATGTGGAGGCTGGCAATATCAAAGGCCTCCGGCTGCCTCACGACCACAGTCAAATCACCATGAGACTATTTGCCGATGATATGAACGCGTTCGTTCACTATGATAATACCAGCCTGGAGACATTCTGGAGGTGTCTTGCTACCTTTTGTGAAGCCTCTGGATCCAGAATCAACCACTCCAAGACCGCGTTTAGAGCTATTGTGGGACCTCATCCCGGCCTTCTCATTGATCATGGCTGTCAAATCATTCCGCAGGGCCAAATCTTTCGTCTTCTCGGAATCCCCTTGGGGTTTGGCGTCTCCATGGAACAGCGATGGGACTAGGTGCTGGCCAAACTCGAAAACAAGCTTAACTATTGGAGAGGTATGCAAATCAATCTCGCTGGGCGTGCGATGGTTATCAACACGTTCCTCCTCTCTTCTACCATCTATTTCCTGTCATGCTGGAGACCGAATGAGCAAGGCCTGTCCAAACTGAATAGTATTTGTAGAAACTTTCTTTGGACGGGTGATCATAACAGAAGGGGGGTGCCTAAAATCAAATGGGCCATCTGCACTAGCTCTAGAGATAAGGGGGGGCTTGGTATCCTGGACATTGGGTGTATGGCTAACAAACTGGCTGCCAAGTGGATGATTAAGGCTTGGTGCAATAAGGAGGCCTCGTGGGCCAAGCTGATCTTCAGAAACAAGAATGAGTTGGCTCTCATGGGGTTCCCAAACTGGAAGAATCTTGACATCTTGACCCTGCTATTCTCCCCGATCCCCGTCTTCCCGAAAGGCTCCAATCTCGTGTGCTCCCTTTGGAAGGGCTGGAATAAAGTCAAAAGCTTCACAAGAATTAGTGAGGACTGGAAGTGGGCGGCAGGTATCAGACAAAACGACTCTATCTGGTTTTTGATACATGGCATTCGGAGTGTGGAGTCTTGGAACATTCAAAATGCCAAGAAGTTATGGAACAAAGGCTTCAAAAAATGGAAACACCTCTGGAAACATGACACCAACAGCTGGATCAACTTCGAGGATATTGACCCTGGCATCAACATCTCATACGAAGAATGGAACACTTTGCAAAGCAGACGTCTCGCATGGGATCATCACAAGACTCGCCTTCTCATGGGACACGACACACCAAACCCACTTGGGCTCAAATGGCACAATGGGAATAGCCTATTCAAAATCCCGAACATCAAAGAAACGATTGACCATCAGATCAACCTCAACAAGAAGTGGTGCCTGTCTTGGACGCGGCTTCGGTGGGACATGAAGTTCATGGGTATCTGGCACCCCCTTATAGAAATTAAGAAGTCTGTCCTCTTATGGCAAATTCTTCATCGAGGAATTTGGACCAACCATAAGGCTAGCAAACTTTGTGGGATCCCTCCTTGGTGCAAACGCTGCCACCGGTCTATCGAAGATGTCCCACACATCTTCTTTACTTGCCCCAACTCCAGCAGAATCTGGCAGACGGTTGGAATGATAATCAGACTTCAAAATCAGCTTAGCTGGAAACAAGTACTTTTGGGAGAAGCGATCCGCTGCTCCGCGGCACTCTGGAACGCCATCAGAGGGGAAGTCGTGTGGAAAATATGGCGGGAAAGATGTGCTCTCAACTTTGGTGATCCCCCCAGGGAGTGGTCGATTGAGAAATCACTATTCCTCCTTGGCAAAAGGATTGTTAAGAGTAAGAAATCCCCCCCTTCAGGCACCATCAAGTCCTCCTTTTGATCAACAACAAGCTCAAACCCAAATGGGCCCCGCATGAGGGCGATGAGAGGGTGATTAACCTTCTTTGTAATGCAACCTAGGCTCTATACAAGCTTCCCCTGCTTTGTGGGACTCGGGGGGTCCCGTGGGCACTAGTTCCCTTCTATTGTACTTTTGTTTCTTTATTTAATTCAAGTCCGGGAGAGTAGGCTAATGCCGAACTTCCTTTATATTAAAAATAAAAAAAAATAGTTTTATGGTTCTATAAGTTTAAGCTTAATTATAGGGAAATATTTTAAAACATGTTTAAATGTTTGTTTTATTTATGTATACGTCTTGCTTTGAACTTTCGATAAAATTAGGGAAGAATTGAAGCTTGGGTTTTATCAACATTGAGATCCTTATAAACTTTAGATATGTATCAGAAGATTGATCTCAAGGTCTGTACTAACTTGATTTTTCTTTTACATCAAATATCGTTTGGTTAAATAATTAGAGCATAGTTTCATTAATTAATGTGACCATCTGAGTTACATTCTCAATGATCAATTTCATTTGACACATGATCATTAGAACAATAATTTATGATCCGACAAACTAAATTTTTCTTTCGATGCTTCTTATCAATTCTATTGCCAAAAGTATTTCCTTCCAAATTTTTCCCGCATCCCCTTAAATAAATGGGAAGTCAAAGGGGAATCAATTGACATTAAACAAGAATATTTCACCCATAGTCAATGTTAACGTTTGAAGTCTACGGGAGCACGGGAATAGCACAAGGAATAAGAAGAACAAGCTTGGAGCATAACACAATAATGAATTTATTACCAAGTGAATGTACAAAGATAAGTCACCCATTCGGGTTATAGACATATATACAAGCTGGAGGAAAAACATCTAAAAGAGGGGAAAAAGTGCCCTGATGATCCTAAGTTTGTTCACACACATCACTACCAAATTTCTCACAATTACCAAAGCTATCTGACTGTTAGTGAAGATGGTGGTGATAGAAGGCTAACCAATGTCCAAATGATCCAAAGTCATATGAGCTATACACTCTCACCAATCATTGTGAAAGCTATGTTATACTCAACTTCACAACTAGAAGTAGCCATAGTAGGCTTCTTCTTGCTCAATGAAGATATGCACGAGCTACCAAGCATGAAACAAAAACCACTGGTTGACACATGATTTTCATAGCAACGACCCCAATCAAAGGAAAAAAAGCATATAAATCTAAGTGATGTTGTTTGGGATTATGGATTCCAAGTGGTCCGGTACCACTCAAGTGGTGAAGGATGTGCTTAAATGCCTACCAATGCTTGACACCTAGGAAATGCACAAAGTTCCTCATTTGTGAGACAACAAACAAAATATCAATCCACATTATGCATAAGTAAATAAAGCATCCAACAACCTATTGATAGAGAACAACATCAAATGCATCTCGAGCAGCATGAAGACTCCAGTCTAAACCTATTTCCATAGGAATGGCAATACTTTTACCATTCTCAAGGCCAAAACACTCCAATAATATGTCAATATATTTTGTTTGACATAGAGCTATTCCATGATCAACTTGCATAAATTGAATGCCCAAATTGTGATATAGATGCCCCAAATCTAAAATCTCAAAAGAGGCATGAAAATCAGCCTTAAAATTAGCAATGTGCTTCTCCTTAGTAGCAATGGGTAGCATGTCATCAATATAGAAACAATGATCAAAAGCATAACATTTTCACGCTTAACATATAAGGTGCTCTTAGTTGGACTTTTCTCAAAATAGTGTTGAATCAAGTAGGCATGTATATTTTCCCACCAAGCATGTGGTGCTTGCTTCAAACCATATAGTGCCTTTTTCAACCTGCACACTTTGTTTTCATGCCCTTTCTTCACAAAACCACGGGGCTGAAACACATACACTTCTTCATGTAAGTCGCCATTTAGAAATGCACTTTTATTGTCCAATTGATGTACATTACAATCATGATGAGTTTCAAGCACACAAACGCTACGAATAGTGGTCATTTGGCATGTGGGAGACAAGGTCTTATCAAAATCAATCCCTCAGTCTTGAGCATAATCTTTTGCAACAAACCTAGCCTTATACCTGCCAACTGTTCCACCCAGCTTACACTTCACCTTCTGTACCCATTTAGTGCAAATGGCCTTTTTCCTAGAGGAAAATAAAATAAAGACCACGTACCATTCTTCATAATAGCATCATATTCTCACGGCATAGCATCCATCAAAATTTAAAAATTTTATAGCTCATCAAAAGAAGCAAGCTCATTCTCATCACAAACACTAGAGTCACCCATTGCATAGAAATCTGATGCAAAAGAAGCACTATGAGATCTTGAATGAGTATGATATGGAAAAGGTGCATCTAATTTGCTATCTCACAAAGTTTGAAATGGCTAATTAGGCACATATTTACTAAACCTATTAACTATTTTCCAAATCATATCATTATGTGATGATGTGATGGGAAGACCTGTGATAAAATCCATAGAAATGTGTTCCGCTAAGGAAACAGTTAGACTTGCAGGATGTAGGTTTAGATAATATGTTGAAAGATGCCCGATGCAAGAGTTACCCTCACAGGCCAAGCAAGTGTCATTGTTTTTAGATGGCCTCTTGAGCTCTAAATTACGCTCCTATGTATACTTGAAGGAACCTAGAATGTTAGAGCAATGTGTGAGAACTTGTATAGACATTGAGGACAACCATGGAGACGAGTTGGAACTCTCAAAGGTCTACAAAGACTCAGATTGTTCATCTCTAGCATCCTCAAAACTGTCTAGCTTAATAGAGGACCTAGCAGAAAAAGTGGCCTAAAAACTAGGAGTTTCTAGTAAACAGATGCCTAGGTTAACAACAAACAAGCATTGTTACACCTGTGGTGGTGACCATATGGCAAATGTGTGTCCCAATGCAACACAACCACAAGCCAACCCTTGTGGCCAATATTGTACAATTGAGAGACGATACACAAATCACATAGCTCAGGACTTCCCTTACAATAAACAAGTAGTATGACAGAACTACCCACAAGCATACCCACAACCAGGTAGGTATCAAGGTCAATACAATACTCAGCCTCATTACTACAGGCCTCCTCAGAACTATCCTTATCAGGCTCAACAGAGACCACAACCTGTTTTACCTCAGCAGCCATCCCCACTAGCGAATGTCATCTCAGTCAAATACACTGCTGCAAAAGAGAAACTCAATAGGGCTTTAGTGCCTTCTTCACCCCTAATCATAGAAAGTGATCCTAACTCCAACTGTTTTGACTCTACACATGTAGATAGTCCACCTGCATACTACACGGAGTCACCAAAACATGTGGAAACATATCAATACTATAGTCCACCATTGGAACCTAGTTGGGAGCCTGATTATGCTAACGTGATGTATACCTACCCTAATCCACAGTCCCAATTGAGACAGCATAGACCACAGGGTTGTAGAGGACCATGCTTTAGATGCCAAGGAGATCATTTCATAAAGGATTGTCTACATCCTCCTATAGTAGAACAGTCATAATACTATAACATACAAGGCTTTTGCGTCGAGTGTGGTAAAGAGCATATCATAAAAGATTGTCCGAAGAACCCTGCTAGTGCTTCAAAAGTGACACCGATCAATGTGATAGCTATTGTACACAATGCAGATGGATCCAACCCTACATACATGCCTATCCAAGCTATAACAAGAGCCTATGTGCTCTTACAAAAACAACAGCTTAATGAGGAAAAAGTAGCCAAAACTAGTGAAGTTGGAGAGTTTAGTAATAAAAAGATGAAACCTTGGAAGGATTCTAGAGAAAGAATTAAGAGAAAGTGGAGTAAAAAGATATCTAAGTTGGAAGGTAGTCTAAAGGAATCCAGAGCCAAAATCCTAGAATTGACTTCTCAAGAATCTAATCAAGAGAAACTATCCCAAAGGTCAGGATCAGTTTTAGCGGAACCCATACCGAAAACTTTAGACATAATGTTTCATGCATATCAGGCAAGATTAAACCCAAATAGCTGAAATGAGTAAGAACTACCCCGAGGAGATCTAGAAATTGAGAGAACTAAACTTTGCATGAAGATGGTAGAATTAGCACAAACTATCTTCCAAGCCTCGCGTTATCTGAATTGGAATAACATGGCAAAACCTGAATTACACTTTCAAGGACTGTTGGAGAGGTTAGAATACTTGGTCGATAGCAATGAGAAAAAGAATCAGTATAGGAACCCTACTGTCTCAGAGACCCAGGAAAAAAATGCACCATCCCTGTCTCAAGTACCAAATCCAGAAGGAGAAGACAACTTGTCTTCCATACATAAGTATTCACATGAATTTCTAAGAGAAATACAAGAAGAGAAGTGGAGAAGAGAACAAGGAACCCATCCTCCTATTCAAGAAATAGATGACTTGCAAGAACAATTTCCCGAAGACATCCTCTCTATCTACGATGATGTAGAGGAAGAACAACTGAGTGAACACACAGGTTTTGAATCCAATTCTTTGCAAGAATTACCTCAGTTCACAGGACCTTGGGAAGCGAAGTCTATTAGCATGAGAGCACCCACTATAATAGTGAGGAATGAAGAGTCAGTAATCCCTAGAAACAAGAAAGTGGTAAAGGATGCTAAAGTTCAATGTCATCTCACCTTAGACGAATTGTTGAAGGTTAAACCAGAATTGTGGAAGCATGTAGCAAATCAATTCCCTAAGCTTGTTTCTACTCCCTCTTAGATAGAATCACACAAGAAGGTACTAGAGATACCAATAGAGCGAATCAGAGATGTAAGCGAGGGAGAGGAAGGTAACACTTATCTTCCAGTAACCCATCAGGGCTACACCACCAAAGCCATCTTAGATTCAGGAGTTGAAGTAGCCATTGCTACTACCGCTTTATGGAAACATTGGGGTAAGCCAGCATTAACACCTACCAGGATGAAGCTACAAATGGCTGATGGACATATAGAGAAACCACTAGGCTTACTAGAAGGCATATCTTTCAGCACGTGGTGTGGAGTTTGAGCATACTTTTTCCATTTGTAATTTTGGGAAAAATCAGGCTTATGAAATGATTTTAGGACGACCATTCATACGTTAGTTGCAAATCGTACAAGATTGGGGAACTAATTCTTTGTACTTGCAACATTTAGGAGTGACTACCAAAGTCAATCTTAAAGACTATTCCCATCGATATGTACCCCCAATACAATGGAACACCATCCATAAGACACAAGAAGAAACAGAATCGGTACACTCATTGGAATCAGATCTCTCATGGTTGCACGAGGATACGCATCTATGGATGTGTAAAGTAGCCAAACAAGAGGAAGAATGGTTAGAAGCCAAGACTTTAGGCTCAGAACAACATTCACGAACCCTTGAAGACTCAGCTTATGCACCTATAGTATTTCCAGACAAAGAATTCGAGCCTCATGGTTGGGTGGACATAGCGGTAAACGAAGAACAATGGACTCCTCATTGTGATGAAGATGGATATGATATTTCCATTTATAGGATTGAACCTATTGAGGAAGAATTTATCTTAGAAGAATGCACGGAAGAGACCCAAGAACCGGACGAGAGTGATGATGAGGATCTAGAATCCATTATCATGGAACCCTTCTATTCAACAGAAGAGGAATATCTTTATTTTTTAGAATCCAAAACCTTTGAAGAGGAAAAGGAAAATCAAATGGAACAACTTGAGACATCCATACAAGATACAGAGAGTAAACAAAAGAAGAGAAAGAAATCACCTAAGATAGAAGAAGAAGAAGAACCACTCATGGAAGTAACGGAGAACTTCAAGAAGTATGAAATAGAAGATAGGAGAATCATGGTATGAATGCCAAAAAGAAAAGCTGATGTTCGTGAAGTATATGATAACCGAGAGAAAATAAAAAAAAAACATAGTCACTATAGGAGAAGAAGAAAAATGTACATACATTGGGCATGATTTGACGAATAAAGAAGAAGAAGAATTAATTGCCCTATTACGTGAATATAGAGACGTGTTCGCTTGGAGTTACAAAGACTTGAAAGGAGTAGACCCATATATATGCTCCCATAGAATCCATATGACTCCGGATGCAAAACCGACGAAACAAAAACCATACACGTACAATGATAACTATGCTACAAAGATTAAAGAGGAAATAGAGTGTTTTATAGAAGCACAATTCATTTACGAAATGAGCATACGAATGGGTATCCCCCATTGTGGTTGTGCCCAAGAAGAATGGAAAATTGCACGTGTGTATTGACCTTAAGAAAGTTAATGCCGCCACGATTAGAGACAGTTATCCTCCTCCTATCACAGAACATTTATTGGAAAGAGTTGCGGGCAAGGAAGTTTATAGCTTTCTTGATGGTTTCTCAGACTATAACCAAGTAGCCATTGCTCCAGAAGATCAACACAAGACGGCTTTTGCCACAGAATGGGGCATATTTGCATTTCACGTGATGCCATTTGGGCAAACAAATGCACCTACCACTTTCCAACGACTTATGTGCCATGTTTTTAAGGAATTCTTACGCAAGAATTTGGAAGTCTATGTTGATGACATATGTGCTCATTGAAATATGAGGCAGACACATATCCCAGAACTAAGGCAAGTGTTTGACAAATGTCGAGAATATCAGGTTTGTCTGAACCCAAAAAAATGTGTTTTCATGGTTAGACAACGCAAAATTCTAGGACACATTGTGTCAAAGAAGGGGTTCTCTACGGATGAAGAAAAAGTGAAAGTAATTGCTGACCTACCGAGGCCAAATAACGTAAGAGAAGTACATGCATTTATGGGTCATTGTGGTTATTACACACGATTCATACACATGTACGCAATCATAGCCAAGCCTTTCTACTCTCTTTTGAACAAGTCTGAATGGAGAGATGAGTGTGAGAATTCATTCAATGAAATTAAACGACATTTGTGCTCAACACCTATATTGACAACCCCAGATTGGAGTAAGCCATTCCATGCACATGTGGATGCATCCAACTATGCCATAGGATGTGTGTTGGCACAACCCACACATGAAGGTAATGTAGATCTCCCCATAGCTTATGCGAGCAGACAGTTGAATGCAGTAGAAAGAAATTACACCACTACGAAACGAGAAGGATTAGGAATGATCTATGCTGTAAAGAAATTCAGGCATTATTTGTTGGGAAACAAGTTCAAGTTTTTTACGGATCATCAAGCGTTGTTGTACTTAGTCAATAAGCCATGTAACACAGGACTGGTTTCTATTAATCATGGAGTACAACTTTGAAGTAGTAGTCAGGAAAGGAAAGACCCATCTTAGAGCTGACCACCTCTCAAGATTAACTACAGGAGAAGCTCCTCAAGGAATAGCGGATGAATTAGCCGATGAATATCTATTTAACCTTAGCAGTGAAGATAGCAACAACTACTACATATGTGCAAGGTATGAACACTATGTCAAAGATTCCTATCAAAATGAAAACAAATAAGGTAGTAATAGAAGAGAAGGCTCCTCAAGAAGAGGTAAACAAAACTAAAATTATGAAATTTCAAGTAAAACTGATGATTATGATTCTCTTCTTATGATGAATGTAGAAACTAAGATGAATTGCAATATCATTGTATGATATATAGAAAGTGTTTTCTCTAACCATATGTCTCATGGTGGTTCATGATTTTCAAATATTCATTGGGGTCATGTTGAAACAAGAGATGATACAAACCATAAGATTATGTAGGTTGGAGATGTTGTCATGGAGGAAAAAACAACAATTGCTTGAAGGATGAACTTAATGTGCCAATGATCACTAAGAATTTGATGTTGATTGGTCAAAGGGTAGACAAAGGTGCGCAAGTGAGATTTAATCATGAAGGTTGCTTCATTGAGGATCCAAAGCAAAGAAGATTAATTTCAAGAGGTAAAAAAGAAGGTAGATTTTTTACATTCATGGAAAATCCAAATCATACAAACCACACAAAAAATGGAATTGCAATGAGATGAAATAGAATCATAAAAGAAGAACCTAGAAGCATGCTAAATTATATGTGTTTGCTTGATTGTTTTTGGGCTCAAGATGTTAGCATAAGTGTGTACATTATGTAGAGAAGAATAATCAGATGCGAGTGGCTTATATAATCCAAGTTCCCCCCTGCCTTGGGGATATGAAAACTTAGAACCTTAGCAAGAGATGGGGGAAGCCCTTCTATCCATGACCTCTTGGAAGGCATGCTTGATCATGTCACCAATGATACCACAATCTTGAAGAAACAAATTGGAAGAAAGCCCATCCTCACTAGGACAATGTTCACTAGCCATGGCATTCAAAGCATCAACAACTCACAGTGAATAAATAGGCCAAGTACTATATCTATCATCTCACTAGTCATAGACTACCACACTTACTAGAGGATGTAGCGTCTACTCTCTAGCAAAGTCTCTAATTGATTCTGTGCAGATAATAAGGTGTGATAAAATTGAGTGGAAATCTCTTCCAACTCCCTAGGATCCGTAGCCATAGATCCATCTATTGGGAGATTTATTTGATCCCACAACATGGATGTGGTGACCAAACCACCAAGAAAAAGTCACCAAAAACACAATCACCAACCTAAGTCTAGTGTGAAGCCTCCCTATGGTGGAAGAAGGTAGATTCCTATGGATATAATAAAAAACAGAACTACTGACTTTGTCAATAAGTCTTTATTAAAAGAGTTTTTGTTTTTCATAAGAATCAGCTCCATAGCATCCACAAGAAAACTATAATGTTGGGAGTTCCAAAAAAGTTCTTTGCATAGTGTTGAAAAAGTTGGTAAACTTTGGATGTTTAGATTTCAATAACGAATTGCACGATTCCTTTTGGGTTTATCATGTTGCTATAAAGACCCTACTTGAAGCTAACTCTTTTAATTTGGTTTACACAGAACATGCAATTTCTCCTATTTACTTCCTTGTACTAACTCGTAGATTTGCTAGAGAATATCAATGGAATGGTCATGAGTTGTCTCCTTTAGCGGATAAATATGATGCACCATAATAAATGTGCCTTATTGTTGCATAAGGTACCTATGCTCATAAAAAATGCCAAAAATCGCATTTTGCAACCCATATCAAAGACAAGAAGCTTCAAGAAGGTAATCTTGCACTTGTTTACACCCCAAAACAACATGATAAAAAGCTAGAAAAAAGAGATCATTGAGCCTAGATGATACATTGTATCTCACCTAGTGGTGCAATCCAAATAACCACACTTGAAGGGGATATATGTATCCAAACTATAACAATGGTTGTAGATTCTATCTTCATCAAAGAAACCGCATTGCACATGTCTTAAGATGATTGCAAGTGGTTATGAATAGATGAAAAGAAGATCAACGCATCAAAACCAAAGCTCAACAAGAGGCCGTAGAGCATATCCACAAGAAAAGATTGATTGTAAAGCATGTGGTCCAAAATATGTGTACTAATGTGCACAAGGAAAACCCAATGGATTCATCATACAACAAAAAGCCCTTCCCATGACTATGGGTCAAGTGAATTCAAATGCACTATTGTGTAGCCTCCTCATAGAAGCTTCTGATAAATGAGGTCTTATTGGCAATTGTGAATGCTGTGGAGGAATATCATCAACATCATACGTTGGAATTTACACATATAAATAAAATTCATTAGTATTCCATAAATGAATAAAATGTAAAATTTAAATATAAAATTAAGTATATAACTTATTAAATATGGATAGAAAATTTTTATTCTCTCTAACTAAAAGGTGCTCTTGGAGGTCTACGCCATCCATAATTCACTAATAGTTCATCACCGGCATGTAATGTAGTAATAGCATTGACAACTATGTATCTTGATACATCTCTACTCATGTATGGTGATTCATGACTATTTTCATGCTCCTCAAATGTGAAATTAGTCCTTGAACTATTATGTAACCCTCGACTACTATTTATTAAACCTGCTATATTTCCATGTGTGTAAGGTCTTCCATCAATAAATAATCTTTCATTTTCTGCATGTAAAATCCTTCTACTAGTAAGGGATGTTGCGTTCAAGCATATTCCATAAGTACTCATGCTTTGAACATAACGTGAAAGTCGATGTCAATCTCCCCATCCATATATAGGACCACAAAATGACATAAGAGGGACTTCAGAGTTCGGAGGCATATACAAATCCTCTACAATAAAGAGACCACGACTAGCATTAGTAATAGTGGATGGAGCAATCATATAGTGATTACCCCAAAAGTTGAAAACCTCTCCATCTAAAGGAAGTGGTCCTCTATTCCATCCTCCATATCTTCTTCTATCATTTGTTTGTACTAAGGAACGATCACAAGCTGGCAATGGATAATCTCCAGCCGTTTCAGTCTCTAAACCAGGAGGTAGAGGATTTCTAGAAACCTCTGCTTGTAATTGATGAACATCAAGTCCATGACGTGTACGAGGTATATTAACATTATGAGAAAAATTATCATCATCATCGAGCAAGTATTCCTATATATCAACAGTAATTTGATTTTGTATATGGTTTTTAAATAAAATAATGACATTAATATATATAAAAAATACATACCCAAGCATTATCACGTTGACCAGGTGATGGTGCACGCTCTAAAGTACCATACTCTGCCTCATGTTCAATACATTCCAATCGTGGTCTTCGATACGTGCCATAACAAGAGTTACACCAACATATAATATGCTCTTGATAGTAAAATTTGTCATTATTCCTATCGGAGGACACATGTGAAGTCGTTGCATGGGTAGGAGGTGGTGGAGTACCCTCTGATTGATCAAAATATGCACATAATAAGAAACAAAAAGAAATATAAGTTATGTATCCATCAAATATATTTAAAATTAAATGTTTGATATACTTACAATATATAGTCATTGCACGATGAGGAGACGGTGGTGGAGTTCCATCTGATTGATCAGAATCTATAAATAATGGTATTTGATATTAATAATCTGATTATCTACATACACAAAAAATTCACATATACATATTTACACATACACACATATTCACATATACACACTTACACATACACACATATTCACATATACACAACTACACATTATTGTGGGATAAATGCATGTATTTTGTATAAATAAGTTTATATGCATGGATGTGTGTGTACGTATATATGTGGATATGTATATGTGTGTTTATGTTATATGTATGTATATGTGTATATGTCTATATGTATACATATATGTATGTGTATATGTTTGCATGTATATGTGTATGTGGGTATGTGTATGTGTATGTGTGTGTATATATGTGTATGTATTCTGATTTTTCTTTCTGTTTGAGATTAAATTAACAAGAGATATTGTATGGTGGAAAAAAATAAGAGGCGACCTAACATACCACCTAAGACGTGGCAGTTTTTTCGTGGATAGCTACGTCTTCAGGAGTCATTTCCTTAGCAGAAGGTACACAAATTAATAGTTTATATTTATAATTTTTATATATTTTAGTAATTTTTTACATTTAATTTATGTATTTTTTGTTAAATAAACAGGCTGCTGCAAAGAAGAGAGTGGAGTCGGGCCACACATCGCACCTAGGCCAAATGGGCCATAATGATTTTGTAGCTACATTTTTAAGTATATGTGTTATTGTGAGTATATTTTTTATTTTAGCTAAAATGCAAGCAACTAATTTTTTGTATTTGTTTCAATGTAGCGGAAGGACTATGGTCGATATCCTACGAAACATGAGATGGAGTATGCTACACATTTTGGATATCAACATTTGAGCGAGTATATGCGAAATCATCCTCATGCTTTTGTGAGTATTATTAAATTTTATATAATTATTTTATTTTTATGAATGGTTTAATTGTTTTATTTATTTATGTTTTTATATGTAATACAAGAGTATTATGGACAGACAGATATGGATGAGGTGGAGAGACAGACACAAGAAGGACGACCTCGATCATCACAAGGTGATCATGACGATGAGGATGAGGATGATCATGATATTGCTGATGATGATTAGGATTTTAGTTGATTATGACAATTACATGTATTTACATTGATATATATATATATATATATATATATATATATATATATATATATATATATATATATATATATATATATATATATATATATATATATATATATATATTTTTTCATTTTAGTTATGTTTTGAATTGTGTGTATGGTATTAAGTAATGAAACGTTTTGTTCTATTGATTGTTATTATTGTTTATATTAAGCATGTGTTTTAATACTTTAATTATATAATTCATTCATATGTGTGTACCTAAGTGTATATGTATGTGTGTGTATATGTATGTATGTGCATGTGTATGTGTGTCTATATGTATGTATGTGCATGTGCATGTGTAAGTGTATATGTCTCTATGAGTATGTGCATGTGCATGTGTATGTGTGTGTATATGTATGTGCATGTATATGTGTAACTCTATGTGTATATGTGTGTATGTGCATGTATATCTGTATATGTAGGTATGTGCATGTGTGTGTGCATGTGTATATGTGTTTTAATACTTTAATTATATAATTCATTCATATGGGTGTACATAAGTGTATATGTATGTGTGTGTTTATGTATGTATGTGCATGTGTATGTGTGTGTATATGTATGTATGTGCATGTGCATGTGTAAGTGTATATGTGTGTATGAGTATGTGCATGTGCATGTGTATGTGTGTGTATATGTATGTGCATGTATATGTGTAACTCTATGTGTATATGTGTGTATATATGTGCATGTATATGTGTATATGTAGGTTTGTGCATGTGTGTGTGCATGTGTATATGTGTTTTACTACTTTAATTATATAATTCATTCATATGTGTGTACCTAAGTGTATATGTATGTGTGTGTATATGTATGTATGTGCATGTGTATGCGTGTGTATATGTATGTATGTGCATGTGCATGTGTATGTGTCTGTATATGTATGTGCATGTATATGTGTAACTCTATGTGTATATGTGTATGTGCATGTATATGTGTATATGTAGGTATGTGCATGTGTGTGTGCATGTGTATATGTGTTTGAATACTATATAATTCATTCATATGTGTGTACCTAAGTGTATATGTATGTGTGTGTATATGTATGTATGTGCATGTGTATGTGTGTGTATATGTATGTATGTGCATGTGCATGTGTAAGTGTCTATGTGTGTATGAGTATGTGCATGTGCATGTGTATGTGCGTGTATATGTATGTGCATGTATATGTGTAAATCTATGTGTATATGTATGTATGTGCATGTATATGTTTATATGTAGGTATGTGCATGTGTGTGTGCATGTGTATATGTGTGTGTACGTATGTGCATATATATGTGTATAATGTATGTATATGCATGTGTATATGTATGAAACATGCATGTGTATGTGGATGCATTTCCATTTTCATCCATGTGCATGCATGTCAATGTGCATGCATGTGGATGTGCATATACATGTATTTGTGTATATGTTAATGTGTGTATATGTATATATATATATATATATATATATATATATATATATATATATATATATATATATATATATATATATATATATATATATATATATATATATATATATATATACGTGTGCAATAATGCATGCATGTAAGTCTTTTTATGTGGTTGTAGAAATGTTTGTGCATATGCATGTGTATATGTGTGTATGTCTAAGTGTATGTGCACATGTATTTGTGTGTATATATGTGTGTGTATGTGCATGTGTATATGTGTGAAAGTGCATCTTCATCATGTATAAGTGTATAAGTGCATATCAATAAGTGTGAGTATGCTATCTAATGAAAATAACACAATTCAAATGATATACAAAGAGTAGAAACTGTACTTACAATAGTTAGCCATACTTTTTGCTTGGTTAGCTTCTTGAATAAACTGCAATAAAGAGAGAAAGAAGAGAGAGAGAGAGAGAGAGATAGAGAGAGAGAGAGAAAGAGAGAATTCAAAGAGAGAAAGATGTTGAAAGAGAGAAATAGAGACAGAGGGACACAATAAGAGAGAGTTTAGGCAAAACAACAATCTTTCTTATACTTGCTTCAGCTCGTAAGTGCAGCGCAATTGCGAACGTTGGAGAGCTCTTCGATCAAATGCGTGAAAATGCGGATCGATGAGCCTCCAATGTTTTTATTTTTTTCCATCAACAGACCGTCGTGTAAGCGATGCTCTGAGAGACATGTTTTAGCGTTGCTTATGCGACACAAAAAAGCGTCGCTTATGCGACGCTATTTAAAATCGTCGTGTTAGAGATGCTCTATGCGAGCCTCGTAGACCCCGTCGCACCACAAGTGGCAAAAAACATTGTTTGGCTCGTTGTTTAATGGATGGTGCACGCGTGATGCTCATTATGATGCATTTTGCAATTTTATAGCGACGAAATTGTGCCACCTTAACCGTCGCTATACGCCCATATCATTGTAGTGAAAGGACATATCTTTGTTTATTTATGTATCACAAACAATATCGAAGCTAGAAATATGGCACAAATGTTTAGCACATGTTAATGAAAAGACCTAGAGGGAAATGAGAAGTGACCAAATTGTGCTTGGAATTTGAAATATCTACACTACGAAACACATGATATACAAGTGCAATGCATGCCAATTCGGAAGGACAGATAAACTTCTTCAAAGAACGTATATATGCATATAATTCTTCTAGATATAGTCCATATAGGTGTATGGGGTTCAATCAAAGAACGTTCACCTCTAAACAAAGGTAGCATGTATCTTTTACTGATTTTTGATCTAGATGGATAGCGTTGTACTTTCTCAAAACCAAACATGGTGATTTCTTGTTCCCAAATATATGTTACAAACCTTTATAAAATGAGATCACCTTGACTACATATACCTTTGTTGCTTCACTCTCTTCCTGTTTGTTGTCCTCTCTTTGAATATTGCTCTTTGTGTACCTTCATAGCTTCATGTCTTCTAGGTTTGCATGCTTTTTTTTTATTCTCCTTTGTCTTTGGATCATCCTCAACTTTGTCTATGGTTGCAATTTCCTTTCACCTCCTTTTCATGTCATCATGGTTCTCATGCCTTCTTTAATGTGCCTTCATGACTTCTTTTGTGCATCATGGCTGCTCCTTGCCTTCTAAATGCTCCTTCCATAGAGGTGGCTAATCCTAATGCCTTAAATTTACCTTCCATGGCTGATTTTACACTTTCTTTGAGAGAGACTACCTCGGCTATACTTTCTCTTCTTTGGACTCTTCTTTTGATCTTCCAATCCTTGCAAGCTAACTGCCGCTTGCTTCATGATCCTTTTTTCATGATTCATGGATGATTATTTACGTGAAAAGTCAACAATGGGCTGTTCATACATGAACTCCTTCATGAGTTCCACTTCATGTGAATCATTCATAGCTTCCACATCTTCCAAACGTCCTTCATCACCTACAAAACAACACAAAAAATTCTCAATGTGAAAAATGGCGCCTGTTGCACCTAATATGGCTTCCCATTCCTCTTGGGATGGTCTTACTTACCTTTAGACATTCTTGAAATTCTTCTTTGAATGGTCTTACTTGACTTTACATAGGCTTGCCACTATCTTTTGATGGTCTTACTATCCTCAACCTTTCACTAGAACTTCACTTGGTCTTTGGTGCTTCTTGCACCTAACAAGGCTTGCCATTCCTCTTGGGATGGTTCTACTTTCCTTTTGCATAGGCTTGCCATTCCTCTTGGGATGGTCTTACTTGCCTCATCATAGGCTTGCCACTCTATTTGGTGTTCTTACTAGCCTTATCCTTTGAAAATACATTCACATGGTCTATGCTTGGAACTAACCACCACAAAAAATGTGCATTTTTCTTACCCTTTACTTCAGATCTTTTCTTTGCAAGTGCACTTCTTTACCTTCCTTTGGTACAGGCAACATGTCACGCTTCTCATGAGTGACTCTTCCTTTCAGCTTACTGCTTGCTTTTCCTTGCAATGTTCCTAAATGTATTAAAGTCCTTGTTGAGTCTTCAACACTTTATAGCAGCCCTTTTTGGAGTCTATTACTCCTCCTTGCCTTTGTCACCTTTAGCTTGGGTTCCATTATTCAAGTCTTCAAACTTGAAATTCTTGACAACCTTTTAACTTGGGCTCCTTCCTTCGCTTTGGCTCCAAGCTTTGTGTCCTTGCTTCATCCAAGCTTTGCCCATTTTTTCTTTAGCTTATGCAAATAGGATCATTCCATTCACTTGATGTATCTAAACTCGACAATCAAATGCTTTTAGTTATCATAACATGAGCATACATATTTGCTTTTGCAAATTTATCGGAATGGGTTTATCCACAACAAGATACATCCACAAACTTCATACATAACAGCATTGCATCTTACCAGACTTCATGGCATCCAAGAATATGTTCTTTCAGCTCATATATGGTTGCACATGAAGAACCTTTAATGTTTCAATACCATGCTAACAAATCAACATAAGCATGTATGCAAATCACCAATCATTTGAGCATATATTCAGGTCACTTTGTGCTAATTCACATGGCCACATAAAGTTGAAAATTTTAGCTTGTATAGGCTTTATAAAATAGCCTATCGCTCATCCACATATCATATACTTGTGTATATATCTTCCTTAAACACATATGCATACATTTGTGAATATTAGACATCAATAGTCAACTTTAAGTTCAACTTATATTCAGCCTAAGCATGGCTATGAAAAATTATCATACATTTGAGCATAACTTTCACAAGCATGCATGCATAATCATATGCAATGAAAAACCTATAATGCTATCCACAAGCTTACATATAAGCTTATATATTCCACCATGTACATAATATATTATTGCACTTCATGCAATTGAGTGCAATACCTCAAACATGCACACAAAGTTCATATGCAACAATATGTAGCTGCTCATTCAAGATTGTTTTTTTGAATCTTCCTCAACTTATATAGGCTACTCATAAATCTTCATTCAATTGATTAGTATCACTTATAGCATGGATCACTGATCCAAATCTGTATAGAGAGAAGGACATGAGAGTGTATGACTTCAAATAACATAAAGCAACAAAATTCTCTTACTGGGAATAGTTCACATAAACTATTCCCAGTACCGATTGAAGAACCATATGGCAAAGATATTCCGCAAAATGCAATTATGAGAGATAGTATCTCCAACACAATATCATATGCATTAAATGGATAAGTACATAGAGAGGTATCACATTCACAAGGTGGGAATGTACAAAAAAGGTATGCAACTGGAATACCTATGTGCCTTGTAACATATAAATGAGGTACCTTTTGATATGCATTGGTGATATAATTTCCAACATATGCTTCTACACCATCTCCTTGTCATCTCCACAAATGTTCACATTGAAATGATGGCTATATATAGAGATATGCACATGGGCGTCCTTGTCCCTTCATCTACCCTTGCATCTTCTCTCCCTTCTTGACCTTTTAATTCTTGTCCTTTGTCCTTCCATTGCCTTGGCTGACTTTTGGTGCTCCAAATCACTCCATGTGGATAAGGTCACAACGTTTTTGAGTATTCCATCTCCCTACACATAATTTAGCTTTTTCTCAAGCCATAAATACATTTGCCTTTTTAATTCAACACTCTATTTTAAGGTTATGAGTGTACTCTCTATATTTTTAGGGCGTAGCTTTTTAAGCTAACATAAAATACATAAGTGATGAAGAGGTAAATAATGAGAGGTGAGTATGTGTCAAGCCTCGGAGTTGGAGCTTGCACAAGTACCATACATTTCAACTATATATATATATATATCTATATCTATATATATATATATATATATATATATATATATATATATATATATATATATATATATATATATATATATATATATATATTTTTATATATATATATATATATATATATATATATATATATATATATATATATATATATATATATATATATATATATATATAAACATACATACATATAGATACAAAAAGAGAGATAGACGATGCCAGATATGTTAGTCAAAGTAAATTCGTCAAGTATATGCTTATGAAGTTTGAATTGGAAGTTGTTGCACATAAAGTTGAGCTCATTGAAGATATTGAGGTTACCAAATTGAAGTTCGGAATTAAAGTGTGATACCATGACAAGGCCACACATAAACTTTGCATTTAGAACGCTAATTCAATTTATGCATACGCATAGAGAGCCACAAATGATGCCGGAAGGAGAATTCTCACTTATCTGAAAGTGAGCTCAAATGAAGGCACTTTCTATTCCTTTAGATCGAGTTTGAAATTTTGATAATATATACGGATGCAATTGGGAAATTTCCAAGGTTTGTAGCAGAAGCACATTGGATTATATTTCCTTAAAAAGCTCAAACGTTGCGCATTTTCCATCACAGAAACAAGCAAAATTTGATAGCCCATATCAAGAATTATCTATTGAGTCATCCTCCTTGGACTTTCTAACTATAGGAGTCAGAAATACTCCAAAGAACTTTCCGCCTTCAAGTACCATGGAGTCTTTTGTTATAAAGAACAACACGTTCAAGTCTAAATGGCCTACTAGGCTTCTTTGCAGCTCTTTCTTTTGTTAATATAAGTGCAGTTGGTTTAAAACCAAAATTGTGCGATGCCACAATTTAAGAAATTAAATATTTTGAACAAAAATGGTACTTGTAAGTTGGTGAAATTACATCTCCTAAGAAATGTATTACATGCAAAGGGTGTATAAATGGACGTTCAACTTGGGTATCTCAATTTACAAACAATAATTTCACCTTTGGTGGCTCTTTCTTTTGTAGCTCTTTCTTTCCTCTTGTACTCTTTCTTTTGTTAATATACGTGAAGTTGGTTTAAAACCAAAACTATGCAATGCCACAATTTAAAAAGTAAACGTTTTGAATAAAAATGGTACTTGCAAGTTGGAGAAAGTACATCTCCTAAGAAATGTAATGTATTAAATGCAAAGGGTGAATAAATGGACGTTCAACTTGGGTATTTCAATTGAAAAATAATATTTTTACCTTTTTTGAAAGGCTACGCACAAAAATATGATGTATAGTATGATGATATTCTTTTGGTGAAGTTACAAAAAACCATTTTAAGAAGCGTATTTCCATGGGTAGCTATGGGTTGTTAGAATCCAGAAATGATAGCTAGGAGATGTTTGAACCATGCCCTAAGAGGGAGGACTAGGAACGTATCCTCAACCATGGATTTTGGGGGAACGGACTAACTTCTAGCTAGTAGATCACCAGTTCAATTCTCATAATTGGTATCAAAGCCTAGAAAATAGGCTTGGAAAAGGTGCATAGATTGCACAATGCTCATGGGCACCCAATGGCCTCTAGAAAAGGTGCCTAGGCAATTTGTATATGAAATGGTACACATAATGTTCATCCTTTTCACAAAGGATTCCAATAAAGATTAGAGTGTATATCCCAATCCATAGGTCAAATTTAGACTTGTGAGATACCCTTAGAAAGATATCAGGAACTAGAGTGAGGATCCAAGATACCTAGTAGCGGTGAGAACCAAGTTCAAGATACTAAGTTTGAGTAAAAGGTATCAAAACACCAAGTTCATGAGCAAAGCAAGTCCATAGGCAAGTGGTTGAGAAGTGGAAAAGCAAGGCTCAAGTCACCAAGGTTGCGAAAAAAGGGTTCAAGAGGTCAAGGTTGAGGACAAGAAGGTTCAAGAGGGTGTGCAAGGATGAGGACATCATTTCAAGGGGTTGGCAAGGATTAATCATTGAGAATAATGATCTTTGGAAGGGGAAAATAGTATTTAACTCAAGAAATGCTAGGCAAGAGATAGTTGAACCACAACCTAAGAAGGTGGACTAGTAAGTAATCCTCAGCCATGACTTTTGAGGAAGGTAGCATAATGCTAGTTGGTAGCATGAGTACAATTATGAGTGATGGAATCTTGTATCAAATGGATGTCAAGATTTCATTCCTCAATGAAACTCTAAAACAAGACGTTTATAGAAAACAAGCAAACAAACATATTAATATATAAGAAGTGGATTATGTATGTAAAACGAAAAGATATCTCGATCATTAAAACGCTCCACATATTTCATATGGTTGTTGGAAATGCGTTTTAGATAGAAAGAAGTACATTATTCATTATTCATATGGAGTGGTTGAAAGGTAACACTGTCGCTTGTTATTCATACAAGCCACTAAGTTACTACAAATGTGGATATCCAGCCACTTGATATGCAACTTACTACAAATGTAAAGATGATGGATGATGCTGAATACGTACAAGATGAAAACATGTAAACCTCAACGGTCAGAAGCTTGACTTCTGCAGCCATTACTAAATCAAGTATGAACTGGTTTGCCCAATACGTTTATGCATAGGCCATGTCGAAGGGGATTTCAATGTGCTCATAAGGAATTTGATCTATTTAAAAGCCACATGCACTTATGGAGTGTTTAATGAAAGAAAGTTGCAGGCATGTATATACCATTATTCAACTGCATTATCGAGTACTATAGCAGAAATCAAAGTTTTACACAAGCCTTATGCAAAGAGGCTTGCATCCAATGTGTGCAAAAAGATGAAGGACGTTAGATCCATGGAGAAAATGATCGTGTATTCTCACTCTGTTATTAGAATCGTTCAGGGAAAAAAAAAATCAATTAACCATGTGAAAGGAAAGAACATTGAGATCCATTGGCCTTTTATTTGATTAGAAAATCATAGGAGAAAGATTGGAGATACCTTATATCAGATTGAAAGCACATAAGGTAGACACTTAACAAAATGCATGCTAAAGAAGAAATATATATACTAAGAAAAGCGTATACGTCAGAAAGAATACTAGGAATCAAGAAGATATAAAGAAGATATAGAGTGTTTTTATGTTCGTGGTTCATCTTGATTAGTGTACGTACACATATGATTTGAATAGAAACTCATTATGAACTTTGGGGAAGAATCGTAAAAATAGTTTTTGATGACGTGATTTGTCATGACCATGCTTACATGCATATTTTACGTCATTTAGATGGTGGATGAGCTCATTATCACATATGTGAAAGCATAAAGTTCAAATCGTCACTGTGGGCGATCTCATTATTGCATATAGAAACATAAAAGAGACGCAGTACACAGTTCATTTCAAATGGTTCAATGTCAAGAAATAATAAGTTCTACAACGGACGATCTTTCTGCATACACCTATGACTTAGACAAATTTTCCTAGAGAGAGAATTCACTCTAGATACGTTTATGTCAGACAAAACGCGTAGGGTGCTTCTATGCGGTCTTCTTTGATCCCAGAATTACTTCGCTTTTTGCGTGTTTTGGTTTTCAAATGGAAGTTCGCTAACAGATTATTCTCCGAGACTTTAATTAATAGAAGGAATTCACAAAGCAGGGGGGAACATCGTTAGAGAGCTTTACAAAGAAGGTTGATCATCCTCTTGTCCCCTTCATGTGGGACCGCAAATTGATCTGGTGCTCAAAGTCAAGTCAGTCTGGTAGACCCTTGAAAATATCATGCTGTTACATTGAAGGACAAATCAAATGGAAACAAGCAATTGGTGTTCCTCATCATTGTAAAATGCGATTAGAGGTGAGACCCTCTGGAAGATCTCTCTCTGCTTCTTTTTTTGTTTTTTTAAATAAAGGAATTTCGGCCTTAGCCTAATCTCCCGGACTTTAATTATAATAAAGAGAAAAAGTTACAAGTGAATGGGACTAGTGCCCATGGGACCCCCCAAATCCCACAATGTAGGGGAGGAGTATGGCAAGCTACAGGGCATTACAAATGAGGCGGATAAAATTATCATCACCCTCATGTGGGACCCATTTGGGTTTCAACTTGTTGTTTTCGAGGAGATAAATACAGTGATGTCTAAACGGTGGCGATCTCTTGACTCGGGAGATTCTTTTACCTAGGAGAAACAAGGATTTCTCGATCGACCATTCCTTAGGAGTTTGGCCAAAATTGACAGCACAACACTCCCTCCAAATCTTCTAGAGAGCCTCACCTATGATGGCATTCCACAGCCTGATGAGCAGCCGATCGCCTCACCCAACATCACTTGTTGCCAGTTGATTTGACTCGTGAGTCTCAATACTCGGGTCACGTGATGCCAGATAACACGGGACTTGGGGCAGTCGAAGAACAGGTGAGCGAAATCTTCGATGCACCGATGGCAACGCTTGCACCATGGCGGCACACCACAGATTTTGTTAGCCCTTGCATTGGTCCAGATACCTTTATGCAAGATCTGCCACATGAGAACGGATTTTTTTACCTCAATTAGGGGGTGCCAAATAGACATGAATTTTAGCTCCCACCGAAGTTTGGTCCAAGAAAGGCACCATCTCTTGTTAAGGGTGTGGTGAACATCTAAATCCTCTTTGAAGTTGGGGATTCTGGATAGCTTCTTACCATTGCTCCATTTGAGGCCCTCCAAGCAAGGAAGATCCTGACCGCAGAGAAGGCGGGTAGTTGAGCGGTCCCATGCTAAACACCTGCTTTGAAGAAGAGTCCATTCCTCAAAGGTAACTCTAAGTCTCGGATCCAATTCTTCGAACCTAATCCATTGGCTGGTCTCTTGTTTCCAGAGTTGCTTCCACTATTTGAACCCCTTGTTCCATAATCGCCTTGCAGTTTGGAGGTTCCAAGACTCCACCCGCCGAATCCCACTGATCGGGAACCAAATAGAGTCATTTTGTCTTATGCCAGCCGCCCACTTCCACTCATCACTGATTCTGATGAACTGTTTGGCCTTGTTCCAATTCTTCCATAAGGAACACACGAGGCTAGAGCCTTTAGGGAAGACCGGGTAGGGGGAGAACAAAAGCGTGAGAATCCCTATGTCCTTCCAACCAGGGTGGCCAACTAAGGTAAGGTCTTCCGTGTTTCTAAAGATCAATTTAGCCCAAGAGGACTCCCTATTGCTCCAAGCCTTGATAAGCCACTTTGCCGCCAACTTGTCTGCCAACCCAACAATATCCAAAATTCCCAAGCCCCCTGAGTCTTTAGGGCTAATGCAAGTTTCCCATTTGATCTCTCTTTAGGGCTAATGCAAGTTTCGGCATTAGTCACTCCTTGTCTCGCAATGTGATCTCTCTCTGCTTTTTGTTCTTCCACCATGGATGGTCATAACAGATGCGACAGGTTCGAACAGCAGGTTCAGAGTTCGAACTCACAAGCGAGAGACAGGAAAGCTTTCGAATGGACGTGGGGATGGCAGAGGGAAAAGGTTGTATGTCAGATGTTACATGCTTTCCAGTGGAAATAAAAAGATGTGCGAGAAGCAGAATCGGGCTGCATTTTTGCAAACTAATGTCGGGGGGTTGACGGTCAGCTTCTGCAAGACTGCAACCAGCCAATGAGGAGGGGTTTGTCATCGTAAGCAAAGTGTGCGACAGTGGCAAGAACGGATCGTGTAGTCTTCCAATGAGAGTCGAGGAACATGATGCAGTCGACAAGATGGGAAATCACGATGATGATTGTGTGTGTGGGGATTCGGGAATGTCGAAAGCGAAGCTCGCGATCGTGACCATGTCCACAGGCTGAGGACGAAGAAAAGCTTCCATGATTCATTAACGACAATGAAAGGAGTAGCAGACGAAGGAGTACGTGGTCAGAGATTCTCCACATCATATGACTTAGCGGAAGGGAGGACTAAAAGATTGAGGGGGAGGATTCTGAAGTAGGGGCTCAGCCGAGATGCGCACTTGTGTGACTGTTAGATGGGGAACGAAAGTAAAGTCCAATTATTCCTTAGATTTATGTTGGTAGCCGGAATTTCCTTCCTCCTACATTACAATCCTTATCTCTGTTGCTATACCTCTAGAGTTTATGTATAAGCTATGAATCTATAGCTTTGTAACCTTCCCTGTGGGTTGTTCCCTCCACCCCTAAGAAAAAGAGAAAATATCCCCGGATAACCTGTACTTCTCCTTGTGTTCTTTTGGCACTTTGTTGCTATTTATTGAAAAAAGAAAAGATTGTTTCAACGATAGACCTAAAACATGCATAAACTAAGAAGATGGCGTCAGTTGATGCCTCACTTTTACAATGACATAAGAGTTTCGCTTTGTAAAAGAGTTTCCTTTTCTATTCAACTCACTATGCGGATGGTTGTCCACTTGTTTCTAGACTTCACAACTTGCCCGATTGCATGGTGTTTGTATCAACTCCACGAACTATTGCGACCCCCTCCCCCCTAACTCCATGTAGAGCTGATTTAGCCTGCATTTGAATAACAATAAATTTTGTTCTTTCCAGATACTAGTAGAAATGCATACGGTACTATGAGTTGGAACATATATTTTAAACATATATGTTTATTCAAGTCTCCTTTTCCTTCAAGGCTGATTGAGTTCAAAGGTCGGGTTACATAAGGTCAAAGGACACTACAACAGATCGATGGTATACCGAGGTTTTTACCGAGGAAAATGAACGCGGCGTTATTTTTCGCGACACCGGTGTAAAGCTCGGTGTGCACGTCGGTACCAAAGCGTCGGTATATGTGTCGGTATAAGTGTTGGTAAGCCTCCTCTGAAAGCATCACGAGCCTCGGATCGTCGATGGGACATAACCTCACATGCGGTGTGCAGAATCCACTCTAAACTGACAAGAGACTGTCCATCGACTGGTCGGGACTGCTGCTAAATCGTCTATGTGATATAATTCTTCCAATCTTTATCCTGTTCACTCCATTTCAGCATGATAGAGTGTCCAAACTGGATGGAGCAAAGATGTCGTATGCGTGCACGCATTGCTTTGCCAGTCGCATCCATCACCGGAGCTCCATCTCGGATACTATACACCTTGGAGTCATCATGGTCATGAGCACCCCAAGGTATACGTGGTGTTCCATGTGGTGTACTACGTGGCGTACCTACATCTGAGGTACTCGTCCTAGGAGTAGAAGCGAGCGACACAACGTCCGTCGCACTACCTCCATAACAGCCGCCTCCAGACCTACCTGTAGATCCACTCCTAGAATCTCCTGCTCCAGAGCGTGACCTCGATCTACGAGACGGGCCAGAATCTGTATCGCGCTGAGGTGTCGAACGCACATGTCTACTAGTAGACCCAGTACGAGATGGCTGAAAAGATGGTCGTGGTGGAGTCACAAAGCTAGGAGACATACCTCCTACGGGAGTAGCACCACTCGCAGGAGTGACACCGGCGGGAGTGACACCAGCGGGAGTGAGGCCAGCGGGAGTGAGGCCGGCAGGAGTAAGGCCTCCAGGAGTGAGGCCGGGAGGAGTGCTACCACGAGCGATCCAATACTGTGATGCAGCGGCCATATATACAGGAGGAACCTAAGAGATGAACTCCAAAAACTGCTCCTCTATCACGGAATGTGGAGTGACTGGAGGAGTGTCTCCCATCGTGCTCTGTAATAAAAGAACTCAAATAATTAGCATGTGATAATAAAAATAATATAGAGAATAAGCCAAAAAAAAAGCAAAAATTAATATGTACAAGTGTTTTATTCAAAAGTCTTCTAGTCTACCATCCTCTTGAAGATCCGATGCACCGAGAATATCTATCTCTATATTGATGGCTTCTAAATCGCTTGCTATGCTGGTTTCGTCCTGGTCATTGTCTATTGCTTCGTCTTCTCAAACAATGACCTCTTCTTCAATGACCTCTTCTTCTCGAACAATGATCTCTTCCTCCTCGACTATCGAATGAATCTCTTAGTCCACTAGAGATGGACTTTCTTCTACATCTACATTTTCAAAAATTTGTCTACTACGTGGAGCGAATTGTAAAACAAATAGCCACTCTGGGTCTTTTGAATCTGGTATAAAAACAACTTGCTCATAGTGCTCGAGAAGTACAAATGTATCCCTTTCATCTGTCCATAATCTTGTGGAGTCGACTTGAAGCAAACCGCTTTTATCCCGTCTCGCTGTTGCGTTTCTTCCAGAGGTGACTACTTTGAACCATTTCACATCAAAAACTAAGTAATCAAACTTTCTTAAAGATAGTTTCAAGATGTCTTGAATCACACCACAATAATCTACCTCGCGTTCTAGAGCATTATCATCTCTTGCACTCGCTCTACTTTTTTGCAAAAAATTCACCGTCACTCCACTATCAAAAGTAGACCTATTTTGATCGGTTCGTGCGATTCAAAAGTGTCGTCCATGAGACCATAGTGCACCGTATTTAATATACTCCCAATCATATCCTTTTGTGAGTTCTTCTTCTTCTTCAGAGATATCTTCACCCGCTGCCTTTGCTTGTGAAACCGCTGTATCTAGCCATCTGCTCGCTGGAAAAGGTGGAAGAGGTCGAAGATTTTTTGGAAGAGGCAAAAATCGAGAGGAACGATTTCTTTGAAACTGAGCTCTTTCCTTTGCGTTAGTTTCCTTGGCAAGTTCATACCTTTCTAACCACTTCTGCATAGGCTCAAAGTTAACTATGCAAAACTTCATTGCCTTCTCTCTGAAAGTTGCATCCATTTTTCTTTGCAATCCTTTACCTTGTGGTTCATCGCCTACGAGATGAACATCTTCATCATCGCTCCATAAGCGAGGCATTTCAGGATCCAAAATACGTAGAAACTCAGTTATGAATACAAGAGATTCTTGTACCAGCCATCCCTCTGCCATGCTTCCCTCTGGACGTGCTCTCTATCAAACAAACCCTTTTAATGTCTTCATAAAACGCTCTAAGAAGAACATCCATCGACCATGGACAGTTCCTGCTACTGCAACTTCATCTACCACATGAACCAGTAAATGAAGTTGAATAGTGAGAATACTTGTGGGAAAGTATTTCTCTACCATAGAGACAACCTCGATAGCATTGAGTTTCACACTTTCTATGCTATCTCTATTTATCTCTTTAGAAGATATCCACCGTACTAAAGAACTAATTTTATAAATGGTTCTTCATACATCCTCTGAAAGACTATCTTTTAGGGCTACAGGGAGCACAAACTGTAAAAACTTGTGCCAATCATGAGACTTGAGTCCTGCAAGATCGTCGTTTCGTGTGAAAGCAGTCTTTAGACACCTCATGCATCCAGTAGGTGTTCGAAACTCTGAAATTTTTTTCTTCACTTGTTGCTCTTCCATCCCGCAAAGCACCCAAGGAGCTCTTGGTAACGATTTTGTTTTGTTGGGCTTCGTAATTGCCCACAACTCTCGCAGATGACCTTGCTCTTCTAAGTCCTCCCTTTGTGCTTTGCTTTCTTTCTTTCCGATCAAAGTTTTTCAAATAAGTTCTCCCACATTCTTAAAAATATGCATTGGATCTACCAAATGATTGATCAACAATTCACTCCAATAAGGGAGTTCATGAAAAATGGACAACCGTTTCATGCCAGCAACTAGATTTTCTAAATCCCACAGTTGTTTCCAATCACTAGCTTTCATTTGGTGTTGCGCTTGTCGACCAATTTGTCCTTCACGTAAAACATGTCCATCAGACAAATATCTATGATGTCCTTCATAGACAGTTTTACATAGTGCTTTGGAATAGCGTGCTTCGAGTCGTGGTCCGCATAAAAGGACAAGCATGGTAACCCAAAATCGATTAACCTCAACATACACCATAACCAGGCCAATCATGCATTGTCCACATAAGTATGCCTTGCACTCGCACGTCTCGTCTTCTTATAGGTTGAGACATGTCACGCACAATAATCCCATTCCATAAAATGCGTAGTTCTTCCACAAGTGGTGCAAGATAGACATCCATGTTTTTTACCTTATACTTACCTCGTACAATAAGAGCTAATAATAATTGACCTTTCTTTGTGGCCAACCATGGTGGGATATTATAATTGACCAAACATACAGGCCATGTGCTCCATGAAGAACTGCGTAATCCAAATGGATTCACTCCATCCATAGCTAGGCCTAGACGTATGGACCGAGGCTCACTAGCAAACTCTGGCCACTTACTATCTATGTGCTTCCAAGCATTAGAGTCAGCAGGCACTCGCATTACATTATCTGTAGACATGCTCTTTGTATGCCATGACATTAACTCAGCTATAGATTTGCATCTAAACATGTTCTTAATTCGTGGAATGATAGGAAAGTGGCGAAGAACCTTTCCGGGGATTGCTTCGCCTATAACGTCTTCTCTAAATCTATTTGCTCCACACTTTGGACATACATGGAGATGCTCATACTCATTCCGAAAGAGAATGCAATCATTCGTACAAGCATGAATTTGAGTATAATCCATTCCAATGGATTGTAAAAGTTTTTTTGCATCTCCACGTGTTGGAGGCATGTCATTGCCCTCTTTACAATTCAGTGACACTACTATCTAACCATCCATAAATGGATTGCAGATTGAGCATCACGAGTGAAGCACGTAGTACAGATATCTTTGCTCCATTGTAAAGTGGTAAACGAGCTAATCTTCGCATGTTTTCACATTCTTCATCAACTTCTGATCATGGAATTTCTGTTGTGTCCATGAAACTCTCGACACCTTCTTCACCATCATGATCTTCGTCCATCTCATAAAATGCTTCAAGCATCTCTTCCATATGTTCACTCTGTGTAATATTATTAGTGCTTTCTTGTACGTCTAAGTCCTTTTTTGCTCTCTTTTGTCCACGAGAGGTTACCGGTGCAATGTCGTTTCGGTCCATCTGCTCACCTGGGGGACCATGCGAATGATAGCGTAGGTTTTCCAGTCGACTCCTATCAAAGGATCCATACTCTCTAACATGTGCAGTACAAATCCGTTTGTTTCCGATAAATTTGATACTTGCACTGTGTGCAAGGACATGCCATTCTCTCTTCAGGATCCAAAGAAGCCATCTGCTACAATATGGATATTTTAGAATATTTGTCTTTTTATTAAACCTAAAAAATCTAACTCTAAAGACTTAAATCTGAAATACTAAACCTAAATACTTAAATACCTAAAAAACTTAAAACCCTAATCTATATGTGTATGTGTGTACATATCTTATGTAGGTGTTAAAACCCTAAAACCCTAATCCAAATGACTTAGACCTAAAACATGTATAATAATCCTACTTTATATATATATATATATATATATATTATTTATACAAGCCGATTTTTTTCTTAATTAATCCTATTTTTATATATTTTATTATATATATTTAATTAAATTATTTAAAACACTAGTCCTTTTTATATTTATTTATGTATATAATTATATTATTTTAAATATATATTTATTTATATATTCAGATTTTTTCCTTACTTAATCCTATTTTTATATATTCAACTATAAATATTTAATTTTAAATATTTAATTAAATTTTTCAAAACACTAATTCTTTTTATATTTATTTATCTATATAATTATCCTATTTTATATATATACTTATTTATATATTCATATTTTTTCCTTACGTAATCCTATTTTTATATATTTAATTTTATATGTTTAATTTTATATATTTAATTATATATATTTAATGAAATTATTTAAAACACTAGTTCTTTTTATATTTCTTTATGTATATAATTATCTTATTTTATATATATATTTATTTATATATTCAGATTTTTTCCTTACATAATCCTATTTTTATATATTTAATTATATATATATTTAATTATATATATTTAATTAAAACCCTAATCTTAAAATTCTAGATCTAAAATATGTATATTTTTGTATGCATGTGATTCTACATGTATATATGTATTATATGTGTATGTGTATGTGTGTATATATGTTATGTAGGTGTTAAAACTCTAAAACCCTAATCTTAAAGATTTAAACTTAAATCTGGAATACTAAAACTTAAATACTTAAACGCCTATAAAAATCTAAACCCCTAATCCTAAAACCCTAATCATATTTTATATATATATTCAGATTTTTTTTCTTATTTTTCTCTATATTTTTTCTTAAGATAAATATAATTGAGTTATAGATATGTCTCAACCCTAAAACCCTAATCTTAAAGATCTAGACCTAAAATATGTATATTTCTATATACATGTGTATATACATGTATATATGTATTATATGTGCATGTGTGTTGGGGGTTTTCTTGGACGTGAAGGAGTTTGAGGGTTTGTAGGAGAAAAAGAAGAAGAACAAGAGACGAAATAACTCAGACAAGCTTCTACAGAAACACCTTTGAACCTTTGAACCTTGAGTTTTTGATTACAATAGAAGGATTATACTATTTCATTCAATCCAAGTTAATACTCTGGGCGCAACTACAGAGAATGCTCGATCATAAAAGATCAATTATCTCAGAATCTCCCAGCAGCCGGCCTCTTCTGCACCAGTCCTTCACTTGCTTCCAGCTTCTCCTTGTGCACACCTTGCACTAAGCTTCCACGAGCTGAGGGACTAATCTCTTTCAGGCCTGATCGCGGAGAGAGACTTTTGGGATTGGTCTCCCGCTTCGCACTCTCTGCACCTCCCTTAGCCTCACTTCTTGCACTCTTCACTTTTCGCGGTCGACACACACCAGTGACTCTTCACTTCTCCTTTTTCTTCTTACTTCCAGTGTCCAAGAATAGCCTTTTGTCTCTCTTTTGTTGAGTCCGCCGGTTCGCGCACTCTAACTGTAATACAATCTTGGTGCCCTTTCAATGTCCCAAGATTGTCTTTTGAACTGGTCCTCAACGACTCACTACTTTGTCCTGTAGTGACTTTAGAACAAAAGTGACTTTAAATAAAATTTTGATTGGGCGGCCCTATTTCCACCTTTGCGTACGCGGCCTTCCATACCTTCACCTTTCCTTTTAATTCTTTACTTTTGCACCTTAAGATTTTAAATTCATCCTTTGAACCTTAAGAGAAAAAATACTTTGCACCCTTAGTTTCAACCGGTTAGGGCTCGACAGATGCCCACCACCTAAAGATCTCTCCGTCCCGGAGAGACAACAGCAATACAAAACAGAAAAATCTCAAAGACAGCAGACAGGAAAAGAACAAAGCTGAGGCAAGAAAAGATAAAGAGTGCGTGTATTATTTAAGTAAGAAAAAGCATAAGGCACCCTACAAGAATTATTGACAAAATCAGAGGGATGAGAATTTTATTGACAAAGTGATAATGAAGGCTAAGAGCAATTATTATGAAGGGGATGAGCAATTTATTTAGACTGTGAACGGAAAATTATTGTGCAGGTTGATTGAGATTCTCAGCCGATGTTGGTGGAGAGGGGGGCAGAGGAGCAGAAGCTTGTTCAATCATATGCTGCAGCGAGCTAAGGCATTGCCTAAGATTATCCATGTCCCGTCTGATATGTCTGCATGCAGCATTAGCACAAAGCCCTAAGTTAGAGCGATTTTGAAGATCTTCTAAGGCTTTCAACGCAGAGTCGGCCATATCGCGATAATGATCTCTCTCTTCTTTGAGCAATCGCGTCGTTTCATTGAGCGAGTGCCATTGAGAATGGGCCATGCAATTGATGTTTTCGATTGTGGAGATATACTGTTGATGAACCGAAGCTGTTGCCGATACCGAATCCAAGGAAATCTGGGAGGCCTCAGCACTGCCAAGAGCAACGACACTCGTGTCCCGTAGTAATTGTAAAAAGGAAGGGGTGGATGGGATGTCAAAGTGCGGAGAAGGAGAGGCCGATGGATCAGGAGGGATATGGGAAGGAGGGATTACCGGCGGATGAGGAGGAAGGGATGTAGTGGAAGATGGATTGGGAAGGGAAGGATTGTGGGAGGGAAGTGGTTGGCTGAATGGATCATTAATGATAGGGGGTGAGGTGGAAACCGGAAGAAGGGGGGGCATACAGGTGGGGTTTTGAGGGTTGAGTTGCGTTTGAATGAGTGGCTTGAAAGCTGAAGAGAGGGGAGGTCTAGGGATAATAGGAGGGGTAGGCATGGACGGAGAAGTGGTAGATGCTGGAGGGATAGGTGAAGAAGATTGGGGAGGGAAGGAGGGGATATCAGGTGGTGCGGATGCTGGTGTCGATGCGGAAGCTGAGTCAATTGAGATTAGAGGGGGGAGGGAGATTGTGCAATGGAAGGTAGCCCAGGGTTGGTAGGGAGAAAATCAACATTGTTGGTAGAGTGTGCAGGTATTTGATAGATCCAAGCTAGGAAGGGTGCAGAATAGATGGAAAATGCATGAGAGCCCCTAGAGATAGCCTCGCGGAGTCGACGGGATCGCAAAGTCAAGGAACTATAAATGAGGGTTGCGTAAGGGTAAGGACGGCTATGGAGAAAGTAGAAAAGCGGATCGGCAATACGAATATCTGACCAGGGGAGCGAAGATGTGGGACTACGCAGTAAAAAGAAAAAAATGAACGCATTGAGAATGGTGGTCATGCGGAGTGAAAACCTATCATTACTTTGAAAGTGATCGGTACAAAAGGCAATTGTAGCCGAGGCTGACAATCCAGAGTATAGGAAAGGGGGAGCACTAAAATGTAATAGGGGGGACCCAATACTGGTGGCAATGGCTGGGATGGAGAGAGTGTCGGTTCTAAAATGAGGGAAGAGGCGGATAGCTTCATAAACCTGGGTAAAATTGGCGGGATTATTGAAGAAAACGTTGGCCAAGCCCCACAGGCTCGCCTGCTGAAGGTCTTCAATGGAAAACATTTGACGAAGGGCAATGGTAGGTAGGGATAAATGCATACGGATTTGCAGGTTTAAGTCAGGTGGAAGAAACAGGCGCATATAATCCCCGGTTGGCGAAGATGGGTGTGAGGAATGAGACACAGATGGGGAAGGAGAAGGAGGGTGAGGGATGGGAGGTGGGGAATAAAGGTCGGTGGAATCAGAGTGTATGGAATAAATAGGAATAGCAAGAAGGGCAGTAGGAGGAGCTGACTGCGATGCATCTTGCAGTGGGTTAGCGGGAACAGAGTGTTCTGCCGAGGGAGTAGGTTGATTTGGATGGTCAGAAGGAAGCGCAGATGTGGGAGAGGATTGATTGTGATGGTTGGGAGGAAACTCGGACGGCGGAGTATGTTGATTGGAATGGTTTGTAGGAAGTGCGGGCGGCGTGGGTTCTGAAATATCACCCGGAGCGGAGGGGTCGGCCATTGATGGAAATGAGGATAAGAAGCTGAGCAATAGAAATCCAATGTCCTGGATGGCTGGCAAGGCCCCGAATCGATTGGCTTCAAGTCTCTTCTTTTAGTGGAAATTCTTGAAGGTCCTGGAGGTGGAGGGGAGTTGTGGGGGGAGAGGGTGGGGAAAGATGATGTGGTGGTGGCGGGGTAAACGGAGGGGAAGGGGTGGATGGCTTTCGGGTGGGGAAAGTGGGGGGAAGCCGCGGAAGTAAGTGGAGGGCGAAGCCGCGGGAGTAACTGGAGGGCGCTGGCAGGGGTAATGGAAGTGGGTAAATTAGAGGGGGTAAACGGAGGGGAGGAGTGGATGGCGGGGTAATTGCAGGGGAGGGGGCGGGGAAGATAGGGTGGGCGGTGCGGAAGTAACCAAAGGGGGAGGGTGGTGAGCGTGGCCAAATGGAGGGGGAGGCGGAGGAGATATGCGGGGGTAAGTGGAGGGGTGGGAGGGGATGGAGGGAGGGGTCGTTGGTGGGGGTAATTGGAGGGGTGGGAGGGGGGTGGACGGAGGGGGCGCTCGCGGGGTTAGCGGAGGGAGCCAGTGGGGGTAGAGGGGGGGAGAGGGGTAATTTGGGTATGGGGCGGGGGTAGATGGGGCTAGAGAGGGTGGGCGCTGCGGGGTAATTGGAGGTGTGGGAGGGGGTGGAGGGCGGGGCGCTCGCGGGGTAAGCGGAGGGAGGCGGTGGGGGAAATTGGCGGGGGTAGAGGGGGGAAGAAGGGTGGGCTCTGCGGGGGTAATTGGAGGGGTGGGAGGGGGGTGGAGGGAGGGGGCGTTCGCGGGGTAATCGGGGGGAGCCGGGGCGGGAAATTGGCTGGGGTAGAGGGGGGGAGAGGGGTGGGCTCTGCGGGGGTAATTGGAGTGGTGGGAGGGGGGTGGAGGGATGGGGCGCTCGCGGGGTATCCGAGGGAGGCGATGGGGGAAATTGGCGGGGGTAGAGGGGGGGAGAAGGGTGGGCTCTGTGGGGGTAATTGGAGGGGTGGGAGGGGGGTGGAGGGATGGGGCGCTCGCGGGTAATCGGAGGGAGGCGGTGGGGGAAATTGGCGGGGGTAGAGGGGGGGAGAAGGGTGGGCGCGGCGGTGGTAATTGGAGGGGGGGAGGGGGGTGGAGGGATGGGGCGCTCGCGGGGTAATCGGAGGGAGGCGGTGGGGGAAATTGGCGGGGGTAGAGGGGGGTAATTGGAGGGGTGGGCGGGGGGTGGAGGGATGGGGCGCTCGCGGGTAATCGGAGGGAGGCGGTGGGGGAAATTGGCGGGGGTAGAGGGGGGGAGAAGGGTGAGCACTGCGGGGGTAATTGGAGGGGTGGAAGGGGGGTGGAGGGATAAGGCGCTCGCGGGTAATCGGAGGGAGGCGGTGGGGGAAATTGGCGGGGGAGAGGGGGGGAGAAGGGTGGGCGCTGCGGGGGTAATTGGAGGGGTGGGAGGGGGTGGAGGGATGGGGCGCTCGCGGGGTAATCGGAGGGAGGCGGTGGGGGAAATTGGCGGGGGTAGAGGGGGGTAGAAGGGTGGGCTCTGCGGGGGTAATTGGAGGGGTGGGAGGGGGGTGGAGGGATGGGGCGCTCGCGGGTAATCGGAGGGAGGCGGTGGGGGAAATGGGCGGGGGTAGAGGGGGGGAGAAGGGTGGGCGCTGCGGGGGTAATTGGAGGGGTGGGAGGGGGTGGAGGGATGGGGCGCTCGCGGGTAATCGGAGGGAGGCGGTGGGGGAAATTGGCGGGGGTAGAGGGGGGGAGAAGGGTGGGCGCTGCGGGGGTAATTGGAGGGGTGGGAGGGGGGTGGAGGGATGGGGCGCTCGCGGATAATCGGAGGGAGGCGGTGGGGGAAATTTGCGGGGAAGAGGGGGGGAGAAGGGTGGGCGCTGCGGGGGTAATTGGAGGGGTGGGAGGGGGTGGAGGGATGGGGTGCTCGCGGGGTAATCGGAGGGAGGCGGTGGGGGAAATTGGCGGGGGTAGAGGGGGGTAGAAGGGTGGGCTCTGCGGGGGTAATTGGAGGGGTGGGAGGGGGGTGGAGGGATGGGGCACTCGCGGGTAATCGGAGGGAGGCGGTGGGGGAAATTGGCGGGGGTAGAGGGGGGGAGAAGGGTGGGCGCTGCGGGGGTAATTGGAGGGATGGGAGGGGGTGGAGGGATGGGGCGCTCGCGGGTAATCGGAGGGAGGCGGTGGGGGAAATCGGCGGGGGTAGAGGGGGGGAGAAGGGTGGGCGCTGTGGGGGTAATTGGAGGGGTGGAAGGGGGGTGGAGGGATGGGGCGCTCGCGGGTAATCGGAGGGAGGCGGTGGGGGAAATTGGCGGGGGAGAGGGGGGGAGAAGGGTGGGCGTTGGGGGGGTAATTGGAGGGGTGGGAGGGGGTGGAGGGATGGGGCGCTCGCGGGGTAATCGGAGGGAGGCGGTGGGGGAAATTGGCGGGGGTAGAGGGGGGTAGAAGGGTGGGCTCTGCGGGGGTAATTGGAGGGGTGGGAGGGGGGTGGAGGGATGGGGCGCTCGCGGGTAATTGGAGGGAGGCGGTGGGGGAAATTGGCGGGGGTAGAGGGGGGGAGAAGGGTGGGCGCTGCGGGGGTAATTGGAGGGGTGGAAGGGGGGTGGAGGGAGGGGGCACGCGGGGTAATCGGAGGGAGCCGGTGGGGGTAGAGGGGGGGAGAGGGGTAATTTGGGTATGGGGCGGGGTAGATTGGGCTAGAGAGTGTGGGCGCTGCGGGGTTAAACGGAGGGTGAGGGAGGTGGAGATGCGGGGTAAAATGGAGGGGGACCGGAGGGAGTTGCAACAAATTTGCAATGGAAATTGATGAGGATATGGAGGGGTGTTTGCTGAAACTGAGGCAGCAAGAATGAATGAGAGGGTTCATTTTATAGTAAGGAGGAATGAGGGATCACCTTACAGAAAGGGATGGTTCATCTTAAAAGAGGACTCAAAAGAGAGGAGAAGCAATTTCTAATCTCATCCATTCAAGAGATAAACAAAGGAAAGGGCATAATTGAAAGTTACTGAGCAAAACTAAGAGCCATTCAAAAAATTGACGCCCATTTTTATTTAACGATGAAATTTTGTTATTTTTATTGATGAAATAACACAAAGGAAGAAAACTTGCGCCCAAAAAATGCGTTAGCATTTAGCTGATTATTACTACTTATTAAAACAATCCATAACAATTAGGAAACAAAATAAATGAAAATGCAATGGTTATGACACTTGATAATAAGCCTTGAGTCTGGAAATGTTTACTAAAGGTAGGGTGTCGCCAGCAAGGGTTTCCAATTGCACAGCACCCCAATGCAATATCTTCAGCACGCGAAAAGGCCCTTCCCAATGAGGGATCCATTTCCCTTTTGCAGTCGTATGAGGGTTAGGTTTATGGAGAAGAACTAACATGCCTGCTTCAATGTTGTTTTTCCACAGATGTCGATCATGTGCCTCCTTCCGCTTCATCTGAGTCTCTATCAATTGTTTGGTTGCTAGTAGACGAATCTCCTCCACTTTATGTAGTGCTCCTAGCCTCTGAGAGACATCACAATCCTTCTTTCCCTGCATGAATGTTATCTTAGGTGATCCATGTAAAAATTCAAAGGGCTCGATGGGTAATATGCCATAAACCAGTTGGAATGGGGAATATCCAGCGGCCTCTTTGTAGGCTAACCTGTATGTCCAAAGTGTACCTTGGTACGCAATGCCCCATGAAGTGGGTTGCAACATACACTCCTTTCTTAACATTGCAATTAAAACCTTATTTGTCGATTCAGCGTGTCCATTTGCTCATGGATAGTAAGCACAAGAGGTCCTATGAAGAATTCTATACCTGTTGAAGATTTCTTGCAGGACTTTATTGACAAAATGGGTACCCTGATCAGTACAAATTTCAAGTGGACAACCCAACCTGCAAATGATGTTACTATAAATGAAATCAGCAACAGTTTGGGCAGTGCAATCGGAGGAGGCAATAGCTTCAGCCCACTTTGTCGCATAATCTGTAGCTATCAAGAGATATTTTTCTCTTTTTGGAAAAGCGGGAGGGTAGATGGGCCCTACAAAATCTAGCCCCCACTTCTCAAATGGTTGCCAGGAGGTGGAAATAACCAGGGGGTTATGTCTCTGCTTTGTTGGCTTAGGTCCACACCTCTGGCAAATGTCACATGCCTTTCCCCATTCATCTGCCTCCCTAAATAGTGTAGGCCACCATAGACCCGCATCCAGTATCCTCTGACTCATAATATGTCCTGGGAGGTGCCCACCACCTGTACCTTCATGTGCAGAGTGAAGGACTTCCCTCACTTCTTCTTCTTCCAAACACTTCCTGAACCGGTCATCTTTGCCCTGTCTGTACAACTTATCTTCCATGAAGGTATATGGTCTACTCTTGATTAGCAGGCTCTTCTTTTGTACAGCACTAGCCTTTTCTGGATACAATCCAGTTTTAATGAAATTTTTAATGTCGTAATACCAACCTTGAGCTTTTACAGCAAACAGATGAGTATCTGGAAAGTCATCATTGATTCCACTAGATTGATTCATCATATTTATTCTGGATAGGTGATCCGCCATAACATTGTCTTTTCCTGGTTTATGGACTACAGAAAAATCAAACTCTTGGAACAACAATAACCACCTCCATATTCTACCGGTGGCCTAGGGTTTGTTGAGTAGGTATTTTAGTGGTTGGTGATCTGATATAATAATAAATTTTACCCCCAGTAAGTAATGACGGAATTTTTGGACAGCAAAGACCATTCCTAGGGCTTCCTTTTCAGTAGTACTGTAATTCCTCTTAGCCTTGGTCAAGATTCTACTGGCATATTGAATTGGCCTGTCCACTTTAAATTCTTCACTGGGTTGGGTCAAAACTGCCCCTACTGCATATGCACTGGCATCGACATGTATATGAAAGATTTTTTACCACTCAGGTGTGACCAAGATAGGAGCACACACCAACCTTGACCGTAATGTCTGATATGCCTTTTCCTCCTCTTCTTCCCATTTAAAAGGTACTTCCTTACCTGTAAGTCTAGTCAGAGGTCTAGCTATCTCTGCATACATTTTTATAAACCTTCTATGATAACCGGTATGCCCCAAGAGACTCTGGATCTCTTTAGGAGATTTAGGTTTAGGTAACTTTAATATAGAAAGGATTTTGTCAGGATCTAGGGCCATACCTTTAGCCGACACCACATGTCCTAGAAGGGTTCCTTCTGTCACAAGGAAATGACATTTATTTGGATTGAGCTTTAACTTAGTCTCTCTGCATCTTTGGAAAATATTCTGCAGCTGCCTCAAGTGGTGGTCTAAACAATCTAGATGAGTTTCCTTGTGAGATCTTGAAAACAAAGAGAAGTCATCCATGAAGATTCTAAGTGATTCCAGCAATAGGGGGCCAAAAATGAGATTGACCGTTCTGTTAAAGGTGGCTGGAGCATTTCTGAGCCCAAATGGCATTTTTACATACACATATGTTCCCCAAGGTGTGATAAAAGCAGTCTTTTCACGATCCTCTGGATGTATTGATATTTGATTATAGCCACTGAATCCATCCATAAAACTTTATAATGCATGCCCAGCCACTTCTTCAATGACCTGTTCTGCAAAAGGCATAGGGAACCCATCTGGAATGGTCACCTTATTGAGAGCTCTAAAGTCAACACAAATTCTGATTTTATTAGTATTCTTCTTCGGTACTATAACCATAGGTGAGAGCCACTCTGAGTGTTCCACAGGAATGATGATTCCTGCATCCTCCATCTTTTGGATTTCCACATAGACGGCTTCGGCATACTTTGGATTAGGTCTATAACTCCTTCCTCTGATGGGTCTGGCTCCATCAACCAGAGGGATTCTGTGCTCTCCATAAGATGCAGGCACTCCTTCTAAGTCTTTATAATGCCAGGCAAAAACATCTGCATACTAGGTCAAGAATGATTTTACCTTTTCCAAGAGCTCTGGGTGGCTCCACAACCAAGTGGCCACCAGAACTGGTTGATTATTGTTTTGAGTGCCTAAGTGTATTTCTTGGACCGGATTTCTTGTTACCATATTATCTCCGTGTGCATCTGCTTCCTTGTCTTCTTCTACTAGCTTTTCGTGCATTGCTTTATAAGCAGGTGTATTTTGGACTTCGATGTGTTCCTCCTTGTCCTGCATTCATCCTGTAGGGATTTCTTGAATTGGGAAAGAACATTCAACCTCAGAATTTTTTACCTTGTTTTTAGCTTTAGAAACTTCGTTATCTGTGGTTGACACATCCTCCTCCAATTTGTATTTGAGGGGTATCTTCCTGCCCCTTCTGTGCTCAGTGATGGGCTCTCCCAATCCATCAACCTGGACCTTTCCCTTGTCTTCATCATAACCTTCAGTCGTGCCAGGATTATCAAGAAAAATTCCAAAACAAGAGGAAGAGTTGCCTGCTTGGAGCCAACTTAGAATATCCTCTTCTTCCTCAAAATCTATTTGGGGTTGATCCTCCGCTTCTGTTTCCATGCAAATGCTCATTGTTTGCATCATACTAGTGTTTCCTTGATTGTCTAGGCCTTCTTCTAAATGAATTTTTGTCAGCTCCTGCCCTTTCTTTTGTACCCACATAGTGTCCTTACCCCAATCATGAATGACACTGGCATGCCTCAGCCAAGGTCTTCCAATTAAGAGAGGAAATCCTCCTTCAACCTGGGGCAATCTTAAAACCACAAAATCCAGAATGAATAGATTACCTTGTACTTCAAGTGGAACTTTTGGGATTACCCCCAAGGGCCTTACTTTGCTCTGATCTGCCAACGTAACCGTGAAATTTGCAGGTCTTGAAGGGTGGAGTCCAATCTTTTTCATGGTATGTTCAGGCATCAAGTTAATGCCAGAACCACCATCTACAATAACACCTTGAAATTCATGACCCTTGATTGATATTGTAAGCCGAGGACTTTTATAATCCGTAAGGGGTGCTTCCCCCATAATTATCCCTTTATGTAAAATAGCAGTCTTGGCCACTAAGCTTGTAGTAGAAGCCTCATCAATTATCTGCAATAATTCTGACCTGAATTTCCCATCCATCTTTATTAATTCAAAAATACTAACCTCCTTCTTCATTGACTTGAGTAGTTTTGAAGCCTCTGACTCTTTAAGAGAGTGAGCTTCATTTGCTTTGCCAAACTCTTCTTGAGCCCTGTTGAAGGCATGCCCAATGGCATCACTGGTGCCTATGAGACATTCCTTTTGGTTTGTGTCTGCACTTGTGGTGGCTTTGTCTTCAAATGCAACTCTGTCTTTGTTCAATTCCTTAATTATCGATTCTTGATTTTCTACCACTTTTGCCGTTCCCTTGCTTCTTGTCTGTACTGCAAAAGATTCGAGTTCTTCTAATTGTACCACTCTGGTAGATGGTGAGGGTTCATTCACCTGAGGTAATGTTTCCTCCTTGAATACAGAGATCATTTGGAGATGGGGTCCGGAAGTAGAGGCTTGATTCTTAGGACAACAGTTTGTATAGTGATCCCTGCCCTCTGGACAGTTCCTGCAAGGAGGTGCATTTTCTGGGAGAGTGCACCTAGATTGGTAGTGCCCGCATTCTCCACATCTGAAGCAAATAATTGGCCTTCTAGGCCCATTTGCAAAGTTAGTTCTCGGTCTAGGATGATAGTTGTTATCTTGGTTTGCTGCTGCTGCCATTACATTTGCTGGTGGCAAGAGTCCTCCTTGTGTCCAGTATGTCGTTGTCGGCATTCCCCTTACTTGGCATTCATGGGCCTCATGCCCAATCTTCCTGCATAATTGACAAGTCACATTTAGCAGAGGACATTCACTTACTATGTGACCTTGCTTGCTGCACATGGAGCACCAGAGTCCGTTCTTAATGCCGCCTCCTTTGAGTTCTTGCAATTCCTGTCTCAGTTGAGCTAGTTCTTCTGCTTGGGCTTCCTCTTCCTTTTGGAGCTTGAGGGCTTCAATTTCTTTTCTCAGCTGAGCTATAGCAGTCTCCTCCTTTGTGTAGGGCTTATTCCTTTTCAAGCCCTCTAGCTCCCTTCTTAACTGGATCACTGGGTCCTCCAGTTCTGTACCATATGATGGTTGGGAAGAAGTTGCACCATACTGGTGCCTTATGTGTTCCAAGCGTGTGGCCGTATTGATGAACTCCTCAACAGAGGCAGTAGGTAGCACTAACTCTTTTATTTTGCATTGGGTGACCACAGGTAGGGGTTTGGCTAACCATTTCTTGACAAAGAAATCGTGTGGTGGATCTGGTAGTTTAGCCATTAGTGCTTTGGCCCTGGTCACAAACTCTGGGAACTTTTCTCCTGGACCCAATCTCAAGTTTTCTAACTCTTCGATAATGATCTCTGCCGTGTTTCCGTGCTGAAACTGATTTTTGAAGGCCTCTTTCATCAAATCCCAAGAGGTAAAGTGGTTTTTAGCAAACTGGCTAAACCACTTGTCTGCCAGACCTTCCAAAGTGGCAGGGAAGAGTATCAAGAAGGCATCTTCCCTACCCATTAGACCTCTAGTCTTGCATAGTGCAAGAAATCTTTGAATGTGCTCATCTGGATCCTCATGGGCTAAACCTCTGAAAGAGGGAAATTTTATGTTTAATCTGGAGAGTAAGGTTTCTAGGTCCACCTGTCCTGCCATGCTTCCTACCGATGAAGTCGATGAAAGTGGACTCGATGATCTTCTGTTCGCCTTTCTTCTTGTCTGCTTGCACTTGACCCTCAAGGTTTGTGACCGGGTCGTTGTCATGAGCTGTTCATAGTTCACCTGAAATGAGACACTTGATATACGTACTTACCTCAACTGGAGTATTACTGTTGGCACTGGAATAGATCTTCTCCTAGGCTCAAATCTCCTTGTAAATCCCACCGGGTGTGCCAAATTTGTTGGGGGTTTTCTTGGACGTGAAGGAGTTTGAGGGTTTGTAGGAGAAAAAGAAGAAGAACAAGAGACGAAATAACTCAGACAAGCTTCTACAGAAACACCTTTGAACCTTTGAACCTTGAGTTTTTTATTACAATAGAAGGATTATACTATTTCATTCAATCCAAGTTAATACTCGGGGCGCAATTACAGAGAATGCTCAATCATAAAAGATCAATTATCTCAGAATCTCCCAGCAGCCGGCCTCTTCTGCACCAGTCCTTCACTTGCTTCCAGCTTCTCCTTGTGCACACCTTGCACTAAGCTTCCACGAGCTGAGGGACTAATCTCTTTCGGGCCTGATCGCGGAGAGAGACTTTTGGGATTGGTCTCCCGCTTCGCACTCTCTGCACCTCCCTTAGCCTCACTTGTTGCACTCTTCACTTTTCGCGGTCGACACACACCAGTGACTCTTCACTCCTCCTTTTTCTTCTTACTTCCAGTGTCCAAGAATAGCGTTTTGTCTCTCTTTTGTTGAGTCCGCCGGTTCGCGCACTCTAACTGTAATACAATCTTGGTGCCCTTTCAATGTCCCAAGATTGTCTTTTGAACTGGTCCTCAACGACTCACTACTTTGTCCTGTAGTGACTTTAGAACAAAAGTGACTTTAAATAAAATTTTGATTAGGCGGCCCTATTTCCACCTTTGCGTACGCGGCCTTCCATACCTTCACCTTTCCTTTTAATTCTTTACTTTTGCACCTTAAGATTTTAAATTCATCCTTTGAACCTTAAGAGAAAAAATACTTTGCACCCTTAGTTTCAACCGGTTAGGGCTCGACAATGTGTATATGTGCATATATGTTATGTAGGTGTTAAAACCCTAAAACCCTAATCTTAAAGATTTAAATCTAAGATATGTTTATTTTTGTATGCATGTGTATCTACATGTATGTATGTATTATATGTATATGTGTGTTTGTGTATATATGTTATCTATGTATTAAAACACTAAAACCCTAATCAAAAAGACTTAGACTTAAATCTGAAATACTAAAACCTAAATACTTAAACACCTATAAAAATCTAAACCCCTAATCCTAAAACCCTAATCATATTATATATATATATATATATATTTATTTATATATTCAATTTTTTTTTCTTATTTACCTCTATATTTTTTCTTATGAGTTATATGTATGCCTAAACCCTAAAACCCTAATCTTAAATATCTAGACCTATAAAAATCTAAACCCCTAATCCTAAAACCCTAATCATATCATAAATGTTTTTTTTCTTATTTTTCTCTATAGTTTTTCTTAATATAAATATAATTGAGTTATATGTATGCCTAGACCCTAAAACCCTAATCTTAAATATTTAGACTCATAAAAATTTAAACCCCTAATCCTAAAACCCTAATCATAATTTATATATATACTTATTTATATATTCATATTTTTTTTCTTATTTTTCTCTATATTTTTTCTTAATATAAATATAATTGAGTTATATATATGTCTAAATCCTAAAACCCTAATCTTAAAGATCTATACCTAAAATATGTATATTTCTGTATACATGTGTATATACATGTATATATGTATTATATGTGCATGTGTATGTGTGCATATATGTTATGTAGGTGTTAAAACCCTAAAACCCTTATCTTAAAGATTTAAATCTAAAATATGTATATTTTTGTATGCATGTGTATCTACATGTATGTATGTATTATATGTATATGTGTGTTTGTGTATATATGTTATCTACGTATTAAAACCCTAAAACCCTAATCAGAAAGACTTAGACTTAAATCTGAAATACTAAAACCTAAATACTTAAACACCTATAAAAATATAAACCCCTAATCCTAATACCCTAATCATATTATATATATATATATATATATATATATATATATATTTATTTATTTATTTATTTATTTATATATTCAGATTTGTTTGCTTATTTTTCTCTATATTTTTTCTTAATATAAATATAATTGATTTATATGTATTCCTAAACCCTAAAACCCTAATCTTAAATATCTAGACCTAAAATATGTGTATGTATGTGTATGTATGTGTATGTAGCATACAAACCCTAATCCTATTTTTATATATTTGATGTAAAAAAAAATTTATATATTTAATTAAAACACTAGCTTATGTGTGTATGTGTGTATGTGAATGTATGCATGTGTGTATGTATGTGTGTGTGTGTGTGTGAATGTATGCATGTGTGTATATGTGTATGTGTGTCTATGTATGCATGTGTGAGTATATGAGTATGTATGTACATATGTGTGTGTATGTATGTATGTGTGTACATGTGTGTGTGTATGTATACATGCATGTGTGTATGTATGCATGTGTGTATATATGTGTGTATGTATGCATGTGTACATGTGTGTGTGTATGTATGCATGTGTATACATGTGTGTGTATGTGTATGTGTGTGTATGTATGCATGCATGTGTGTGCACGTGTGTGTATGTGTGTGTATCTATGCATGCATGTGTGTGTATGTGTATGCATGTGTATACATGTGTGTGTATGTGTGTATGTGTATGCATGTGTGTATATGTGTGTATGTATGCATGTGTTTATATATGTGTATGTATATTGCATGTGTACATGTGTGTGTGTATGTATGTGTAACAAGTCTCCTAAACTTGAATCACAATCTCACACAGAATAATAGGTTTCGACACCACAAGATATAAAGAAGGAAAACAGAGTATACGCAGAACAAGAAGAGAGAGAATTTTATTATCTGTGCAGATTTACTAGTAGTTTTGATCTGCGTTACAAAATCTATCAGATTGCTTCAATGTGAAGCCTCATCCACCCGACCACCCCCGAGCTGATCTCAATCCCAATCTCAATCACAATCACAATCTCAATCCCAATCTCAATCCCAATCTCAATCACAATCATAATCTCAATCTCAATGTCAATCTCCATCGCAATTCCAGAAGCCGAAAAACGATCGTAATGACTGTACGACCATCATTCTTTTCTATCTCTTAGCCTTCGTCTTTCTGGGATCTCCGCCTTTCGCCAGCGCACGACCAATCACGCCGTCCTAGACCCACACTTTTAGAATCTGCATGCTCCAAGATAGCGTCTTTTCGCATGTCTCATGCAAGACTTCTAAACCACCCATGCATCTACTTTTCATGTCCACCATCAAGAATCGTACCTGCAAAAAGCATTTTATAAATCCGCGAACATGAATAAGATGAATGAATGAATAAGTGTTGGAAAACGGCACTTTTCGAAACCCTGTAACTCAAAAACAGTGAGGAATCAGCTTGAGCTTGTGACAGACAAAAATATTTAGTTCTTAAATCTGTACAATAATGTTAGAGACGCCTCAGGTCCAAATCTGCTTCCAGATATCACATTTGGGCCCTGCAAAATCGAAAATTCTAGAGAGAGATAAAAAAACATGAAAAATCTCTTCATTAACCTATCTTCATGGAACCAAATGAGACATAAAACATAGGAACTACAAAAAATTCAATCAAGTAAAGTTTCTCTACTAAGAGTACTCTACCTTTCTCTCATACAACACTTTTTCATATTCCTTCATCTTCATGCTCCAAACTAACATACAAATTTCATGCGACAACTTTATTGCTACAAAATTTTGCAGACATGATCAGAATATCCTAGACATAAAATTTCATTATTACCTACACCTTTTTTTTTCCGGGTGGAAAATCAATGTGGCATCTTACAGTATGCATGTGTATACATGTGTGTGTATGTGTATGTGTGTGTATGTATGCATGCATGTGTGTGTATGTGTATGTGTGTATATGTTGTATGCATGCATGTGTGTATATATGTGTGTGTATGTATGTGTGTATGCATGTGTGTGTATGTATGCATGTGTGTATATGTGTATATGTGTGTATGCATGCATGTGTGTATATGTGTGTGTATGTATGCATGCATGTGTGTATATGTGTGTATATATGTGTGTGTGTATGTATGTGTGTATGTGTGTGTGTGTATGTGTATGTATGCATATGTGTATATATGTGTGTGTATGTATGTGTGTATGCATGTGTGTATGTATGCATGTGTGTATGTATGCATGTGTGTAAACTTATATGTGTGTGTATGCATGCATGTGTGTATATGTGTGTGTGTGTGTATGTAAGCATGCATGTGTGTATAGGTGTGTGTATGTAAGCATGCATGTGTGTACATGTATGTGTGTATGTATGCATGTGTAAATGTGTGTGTATGTGTGTGTGTATGTATGCTCTATTTTCCTATCTCTATCTTCCTTTCTTTCATTATTCTTTATCTCTCACTCTCTCTCTCTTCTCTCTCTCTCTCTCTCTCTCTCTCTATCTCTCTCTCTCTCTTTCTCTCTCTCCTTCTCCCTCTATCAATAGAGAATAAAACAATCACTTACAAGTATGTCCCTCTTTGGAATCGTTGTCATCAAAGCGTAATGTATGTAGTCTCCTCATTAGCAAACTGTTTTGCTGCAAGCTGATTCTCCAAGTTTTGAATCCATGTCTGATTACAAGTTTCATATTGATTTCTCAATATGTTCCATGCTTCACATGCCTTCGTAGTATGCTGAATGAGGGTCAGAACACTATCAGAAGTACTTGTAACTAGAGCACAAAGTGCATTTGAATTTCAACGTTTCCAAGCACATAGAAGATTAGCATCAGGAGGAATCATTCGACCAGGATTATTTGGATCACCTCTTTCTTGGGGCTCATGATGAGTCCCAAGAACACTCTCTAAATCAAGAATAGAAGTGCATGCATAACCTACTTTTTCTTCATCTTCAAAACCTAATAGTTGCTCTATATACACTTCCTCTGATATCCAACCATTTAACAAAGCATTCTTGACATCTAACTGATATAAATTCTCATTCTTTGATGCAACAAGACTTACCAATACTCTCATTTTGGCATCTTTGACACAAGTGAAAATGTTTATTCATAATCTACTCCATGTGTTTGGGCTATTCCCTTTGCCACTAATCTTGCCTTGTACCTGTTTATAGAGCCATCATAGATCTTTTTAATTTTGTATATCCACCTTGAACCAATTACCTTCATATCTGGCTTCTTGGGAATTAGATCCCATGTGTGATTTGCCTGCAATGCTTCCACTTGTCCCTCCATAGCTCCTCTTCATTATTTCTTCTTCTTTGCCTCTTCAAATGAAGATGGATCCTGTGCCATTGAATCTTTAGTGATGTACACAGAGTGTTTTGTGACTATGAAAGGTATCATATCTATACCTTATGGGCTTCTTACTTTCTCTTTGTGATCTCCTTAAAGCTTGATTGGAAGACTCGGGTAGATCCTCTAATTGCTTGTATTTGAACTTGCCTCTTGACTTCCAAGATTTGAATTCAGTATGCTCCTCATCTTTTGAGTTGATGTTCTCTGCTTGGTGTTGATCTTCTTGAGTTAGGGTTGGAAAATCATTCTCCAAGTCATATGGTAACCTGACTTTCCTACAATCATCTTCAAACCATGAACTATTCTCGTCAAAGACTACATCGTTACTAACTATGAATGCCTTTTTAGTGGGATTATAAAGTCTTTATCCCTTTTGATTCTGACCATACCCAATAAATATGCATTTCTCAGCCTTAGAATCAAGCTTCCCTCTGATTGTGATGGGATGTGAGCATAGGAAATGCATTAACTATTTTGCAGTGACCCAATGATGGTCTCCTACCATTCCATGCTTCATATGGTGTCATACCATCCAATGATTTGGATGGAATCGTGTTGACCAAATACGTAAAAGTAGATACAGCCTCTACCCATAAATAATTTTGTAATTTTTTATTATTTAACATAGACCTATCTTCCTCAACAATTAACCTGTTCCTTCTCTCTACCACTCCATTCAATTCAAGAGTATACCTGGTTATTACTTCCCTCTTTATTCCTCTTTCCTGTAGAAATAAACCAAAATCATGTGAAAAGTACTCAACACCTCCATCACACTTGATTCTCTTCATGCTTCTTCATGTTTGGTTTTCAACTAGTGCCAACTACGTCTTGAAACATGTAAACACTTCATCCTTATGCTTCATGAAATAGAGAATTGTCCAGATACTCTTATCATCAATGAAAGAGACATAGTACCTTGAACCTGAGATGGATGGGTCTTTGCTAGGACCCCACACATTAGTGTGTACAAGCTCAAAATAATCTTCATGGATGTATCCTTTCCTGTTAAATGGTTGTCTATGAGCTTTGCCAAATTGGAAAGCTCAACATTTGTAAAGCATGTGCTGCTTGGTCACATTGGGAATGCCAAGTAGACTTTGATCCCCGCAAATTTGCTTGAGAGTCCTCTCTCCTATGTGTCTAGTCTCTTATGACACATTTCCAACTCACATACGGTTTGGTCTCTATAACTGAATAGTGCTATGTTCCTTGTGTCTTCAATTTCAAAAGTAAACAATCTACCTGACTTCTCACCTTTGGCAATCCTTTTGAATCCTTGTTTGGGGTCTTCCACATATGCTCCATGCTTAGTGAACCTAACCTGTAGACCTTTCTCTATAATCCACCCAACACTAATGAGATTTTTGGTTATAGTACGTACATACAAAACTTTGCTCAAAAGGTTCATACTACCATCAGAAGATTTTACATTTCCAATTTGCTTGAATGAATGCTTAGTGTCATCACGTGTTTGTACTTCATGCTTCCCCTTGGGTTCTTCAAAATTAGATAATAGTGCTACATTTCCTGCCACATTATTGGAACAACTAGAGTCAATGTTGAAAAGGTGCTCGTCATCCTTACCTTGTTTGGATGTCATGTTCATGATGAGCAGAGAGTCTTCTTGATCTTCAATCTAGTTGTTGACGTCCCTTCTTCCTCCAAAGCCTCTTTGATAGTTGTTGTTGTTATAGCCTTGATTCTAATATGTAGCTAACTCCACCATTGTTGTACCTCCCTCTAGCTTGTCCATAGGTTCCTGTTGGGGGATTTTTGTGCAGAAAGGGACTTGAGTGTTTGTAGGAGAAGGGAGAAAGATACAGACACCGAAAGCTTCTGCAAATTGATTATAAGGAGAAAAGTACAATGATGATGCACAATACAATCCAAATGCTCTTTGTGCGAAATCCCAATGATTGCACTATCAACTAAGTTACAAAATACCCAAGGTTCTTGTTATCGCCGACCTCTCTGCACTAGACATCCACCTTCTCCAGGAGCTTGTACTTGTGCACACCTTGCACTCAACCTTCAATAGGGGGAGGGATGGACACCTTCTGTTGATGCGCACACAGCCTCAATGGGACCTTGTGACCTTTGGTTGCATGGCTTAGCACTTCGCTCCACACTTCTAGGTCACTCTTCTTGCACAGCTTGCACTTCACATCTGTGCGTCGCAAGCTCACTCTATGTCTCTTGCTCTCTCTCTCTCTCTCTCTCTCTCTCTCTCTCTCTCTCTCTCTCTCTCTCTCTCTCTCTCTCTCTCTCTCTCTCTCTCTTTTAGTGTAGACTATTCCCACCTTTCTTAGTCTAACCAAGAATAATGCCTTTCCTTGATTTGAGTGTCAGATCACGTATGCTCCTCCTAACTGCTAGCGCATCTTGGTGCTCACTTTGAGTTCCCAAGGTTTTCTCCAAATGTAGGCAGCCAACGAATCCCTGTTTTTTCCTGTAGTGACTTTAGACTAAAAGAAAAATTTTAATTAGGGGCCATACTTTCACTTTTGCGTATGTGACCGTTTCAAAAACCTTCACATTTTGCCATTTAATTCTTCAAATGTGCACCTAAGAGAGGGCTCACTTGAACCTTCCAAACACGTTAAAAACACTTTGAACCTTAGAGAAATTACAGAAAGACACTCTACAACCTGCATTTCTACAAAATATAACCTTTATGAACAATTGCTTGTGTACTACCTATGCACCTTGACACCCGAATTTTGAATGCTTTGACTTTGCCCATGTTCACTTTGACCTTGGACATGTTGAATGTGATCGGTTTGACTTTGACCTTTTGACTTTGACTACAATTGACTTTGACCATATGACTTTTATGGGCTCAACAATTGCCCATCACCTAATGGGCTCTCCGTCCCAAAGAGCTAAAGCGAAAAGTCTCAGTAGAGATGACACCATGATTCCTGTGCTGCAAAATCTTCAAAAGGACATTTGAGCATGTAAAGATGGTTCATAGCTGCGAAGAGTATCAAATGCCCATCCTTCATTCTAAACAAGATTTGTGGACCTGCTTTTAGGTATAGAGGCCTTTGCAACAACCATTCATGCCTTTTTCTTCTCTATCTCTTTTGTGGCGAGTTTAGAAAAACTCTTTACAAAATGGTCATCTTTGTTATAGTACTTGCAAAAGAATTTCATGTTTTTTGTTCTTTGTCTTCTTTGTCTTCCTTCTTTGACTTTGCAACGTTAGCAGATTTTTGCTTACTAGTTGATGAGCTACATTCAATTTTGTCTGACTCACTAGTTAAGAAATCTTGATCTACAACACACATTATCGAGTTTTTTTTCTTTGAGTGATCTTCCTGCAGCAAAAAAGAGACTAATTCCTTAAAATTGAATGCATTTGGATTGCCTATGATCATCAAACAAAGATCAAAAGAATAACTCTAATATGAATCTAGACGACTCTAAAGAATAGTCTAGAGAAGTGAACTATCTCCCAATATTTCATCACTACAAGGTAACTACTATAATTCTTTGATACTCACAAAAACATTTCCATTAGATCTCTTTCATTACTATTGTAAGGAATTGAACTCACAACCTGTTAGTTAGGAATGCGATGGGCTAACCACTTGCCCCGAAAGCCATGGTTGAGGATTACTTCCTAATCCTCTCTCTTAGGGTGTATTTCAACCATCTCCTATCTGTCAAGGGTGTGGTTCAACCATGTCCTACCTATCACTTTATCACAAATATGATCACTCTTGAATTGTTTTCGGAGGTAAGAAAAACAATCCTCATTTCTTGACTCATATAATGTTGTAAGAGTATCCCAAGCATCCTTTGCTATCTTTGTAAGAGTGAATGTCAGGGATAATGGCATGTTTTTAGACAAATCTATCAATGCATGTGCCTGTGCACTTCTACCATCCTAACAAAGTTTCTTTGTAGTTGGTGAAAAAAGAACTGCCACACAATATCGCCCTCTATCACTCTATTTTTAGGTGTAGTAGGACTTTTAGCAACATCCTAAACAATATTCAATGACCCTTTTGCTACCAATACATGATGCATCATGTATCCCCACAAGGGTAATTCGTAGCATCCAACGTATCCTTGTTAAGAAACAAACAAACTACATAGTCCGTACTATATTGCATTTGGAGGCTAAAACAACCTCAAATCAAAGTATGATCCTAGTTCTTGTGTGATTCTAAGTCTATGGCTAGATGGGTGTGAGGATGTCCTAGAGAGAGCATTGATATGATCTATGTCACATCATAGTGAGGGTATGAATCACCACTTAGCCTCTTTGGTTAGGTGGCATGGATGGCCAATTGGCATTTTGAAAGTAAACCTTTTTAAAGATTAAGGTAGAAGAGGGACAAGGGGGATAATTTTATGACTCATTCCATAATGACATATGGCAAGAAGACTCAATGGCTCAGAGGTGAACTAATTACACATCTTTTTCTATGATAGAAAATGTCACATCATAGGAGAATGGGGGTATGAATCACCCCTTAGGCCCTTGGATGAGGTGGCATGGATGGCCTTTGGCATTTTGAAAGTACACATTTTAAATATTAAGGTAGAAGAGGACTGTTGTATGAACAACAAAACTACTCTAAGAGAGACCTATCTAAGCAACTCTAAGAATCTAATCAAACCCACAAGGGGTGAGAGATGCACGTATCCATCCAACCAACTCCACCCATATATATAACTCAAGGCCAAGGGAGGAAATGTGAGGAGAGCTTGCCAAGTGTCCTCTACACATGGATTCTAATCCAAGGCCTTCTAACCTTGGAAATCACATGGAATCACATGGCTCTCACATGGATTCTAAAAGGACTTCTCCCAAGCTTGTACGTACAAGTCTCAAGGCTTGAGAGGACTCCCTAAGGTTAAATATCATACTCTTACGAAATATCAATCCTAAGGGTCAAAACCCTTCAATTGGGAGTAAATAAATCCAAATAACTCAAGCGTTCAAACCACACTCTTGGAAGCACTTTCCCAAGGGTTTCCCAATAAATTCCAAGGGTTCTCTGAGTGGTTTTGGACCCTCAAAACCCATGTCTTTGGCCACTTTGACCCATAGTTATCCAACATTCTTCCCCCCTTTAACATTTTCATCCTCGAAAATGTGTATAGGTATATTATGTGGAGTATTCCCCTGTGCTATCTTTTCTATAGATCATGGTTTTTTTCATCTCTCTGATTTGCTTCTTTGTTAGAAGGAAATTCTATCTCATACTCGATCTGAAAAGAAGGAAATCCACTTGTGGAGCTTATCCCTACCCAAATCATTACTTAACTTTGCATGTGAAACACTAAATCAAATGCTAAGTATGGATGAAATGATAAGGGTGGATTAAAACATCCCTGCCTAATTCAATGTTTCCCTATATGCGAATTCCGCATCCATAGTATAAAGATATGACGTAGGTGGATTGTAATAGTCTCGAGCTAGTTTGCTATGTAGATCCATTTCTACCCACTACTCGGGTGTGGACCTAGCAAAATATATGGATCTCTTACTTGTTCAAAGCTTTGAGAAGTCTCCTTAAATTGAGGTTGATCAAAACATCTAAATAAGATATTTCTGACTATTTTCTACTTCTTAAAAATGCATTAAAATCAGAAGACATATATTCCCCCCTTTGACCAGAATGGAGGGTGTCCATTTTACAACCAACATCTACTAATCCTTTTTCCAAATACAGAACTACCATGTCCTATTGTACTTTAGAGTCAAGGTAGAATGTAGGAAAGAAGTGATTCCATTCTTTGGGTATCCAACGTCAAAATGATTTTCCCAAGACTTTCTCAAAAGCCTTGACTTGTTTGGAACTCTTAGAATCTATAAATGATTCCTAAGAGTTTTACTTCAAACTCTTTTAAGAGAACTTTTTTGATTCTTCATCCATTGATCTTAAAGCAATATTAGATGGATGAATGAATTCTCTTAAACTTAAGTGTCTTCTGAAATTGAAAGGGTTCTATACAAAACATCCATCTTTTGATGTTTAATTTGATTATCCATTCCATCCAGCTAAACCTGATCTAGGAGTGACTTTGGAGATTCCTTCCAAGTCAAATCCAAGGTCTGGAAAAGCGAGAAGGAAGAACCAAAACTCGATATAACCGGTTCAACTTCTAAAACACTAAAATGATTTGAGTCAAATCAAATGAGACTCAAAACTTTAAGGATTTAATCAAGCTAATCATTTGAAGCATTGTTTCTATCTTTATGAGATTGAATCTCAATTCTCAAGAATATCCTTTGGGTAAGGTTAAACCATCATCCATTTACCAAACTCTAGTGGTAAAACATTGATGTTTTGAGCCATCGAATTTTGATGATGTTCAACTTTAGTCTCAAAATATCTTAATTAAAAAGTTAGTCCTTTTCAATTTCTTCAGACTCCTATAGACTGAAATACCAAGTCTAGTATAAATCTCTTATTTTAGGAGATTGATAACCTTGTTGTACTATCAACAAGATGTTGTGGAGTAACTTAGTCTAACCCCAGTTTCGTAGATAACTAAGTCAAACTTTTGAAATATCTCTTGATACATCTTTATTCTAAATGATATTAACTTACTTAGTTGTATTTGTCAACCAAGTGTGTTATCCGAGATTGACTCAATCAGACTTACCTTTCTTAAAAGGATCTTTCCAAGCTCTCTCTCTAGAAATCCATGTAGCATTTCTGATAAAGAACTTCAAAAATCCTTAAAGAGACTACATCAGTCTTACTGAAAATATTTATGAAGATCTAGAAAGTGATTTCATTTCACGATCTTCGAACTTTCTTAGTTACTTTGATATGGTCATATTCTTGACCAACCTATACTTCATTTTTATCTATGAAGTTTCAGTTTCCATTGGAATGGAGTTTCACTCCAACTCAAGAGCCCAAGACTAAAAGATACCTATCATATCAAGGTCAGATGTCCCATACCATCATTCCTACATAAATGTGAATATAAAGGATAATGTCCCATACCACTATACTTTATATCCAACACTGATGTGTGAATGATATTTATCTTAAAGTCTAGAAGCTTAATCTAACTATAGAGTACCCTTTACTCAAATTGCTTTTGAAGTCAAGGGATTTCCTCTATGTTATCATCTTGCTTGGGTTTCTAAAATTTCCAACATATGATCACTCTATGATCCTAATTATTCCTAAACTCATATTGGAAGCTCTAAACCTTTTGATGAAATAAATATCCATCCTGATGGAACAAACATCCATCCTTTCTTTCTAAGGTTTTGAGTGCGATTCCAAGTGTCTTGAATTATATTCAAGATCTACTTAGTTCTTTCTTAACTAACTTGAAGTGACAAGAGATTACTCTTGCCTTTTAGATTCCTTTAATTATCCAAAGTTTTCAAAAAGCTACCCTAGGGTTTTATAGGAATCTCATTTACTACTTAAGTCTAAGCATCTTCTAATGCTTTTGGATTTCCCTTGAAATCTCTTTAAGAATAGGTGAGTACAAGTTTCACCTTTCCGAGACTTAAGTATTTATCAAAGTTGCAGACTGCGTACTTTGTATATTCTCTCCTTTTTACTTCCCTCTAGAGAAGTATAATATTTGGCATGCTTTATTTGAGCTTGTGGTTTACAACCACCTTTTTCAAAATCTTTTGTGATATTGTTGGGATCCCATGCTAAATTTAGGATGCAATGAAGTTGCTTTCTAAGCAACTCATTGCTTGCCAAACATCTTATATATAAAAAGATGTTCTTTTATCTCATCATCTAAGTTTCTAGTTATGAAATCAATTGTACCACTTCTTGATAAGTTTTGGTACTTTCTTCCGCCCTTGGAAGAGTTTTTGTCCTCGAAAACTGTAAAATCTATGGCTTCATTCACAAGTAGAGATTCAGTTCTCTGACTCCTCCCAATATTGGACTATTCAACCAATCTTATACTTGTGTAGAGTCTGAAAACTTTCTAGAATACTTACTAGAAATAAATTCTAGTTTTGTTGTCTTTTAGAAAATCTTCTAGAGGTAGCTCAACGACCACCTCTCCTAACTTGCTCATGAGCTTCCTCTTGAATTTATGGGAATGCTTATGAGCTCTCATGTTTTGCAACAATGCAATGCTTATGCCTATCTGTGTTAGGAAATGTGGCTTTAAATTTTCAATGCTAATCAAAGCATAAGAGGTTGAAAGGTACTATGAAATAAGAAAAATATTTCCATTTTCTCATTGTACCTATAGAACTTTAAATTCCTCCCATTAAGAATTGTTGCATCTGCTAAGGAAAACCTTACTTGACATTCCTGAGATGCAAATCTATTTAATGAAGCCTTCAATTAAATTGGAAATTTTTCCGAAAGGAGGGAGCTTTCAATGATGCACTTAATACCTTTCGCCATTCATATTGGTGAAAGTAATCTTTGTTTATAATTGGTTTCCATCAATGTCTTTGATAGCATCAACTTTATAGAGATTTATATCATGAGACTCTTGAAACCATTCTAGAGTGTCATCCTTTTTAGGATATGTCATGAAGAACTCTTTTAGAACCTTTTTCAATTAACTATCTCTAAGTATGTCCTAAACTTAGAGGAGTATTGTAGGTTCTATGAAGTAATGTAAGAGTATGCCCCAAAGAAGTATTTTAGGGAAATCATCTACTTAAGTCATCTCATAGAGAGGCTTGTCTTGGAACCACCTCTATGTATATCTTATACTTAGAGTTAGCATTTAGTATGCTAGGTTCTCTAGTGTATACATGACACTAAACTTATGTCATAATGAAAGAATTTCCCAAAAACTTTCTAAGTTACCAAAGAACTTGGAATTTTTTCGGTTACAAACTCTTTCATATATGCCAAGTAAACCTCTTACTTAAGTATTTGGCCTTATTGATTAGGCATGCTATGGGTTTTATGGAACTTGAGGATCCATAAATAAGAATCGAAGCTTGAGGTTTATTTGTGTTAAGCTTTGTTGGTTTTTGGATCAGACCAAAATATCATAAAAGGATAATGGTCTTTAAGTCCCATACTATTAAACTTTTATGCTTTTAACTTCCTGTGAAGAAGTCATTTCCTATCTTAAGCTTAACCTTAATCTCTCTCTTGTCCCATGAAAACGATGAATATGGAATGTCATTTATTGATTTTGCATACTTAGTGTATGCTAGAAACATAAACATCTTCACTAAAAGATGCTTAGCATGCATAAGGTTCATAATTGAACCCCTCTTTAAAGCATGCATGGAATTCTTATCTTGAACTCCATTTTATTCAGTGAGGTTCTCTTTGTTTGCATTCTTTTTCATGCCATGAATGATTCTAGTAATCTGTCACCTTAAGCATACTTAACATCGATGCCTTTCATGATCTTGTGCTCCCTTTTAGTGCACAAACATGTGCTTCTCTACGATGCATCATCATGCTAATGCACATACATTCTTAATATCCCTTACAACAATGCATGCAAATGCTTGAGGTGCTAGATTTCCCTTCAAACCATGTATGTTTGCCTCTTGAACTCTAACAATACCCTTTCTTTGTATGTGGACTCTAACCATCAATAGAAGTCCTAAATCGTGCTCCAACTATGTATATATGCAAAGATATTGAAAAATAAGGCAAACAAACATAAACATAAATTAAAAAAGTACTTAGCTTTATAGGAAGCTTCATCCTTCCTTTGCGTTTCGGGGAGGGCCAATCCGTTACTTGTAGCTTCTCCAAAAGTTGATGTGCCCCCCGTGCTCCTTCGTGTCTCTTCATCATGCTCCAAGAGATAGATATTGAAGTGAATACATCCTCATGAACTCCATGACTTAGGTCCAATGAATGCTTGAAGACCCGTTTGTGGTGGTTGGGGATGCACAATCTTTCTCCCAACTTCATGATGCCTCTTCTTTCTTCTCAGGAAAAGCGTGCATAGATTATCGAAGATAGTATTCGATGCAGATTATATCCCACATACACAATTTACAAGCGCATGGGCAGGAACATAAAGCGGGCTAGCAGGAAGCATTTGTATCGAGGCCATCACAGAAAGGAGCTCGTGAGTGGGGCTGCCTCTGTTGCACGTAGTGCACACGTGGGTTAGTCGCCCCTTCCGTGCACGTGGGTTGTCACCCTCTGGTTATAATTGGCCGGTTTGCGTTAAAAATGACCATACGTGTCCAATGGGCCCACTTCGTAGCAGGTTCACATTGGGCATGCTTTTGCACTCGCGAAGCACACTCGCTGAGCTCATAACCGAAGGCTAAAACAGATCTGCTATATGAGAGAGAAGATAGTTACGTGAGCTCGAAATGTACAATCTATGGCTCTGAGTACCAATGTTGTATGAACAACAAAACTACTCTAAGAGAGACCTATCTAGGCAACTCTAAAAATCTAATCAAACCCACAAGGGGTGAGAGATGCACGTATCCACCCAACCAACTCCACCCATATATATACCTCAAGGCCAAGGGAGGAAATGTGAGGAGAGCTTGCCAAGTGTCCTCTCCACATGGATTCTAATCCAAGGCCTTCTAACCTTGGAAATCACATGGAATCACATGGCTCTCACATGGGTTCTAAAAGGACTTCTCCCAAGCTTGTACGTACAAGTCTCAAGGCTTGAGAGGCCTCCCTAAGGGTTAAATATCATACTCTTAGGAAATATCAATCCTAATGGTCAAAACCCTTCAATTGGGAGTAAATAAATCCGAATAACTCAAGGGTTCAACCACACTCTTGGAGGCACTTTCCCAAGGGTTTCCCAATAAATTCCAAGGGTTCTCTGAGTGGTTTTGGACCCTCAAAACCCATGTCTTTGGCCACTTTGACCCATAGTTATACAAAAAGGACCATGGGGGCTAATTTTATGACTCATTCCATCATGATATATGGGCACGAAGACTCAGTAGCTATGAGGCAAACTAATTATGCATCTCTTCGTGTGATCCGTGGGATTCAAACAAGCTCAAGATGGGGCAATGGCAATGGTAAAAGACTCATTTATCTAAGAATGTGATAACCATTTTTAGAGATCAAGGTTTGCAAAGGCACATGAACAACACAAGAAAAGGAACATAGAGAACAATACAACACATAATCTATGACCAAGTGAATGTACAAAAGATACATGAGTGGTTATCATTATAACAATATATACACGCCAATGGAAAAAAAACTCCTAAAGAGGTAAATTAGTGCATGGATGCTCCTAAAGGTGTATACACACATCACCACCGAAATAGATCAACAAGTCAAAGTCCATTATTGCTTTTTCCACGAAAATGTGATGAAAGGAGAAGGTGTTACACACATCACTTCCAAAATAAATCAACAAATCAAAGCCCATTATTGCTTTTTTCATGAAAACGTGATGAAAGGAAAAGTGAACTTAACCAAGTTCAAAATAGCAAAGAAAGCGGCACACATTCTCAAAAACAGGTATGTCTAATTTAGAGAAGCTTTTTGAATAAGAAAGTTTATTGCTTACGTAGGTTTCATTGTATTTTGATTTAAGTTTTTCTATGTATATTTTGATTTAGTCGTAATTTCTGAGGCTCATTTTCATCTTGAGAGTGAGAATTCATGTTGTGGAATATCTACAAGCACATTCTAGAGAATGGAAATATATTATTCTATGATATAAACAATATTCCCTATCTTTTATTCTCCTTTATTGCGCAAAACGCTTCAAAGTCTCCATCCCTATGGTTGCACGCAACCAGCATACTTTACTAGAAGAAAAGTTAATCTCCTATAATTAGTGTTGCATTCTCTAATAGCGTTCGTGATTTATTATTCCATGTGTATATTGCATCTTCTTCTACGCAATAGCTTCTTTTTCATGTCCTCTTTCGTTTCATATCATGCTTATTTCTCTTTTATATGCCTAAGTGGAAGAAGTGTTCCGTTATCAGTATTGGCTTTGGATGTACATTTATGTAGCCTTAAGATCCAGTTTACGTGGTTTATGACACAAAATTATATTTACAAGATTCTTCTTAGTGTAGTTGTTGGTGGGGTCACGGATACTAATTTAGCATGCGAAGAATAGGTTAATCATTTTTTAAGCGATATAGACATGCGATTCTTGTGTTTCATTTATCAAACTAATTGGAAATCAGTCAAGAAGTGGATCACTTTCTTGAAACACCTTATAGCCATAATATATGAGACTTAAAATCCAATTGGATAAAAGTTGATATATGAACCCAACTGTTATCAGGATCTTGTTCACACGCACACACAAGTTACGAATGCAGAACACACACAAAAGAATAGAGATGCAACGAGACGAGACAGAACACAATATTGGGTTCAATCTCCCCCCATGCACTTTATTTCAACAGTCCATAGAGTGCATGTATTTATAGGAATTTTTTATTACATCGAAAATAGTGGTTAAAAATTAGAGCGGCTTCGAAAAGCCTGCATGAAAGTAAAAGTTGGAGACTTTTGTAGAAAACCTTTGCTTTTAATATCAAAAATTGCAGTCTACAATGACCCTTATTCTAACGACTAGTTTTCTAACTATCTCTAACAATAGAACCTTCTATGTGGGTTTATTTACAAAAACTAAAGTTGGAGACTTTTGTAGAAAGCCTTTGCTTTTAATATCAAAAATTGCAGTCTACAATGACCCTTATTCTAACCACTAGTTTTCTAACTATTTCTAACAACAGAACCTTCTATGCGAATTTATTAATGTCCGCCATAAAGTAGAATTATTGATGTCTGCCCTTTCAGGCTTTCACGCCCTCATGAACCTTCAATTGCTATATCAAAACACCAAAAACCATTAATACATTAATAAATTAACTCTCCAACAATGCATTGTTCAACATATTCCATAATTTATAACATGCCCCTCAGTTGAAAAAGCAAGTGACCTCAGTTGAAAAAGTAAAATAAACATGGATGGTCAATCACATGTTCCATCACTAAATGAAAATAAGCATGTTCCATGTAAAAAAAACATGCATGGAAATGTTCATCGAGGAATTACATTAATGTGTTTGTGTATGATATGCATAAATTAAGTGGTCATAATGAGGTTTAAATTGTGTTTTATGTATCCATTGACATTCTTCAATATAGTGATTTTTGTACTTAACTAAATATCGATGATATTGAGTACACGTATGTGTAGTAGTGACATCATGATCAATTATTTTCTCACGAACCAAGATTTCAGTTTGTTCTTCAACTAAAGGAGGGTCATGAAGAAGTGGAGTGAGTGGTAAAGTTCCTTTCAATGGTTAAAGTAAACTAATATGAAAAGAGTTATGTATATTCCGATAACATGGTATATCTAGTCTAAATGAATTATCGTTAATTTTTTTTATAATGAGAAATGGTCCATAATAGCGTGGTGCAATTTTAATTTTAGGATGCTGCAAAATATTTTTGAGACGTCATTTAATGATACGCAACCACACAAGATCATTTTCCTTGAATTCCTTAGCTAATCGTTTTGTATTGGTATTATGTGTGTATCGCTCTTGACTTTTCCTAATGTGCTTTTGAACATCGTGAAGTATAGAAATGTGAACTTGAGCAATAGAATCAGCCATCAGAATGTCAGTTTGTGTGAGTGACATGGGAGTGGGAAGCTTTTTACCATAAACAATTTCAAAAGATGCACTACCAGTAGTGCTGTGTGTGGTGTTATTGTAAGCAAATTGAAGCAATGGCAACTTTTCATCCCAGTTGGTGGGACTATCTAATAAATAACAATGCAATAAATCAATAATAGTACTATTTGTAGCCTCACTTTGTCCAATACTTTCGAGATGAAACGTAGAGCTAAAATCTATTTTAGAACCAAAATGTTGAAATAAGGCAATCCAAAAATGATTACAAAATCTAACATCATGATCAAATAACATTACTTTAGGAAATCCATGATCTGGGAAAATGCATTTAATGAATAATTTTCTAGCCTGAAGTGCAGACGAAGTTTTCCTACATAGAATGAAATATTTTTGAGTGGAAGAAGATGATGTGGTGGTGAAGAAGGAGTGTAGAGGAGATGAAAAACACAAAAAACTAACTAAAATCAACAATAAAAACTGAAAATTTTACCTTCCAATGCCACTTCTTGCTATACTCTTACCATCACACATTCATGCTAGACTGGATCCCAAGCAACAGCGCCAAATTTGGTGTTGCTCTAGCACAATGGTAAGTACCACGTTAACAAGCTCCACCTCCTTAATGTCAATCCGCGGAAGAGATAGGAGTGATATGAAGATCATGAATGCGAGATGTAGTGAGAATGAAGGTGAGAAGCATAGAGATGCACACACACATACACACACAATGAAGAGACAAGCAAGACACAATGGAAGGTAGGAAATTAGACTTTATTTCTCAAGATCTCAATTACAAGCTCAAGCTCACTCTAGATCATACAAGTCTACACTAGCTAACCCCAAAAATGAGCTCTCCAGCTCTCTTTATAGTTTTTAGACTAGTCTTGACCAATTTCACATCTAGTGATCGGCATAGTCAAAAAATAGGTTCTCGGTGCTATTTGAAGGCCTAAACAAAGTGTAAAAATAACCAAAATTGGTAGGCTCATTTTTTCCTAAGCTCCTCAAGCTCAAGGACTCCTCGGCTTGCACAAAATGGAGCTATTGATTACAAAAGGGGTTTTTCTATGTTACATATGGTACAAGAGTGATGAAAATCACTATTGAGAGTTTTTGAAAAGTAATATAAAACATATTTCTTTGAGAAATAATCCAACTGACTCCCTACTACTTTGTTGTGCTCTTTCTTTACATGCTTCCTCGATGTCTGTGCCTTTGGCTACTGCCAACAGAAGAACACCTGTAGAAAGAGGATAAAACCCCTCTTAAGAAAGATCACAAAAGTCTCAAATGAATGTTGTATCCTTTAATGATCTTGGACTTATGAATCCCTCGAGAGTGGCCATTATTAGCCAATGGATTAGGGAAAAATATATCAACATAGAATTTATTTGATTCAAAAGATCAAATTTGTTGGTGCAGTCCTGAGTTCTGGACTCTCGAGTGCATCTTCCAACCACTACTCGCTAACCACCAACCACTCATTGGGGAGTGGAGGAGTAGGTATTGGTTTCAACTTATACTCATAATGGGTCCTCATGGGCTCAAAACATTGTGCTCATCTATTTACCTAACCAAGACATTGCTAGAATTGACACATGTAAATATTTCAATTCCCTGCCCATAGATACTGCCATATGTGGCAATTTCAACATGGTGGAAGCCATCATGGAAAGATGGAACTAGAAAGGTTTAGTGATTCAAGGGGAATACAAAGTGATTTAGGATTATTTGAAGCTCCATCATGATCTGGTTGAGCTCAAGGAGTGCCAAAATGTTTCTTGGTCGAACAAGCAATCTAGTGAGGATATACGCAAGGTGCGACTCGATAGTGGTATGTCTCCCATAACATTATTGATGTTTTAGGGCTCCTCTTTAAAAATGAACACATGGATATAGTTATCTTATACCACTACATTGTTTTGGTTTTGTTTAATCAATTGGTGACGATTAGATAAGCCCCCTGCTTCCACATTGACCCTATGAGGTTTTTCCTTTTGTCAATCCAACATGAGATCGCTCTCGCTTGGACGCATGCCTTTAGAATACATTCCTCTCTTCCTAAATGTTAGTCCTTGATGGTCGATGAATCCCTTAATATGTTGCGGCATAATTAGAAGGAAACTTTTCTTATCAAGAAAGCTAGAACAGATCCCTTCACAAATTAATATTTGAACTTGACATTAAACTTGAGAAATGTAACACTCACCTGAAGAGAGGCCGTTTTAAGATCAAAGTAGGCTTCTATACGAGAAAGAAATCATGAGGAAGAATTTCTAGATCTAATTGAAAGCGTGGTGGATAGGCCAAACACACAAGCCTATGAAAACATATGTGCAAACTTCTTAAGAGGAAACAAGATAAGGAAGATTTTCCCCTCATGATTGATGATAATTTCTTTGAATGTGAATTCAAAAAGGATAACTATGCTTTGAATGTGAACCACTTCAGCCATCTCATTTCGACCTGTTCCCCACTAATGTCCCATAGAATAATTTGCATGGCCTCTATTATTTGGGTCATAAACAAAGATTCCTAATGATACGATGTGGCTTCTCAAGTCTGCCCTATCTTGCCAAAAAATCTCTAATGGGATTGAGTCTCTCCCCAAACGTAAGGGGTAATTGAATACTCTCACTAATGAATCCTTCAAGACTTTCCAGAATGAACGTCTGTGGTGCTGTAACGGGTTGGACGGACGAGCTGGAATTTGCTAGGAGGCGAACTGTCTAGCCGGCTATGGCGAGCGGAGAAGGTAAGTGACGCTGCGCCTTTAGTGCTGTTTCGGGCTGGACAGTCGAACGCAGAGCGCGGTTTGGAGTGGCGCGGTTCTTGAAGTGGCTACCAACAGCTCGATGCTCTTGGGGCGAGCTGTCTGCACTGCGTCAAAGCCCGGACTCTTGTTGGTTGCGATCGTCTCCCCGGGAGGCTGGTATCGTCGATACCTCCTCGGGTCGAGACTTGTATCGCGATACGAGTCTGGCCGGGGTATCATGTGCTGACGCGATCTCTGGTTGCGGGCGATACTGGGCGCCAGGTATCGTTCCCTGCCAGGTGCCAGGTGTCGTGTGTTCCACAAGTTTCGCCCGGCTGGGGTACCGGGTATCGCGACACTGGCGCTTGGGATATCGTGTCCTTCTGTTCGTGGATCGGGTGTCGTGCCTGATTCGTGACCCTCGATCGTGGTCTTCTGCGTCGTGACCTGCCCGGCGCTTCGTCGTGTATCGCCGGCTGCTCCGCGATACTTCCCTGCCGCCTTTTCACCCCCCGCGATACTTCATCAGCTCCGGCGATACCGGTGGGTTTCCTCTTCGGCGGCGATACCTCACCGGTGGCAGCGATTCCGACCGCCGCACTCTCCGGGTCCCAGCGCGCGATCGCGTCCTCTACTTACGGCTCAGGGTCATTAAATGCAGAGTTTTTATTGCCGGGCCAGAAGGCGATATTATTGACGGGCCAGAAGACTAAGAGATAAAAAAGAAAAAAGAAAAAGAAAAAAAAAAGAAGAAGAAAGAAAAAGAAGAGAAAAAAGAAGAAGAAAGAAAAAAGAAAGAGAAAAAGAGAAAAAAAAAAAAGAAAAAAAAAGAAAAGAAGAAAGAAAAAAGAGATGTGCTGCTTCGTTAAGTTTTCTTAAAATTAAAAAAAAAAAGAAGAGGAGAAAAAAAGAGAGAAAAAAAAGAGAGAAGAGAGTGTTTGGCCTCGGTGTATTCGGGGGTCAGTTTTCTCTCCATGTCGGAGGGCTATGCCCTGGGATATTGAATAGTGAAAGTTGTGCAAGTCCCCTTTGGCCATGGATGTGGCTTCATCCTCTCTCGTGAAGAGCAATCGGGCCTCTCCCCCCGGGGAGACCGATATCCTGGCCACTCTGCTGGAGGGGGGGTCGTGTGCCGCCCCTGGGGCATCCGAAAGGGATGAATCCCCCGTCGTGTCCCTCAGTAGACCCGTAGTTCTGTCTGCTCAGGAGGAGCTCAAGAAAGTGTGCCTCGTTGGCCAAGTGTTTGGCCCTAGGCCCCCGCTTGAAACTGTGTGACAATGGCTTCGAAAAGAGTGGTTCCCTAGGGGACTAGTTGTCAGCAAATGTCAGTTCCTACCAACGAACCACATGTTGCTAGTCTTTGAAAATGAAGAGATGGCGTTCCAAGCCCTAAGCGTTGGCACCTGGCAGCTCGGTCGGGCGACTCTGTGCCTATTCAGATGGTCCCCGGACTTTACTCCCGACAAATCGAAAACGCTCCGGTACCCCCTTTGGGTTGAGCTCCCGAATCTCCCTTACTTCTTGTACAACTTCGTGTGGGACATTGTCTCTCCTGTCGGCAAGCCGCTGGCCTCACGCGATGACATTGGGGGTCTCATCTATGAAGGCACAAGACACTCGTTCAATGCCAGGTGGCACCCCCAAATCTGTGTCGAAGCAGACCTCAGTTCGCCGCTCCCATCAATGATCAAAGTGGACATGGGCGAAGGCGATGTGTGGGAGCAGGACATCATCTACAAGAACCTTCCCAACGCGTGCTTTCGCTGTGGCCAGCAAGGTCACAGGATTAAAGATTGCCCTCTCAGGCAAAAAAACAAGCGCTTTCAAGAAGCCTCCAAAACTGCTCAAGTCAACAATGGCGACTTGTCCCACTCGACCAAGGAAGGGGAAGGCAAGGGCCTCCTGAACCCGCAAGCTGATGATGATGGCTTTACTGAAGTTAGAAGAAGAAGGAAAAGAAGCCCTAGGGCCATCCGCGCGAGAAACAACCTGCCACATACCCCCTATAGCAACTTGTATTGCAATCTAGAAAAGGAGATCAATGAGTTGGACTACCCAGGTGGGAAACAACTTGAGATAGACAACTACGACAAAGTCCTAGAGATCCCCGACATTAAAGAAACCCCCCAGGAGGGCTACACTACAAGCAAAGAAGATGGTTTCACCACTAGCAACGAAGACAACATGGACAGTGAAAGTTCCATCATTGGATCGACGATCCCGGAAACGGTGCCGAGCACGGGGCCCAAGTCTCCCCAGCAAGGGGCGGCCCGCAAAGGAAAACAGCCCATGGAGGTACCCTGGAAAAGCCCCCACAAGATCAGATTTCTAAGTCGGGACCAGATCCCAGCGAAAAAGAAAGATGAAGCCAAGAGAAGGAAGGACAAAGCTCCCTCCCGCAAAGAGGGATCAATACAAAAATGATTGTCATCTCGCTAAATGCTAGAGGGCTAACCGACCCCTCAAGAGCGACCATCATTGGACAATGGCTTCGCGACATTAGCTTAAACCCAGACTTTATTTGCATTCAAGAGATCAAAATTGACGGAGAAGACCTCCAGAAACGGCTCAGGCAGGTCTCCTCGACGCACATGTGGATCCCAACGAAACACCCGAGGGGGTCTGGAGGAACGGCTATCGGTATTAAACAACGCTGGTTTGAAAAGCTTGAGAACTTCATTGAAGATGTGAGTCACCGTTGGATTGCTGTTTCTTTCGGTGCTCCTCTTTGTGTTACTATGGTCTCTTTGTACGCCCCTAACGGAGATCTGGAGAGACGGAACACTTGGGCCTCCTTAGACTCGCTTCCCCACAACGTGCTCATATGTGGTGATTTGAACATGGTGGAGGACCCAATGGACAGATGGATGGGCAAGGGCAGGGTCATCGACAGTCGGGAGAAAGAAACGTGGGACATGACCAAACTGCACTTGGATTTGGTTGAATTCAAAGACTCGAATGGCTTTTCTTGGTCGAATCTCCAAGCGGGCGAGGACCTGAGGAAAACTAGACTCGACAGATGCTACATTTCTCAGAGTTTTACCCAACAGTGGGGCCTTCCTACCATCACGCAACGCACTGACCTCACCATCTCTGATCACTACCCGATCGTTATCACTTTTCAACCTTCCAACAAGACCCGCAAGGCGCCGTGGTTCCATGCCAACGCATCCACCTTCTCCCTCCCCTCCGTTCATCAAGAAATTTCCGACGTGTGGAAGGTGGCGTTCGCCTCTGGCTTGGCCCCAGCCAAGTGCTGGAGAAATGCGATCGACAAGTCTCGTAAGATCATGATCAGAACTAAGAAGATGCTTGAGACCGTGAGGCGGGCTCGGAGGGTGGCTCTATACCACAGACTCTGGCGGCTAGAGGAGGAAGTGAACAAAGGAAAACATCAAGCCCAGAAAGGTCTCCGAAAAATCAGAGCAGTGTTGAGATACGAGGAAGAAATACAAAGGAAAAACTTACAAATCTTCTTCAAGGAGTGGTGGGCTGGCAAAGCCGACAAACCCACCAAAGAGATGTGCCGTATCCTTAAAAGGAAACACAACAGAGAAGCGATCCCACTACTGCTTGATCCACTTGGCAATGTTTGCAATTCGGAAGAAGATAATATGGGCATCATCGAAGGGCACTTCACGAGACTCCTGGGAACCTCGAACCCCCTCTCCCACCATAGAAGGGACTGTATGGCTGCCATCTCTAGGGTTTCCCCCCGGAGGATTCCACCCAACCTCCACTCCCTGCTTCATGCTCCGATCTCTGAACCAGAAATCATTGAGGTCATTGACGCCCTCCCTCTCGGTAAAAGCCCGGGACCCGATGGACTCACTAACGAGTTCTTTAAATCCTTCAAGCTGGTGGTTGCCACTCCTCTTCAGATGGTCTGGCAAGAAGCGCTAAAGTTTGGTGCTCTTCCGTCTTGCCTAAACAACGGAATTATCAAGTTGATTCACAAGAAGGGGGAAAAGAACAGAATCGAGAACTGGCGGCCTATTACTATGCTCCAAACTAGATACAAGATCATCGCCAAAGTCATCGCCAACAGACTCTCGTGCCACCTGAGATCTTGGCTTAGTGAGGACCAAAAAGGTTTCATCAAAGGCAGGTCTATCCTGGAAACCATTATGGATATTTGGGAAGGCATTCAATTTGCAAATGAGTCTAACCAAGATGTGGTCTTCCTCAAGATCGATTTTGACAAAGCCTACGACAGGCTAGAATGGGACTATATTCTGCAGTCGCTCCTTGATCTCGGATGTAGTAAAAAATTCACCAAGATGATCGCGACCCTCCTCGGAAACGCAACGACCCAAATTAACGTTAACGGCAAACTTTCGAAGGCAATCCACCTTAAAAGGTCTATTAGACAAGGGTGCCCTCTGGCCCCCCTTCTCTTTGCCGTCGCCACTGAGGGGCTGAGCAGACTGGTGGCACATCATGTGGAGGCTGGCAATATCAAAGGCCTCCGGCTGCCACACGACCACGGTCAAATCATCATGAGGCTTTTTGCCGATGATATGAACGCGTTCGTTCACAATGATAATACGAGCCTGGAGACTTTCTGGAGGTGTCTTGCTACCTTCTGTGATGCCTCTGGATCCAAAATCAACCACTCCAAGACCGCCTTCAGGGCTATAGTGGGACATCACCCTGGCCTTCTCATTGATCATGGCTGTCAAATCATTCCGCAGGGCCAAATCTTTCGCCTTCTTGGAATCCCCTTGGGGTTTGGCGTCTCTATGGAGCAGCGTTGGAATTGGGTGATGGCCAAACTGGAAAACAAGCTCAACTATTGGAAAGGTATGCAAATCAATCTCGCTGGACGAGCGATGGTTATCAACACGTTCCTCCTCTCTTCTACCATCTATTTCCTGTCATGCTGGAGACCGAACGAGCAAGGCCTATCCAAACTGAATAGTATTTGTAGAAACTTTCTTTGGACGGGCGATCATAACAGAAGGGGGGTGCCTAAAATCAATTGGGCCATCTGCACCAGCCCTAGAGATAACGGGGGGCTGGGTATCCTAGACATTGGGTGTATGGCCAACAAACTGGCAGCCAAATGGATGATCAAGGCTTGGTGCAATAGGGAGGCCTCGTGGGCCAAGCTGATCTTCAGAAACAAGCATGAGTTGGCCCTCATGGGGCACCCGAACTGGAAGAATCTAGACATCATGACTCTGCTTTTCTCCCCGATCCCCGTCTTCCCGAAAGGCTCCAATCTCGTGTGCTCCCTTTGGAAGGGCTGGAACAAAGTCAAAAGCTTCACAAGAATTAGTGAAGACTGGAAGTGGGCGGCCGGAATCAGACAAAACGACTCTATCTGGTTTCCGATACATGGCATCCGGAGGGTGGAGTCGTGGAACATTCAAAATGCCAAGAAGTTATGGAACAAAGGATTCAAAAAATGGAAACACCTCTGGAAACTTGACACCAACAGCTGGATCAACTACGAGGATATCGACCCTCGCATAAACATCTCCTACGAAGAATGGAACACCTTGCAAAGCAGATGCCTCGCTTGGGATCGTCACAAAACTCGCCTTCTCATGGGACATGATACTCCGAACGCGCGTGGTCTCAAATGGCACAATGGGAATAGCCTACTCAAAATCCCGAACATCAAAGAAACGACAGACCTCCAGATCAGCCTCAACAAGAAGTGGTGCCTGTCTTGGACGCGGCTTCGGTGGGACATGAAATTCATGGGTATCTGGCACCCTCTTATAGAGACTAAGAAGTATGTCCTCTTATGGCAAATTCTTCATCGAGGAATTTGGACCAACCATAAGGCAAGCAAAATTTGTGGGATCCCTCCGTGGTGCAAACGCTGCCACCGTGCAATCGAAGATGTCCCACACATCTTCCTTACTTGCCCCAACTCCTACAGAATCTGGCAGACGGTTCGACTGAAAATCAGAATTCAGAAACAGCTTAGTTGGAAACAAGTCCTTTTGGGAGAAGCGATTGGATGCTCTGCGGCTCTCTGGAACGCAATCAGAGGGGAAGTCCTGTGGAAAATTTGGCGGGAGCGGTGTGCTCTCAACTTCGGCGACCCCCCCAGGGTGTGGTCGATTGATAAATCTCTTTTCCTCCTTGGCAAAAGGATTGTCAACAGTAAGAAAACCCCCCCCTTCAGGCACCATCAAGTCCTCCTTTTGATCAACAACAAGCTCAAACCCAAGTGGGTCCCGCATGAGGGCGACGAGAGGGTGATCAACCTTCTTTGTAATGCAACCTAGGAATCAACCAAGCTTCCCCTGCTTTGTGGGATTTGGGGGGTCCCGTGGGCACTAGTCCCCTTCTTTTGTACCTTTGTTTCTTAATTTAACTCAAGTCCGGGAGAGTAGGCTATTGCCGAACTTCCTTTATATAAAAAAGACTTTCCAGAATGTGTTGGTGTCTCCCTTGTGGATGGTTTGGAGCAAAGCTTTCTTATTTGGTGCATTGTTGGGTTACCTCAACATAGGAGTGATTAAGCTCATCCACAAGAAAGATGGGAAGAAGATAATTCAGAATTCGCACCGGATCACTATGCTCTAGAAAGGATAAAAGATAAGGAGTCCTCCCAAAACTCTCTCTTGGTCAAGATTAACTTTGATAAACCTTGTTAATGAGTGGAGTGGGACTTCATTTTACAATCCTTAAATGATATTGGTTTTGTATCGAAATTCACTAAAATGATCTACATGGATTAGCAATGCCTCCATGTGGATTAACATTAATGGAAAGATCTCAATGGCTATCCAATTGACATGGTGTATTACAAAAGTTTGTCTTCTTGCCTCACTCCATGTCATCATTGCACTAACAGGCTCAGATATTTGATCATCCACAAATCTCAGATTGGGCATATTCAGGGCCTTATGACTCCTAAATATTAAGAGTAGATGATCCCTGGACTCTTTGCTAATGATACCAATGGTTTTCCTCAAATTGAATCTCAATGTGCAAGCACCTTCTAGAAATTTCCTAAAAAGTTTGACAATGGTCTTTAAATCTCTCGACGGCCATCTTCCACAAGTGATTTTTGACCATGGATGTAAAGAACACCCAAGGAATCATATTTTCTAGAATGTGGGCATCCCTATGAATTTTGATGTTTCTTTAAGTTAGAAATGTAATTGAATACTAGCCAAGCTAGTAAACAAACTTAATTACTCAAAGGGATTGCAACTTAATATCGTCATTCGTGTAATAGCGATTTAAACCTTGCTGATTTCCTATATCTTTTTTCTCTTTACCTATTGGATTCCAATTGAAAAGAACCTTGTGAGGCTTGGAATACTATACAAAATTTCATTTTTATGAGAGAACCCAACAAGGGGGGGCGCTCCCAAAATCAAGTGGGACGTTCAACTTGATGTGGAGAATGCTTTTCTCAATGGATGGATCAATGAAGAGGTATACATGTCATAACCCCCAAGATTTGAAAACCCTAATTATCCTATTTATGTATGAATCTTTAAAAGGCATTTTATGGTTCAATAGTAATACATGTATCCTCGGAAAAAATGTTATGTACATATGTGGCAAGGTACCATAGTCTAGGATGAACTATTTTTTGTTGGACCTAATTAGTGATCACTACCTTAGTGCCTGAATTATATACAAAATGTTCCATACTATGATTCACTACATTACATATAGCAAAGTAAACTTGATTCAAAGCACAGTTTCACTACAATGTGCCCAGCATTCCTAAACCTTTTATAATACATCAGATGAAATGTGGTAGTAGGTCCTATAAGTGGTGCTATTTATGAGGTTCCATTTTCAAAGGTATGCTATAAAAAAGGATTAGCAACTTTCAAAATCCTCTCTAGTTATTGAGTAGCGTCAATAATCTGATCTTCGTTCTTGTGCCATCCAAGGCATAAAGACAAATTGTCTCTTTAACAATAGGGTTAAGACAATCCTTAAACCATCAACTTACCACATCATTTGGTAGTCCTTCTTGTGTAGGAATTTGGCATAGAGTATAGTAATCTTAAGTACAAATGCATAGGCCATAACTATTTATGTGGGTTGTTGGACCATACTGCAACTCAATATAACTCAGTCAAAGTTTTCTTTATGAAATCTACTTCCAAAGTGGCTAATATATGCCCCCAAAACAAAGGTTGAAAATCCTCGTCTAAAACTTCATGGGCCTATACGCAATGTTCTAATGGTAGGTCGAATTTGGATGTATTCCATTCTGAATTTCATTATTTTTTCTTAATTCCTACTATCTCTATGATACTTTACATATCCATAAATGAATGTCTTCCATATTTTGACTCAATAGTGGATGCTTCATTTAAGTGAAGTGTGTTCGACTAAAGTGGGGCCACATCTCTATGATAATTAGAAATCTACTCTACTCATGTGTTACACCTTAATGTTGTAGATACATTTCATTACCACCCTATTCTTGAACCACTTGTAATTGACTTAGGAATGGCCTTTCTAAAACTATTCATAGTTACTCACCTTTCCAAAGTCATATATTGCAAGTGTGTGTTTGAATCCACTTCTTTGGCTTTCAAGGTAATCCCTTATAGTAGTCCAAGAGATTTTTCCATATTTCCATTTACTAGTTGAAGCTTCATTCATGTTGGCCTAAGTGTTGGCTTACCCCGTTTGGCCCATATGACTATGGTAGAAATTGATATGCCCACCCTTGAGTCTATGATAGCTTTGATTAGGTAATAACTTAAAGTGATGGGAATACATGTATTTTTCTCATCACAGTCACTATACTCTTATACTTTATCTAATGGTGTTTGTTTCTCGTGTGTATCTACTTTAGTGGCCTTAGGATCTAGACCAAATGGTCTTTTAATCCTCCCAATAGTGAGGCTTGAACTTAATAAAGTATTCTACTATGATCATGCACTTGAACTTGGTTTTCATTTAAGCTTCCTAGAGACTCATCAGATTTTTGCTTCTTGAATTTCAATAGAGTGTTCTTCCTGCATTCATAAGCGTGTTCATATTCTCTAAAACAATTTTTCAAAGTTGTTAATCTTGCAAAGTCTAAAACATTCCATGTTCTCGCATCTACTTCATCAAAAGCAGTCTTACTACCTACATTTTTTTATATTTATTCTTAAAAATCTTATGAAAGGTCTTTCTATCACGACTCATTTGTTGGGGGAGGTATCTCAACCCCTATGTGATGATGACGCATCAATGAACTCCATAGGTGAACTTCTTTGCACCTCTGCACATCAAGATTTCTCTTTCTCATAGCAGATGTAAAGAAATAATTTGTCATCATGTAGTAGAAACAAGTAGATTTCTAAAAACAAAAATGACTCCAAATGGATTCCTAAACTTAGAGAAAGGAATTTCTACAAGATGACCTAGTTGATTGCGTAGAGTAACCAGTCAAACAGAGACCACATTTCACTTGAGAACACTTTTCTCAAATACTACGCAAAGAATGAATCTACAGCTTGGCTCAAATATAGAGCAATATAAGCGCTATCCAATGACACAAAAATTACAGAAAATTTATAAATAAATAAGGAGAATTATTCCTTTCAACTTAGAGAAAACTAGCGCAATAGAGAATACACACAAAGAGGGATATCAATGACCACACTTTGGTAATTTCAAGTTTTCTCCCCAAGTACTCAAAGACTATTCCATAGACTATGTGTGACTCAAGATGACTGTAATAGCTATCCAATGACAAAAATATTACTTACACTGGATAAATAAAGAGGGAGTACCAATGCTAAAAACTTAAGCCTAGAGAGTTGCAACACTCTAGAATTTCCCATCTACTATGTTCATCAATAAATAAAACATAATACCCTGATTGTTCCAATGAATTTTCTTGACTTGGTCCCCACATATTAGTGTGTACTAAGTCTAAAACGTTGTGGATGTAGCATTTGTGGTTGACTGGTTTTCTGTGTGCCTTCCCAATCTGACATGCATCACATCTGTTTATAATGTGTTGCTTTGATATGTATGGCACTCCTAGAAAACTTTGATCCCTCCATATAGCTTTCAAGGTTCTTTCATTCACAAAAGCTAGCCTCATATGCCACACTTCAAGCTCACTTAGGGTTTCCAACCGAAAGTTGAAAAAAGCTATGTTTTTGGTTTCTCATACTTCAAAAGTAAAGAGCCTACCATGCTTCTCACCTCGGGCTATCTTCTTGAATCCTTCACATGAATCTTCCATAAAATTTTGGTGCAAGATAATCCAAGCCTACATACTTGGATGATTAGCATATTGGTCATGAAGTCTTATATGATCAATCCCTTGTAAAATCAAGTACATTTACTTTTGTAAAGGTGCACTACTTGCACGTGGATCTAGGAAGCATCAAATCTCCATTGATTTGTTAGTTTAATAATGAGACATATATCCTATAGTTTAGGATTTAATTTTAGGTGAACTTTTGAATTTGAATTCAAGAAGTTGGCTTGAAACTTTACTATAAAAGGAGGATCAAAAGACCCACGTGATATCTTGACTTGATGAGATCATTTAGGAAGGATACATTGTGATTTGAAGAGCTCACTCCATAGCTCATTCACACTTCTCACATTGTGAAAATGATTATTGCCATTGACATTGTATTTGTATAGGATTTAATAACATACATTTCATTATATCTTCACTTCACTTCTCTGCTATGACTATATCATACAATGATCTTCTCAGAAGTTGTTCTTAGTGTATGATTGAGCATTTGTAGCAATTTAAAGCATGATATATTCAGTGTACTATCTAATATATTGTTACAAAATCACATTATCATTGCTTTTGTGAATCGTGAGATATTATCACTTAATTACTCTCTAGTCTATTGATTGATGCATCCTGAAAATGTCGGGACACTCCTATGATTTGCTAAACATCATGATCAGCATGTAGTTCATCATTTTTAGTGATATCACTCATGATTTGTAGCTTTTTTATATAATTAGACATCATCAAAGCAAATTAGGCTAATTGCTAGCGTGCTCAGAGCACTGTTCAAATTACTGAATAGGTGTAGACACAGAAATAGCAAGTCTATGACCTTGAATCAACTTTCTACTTATCAATTTTGATCCATTGATTAGTGGATCATGTTTCAAATATCATAGGTGATTATTTATGATCATTAGCAAACTGAAGAGGCCTAGAACACTCTCCAGCAATTGTTCTTGGCTGGTGTGAAGCAGGTTTAAGCAACACCATTTCATCTCTGAAGACTATCCACGATCTCCTCCAATAGTGCTATCAGAGCAACAACAAGCAAGATGGGAGATGGATTTCCATCATTCATTGAAAAATTGGATAAGATCAACTACTCAGCATGGTCACTAGAATGCAAGCCTTCCATCCAAGGAGAAGTCCATATGGATACATCTTAGGAGATGACGAGATTCCAACATTCAGAAGCGAGCATCAACTCACAAGGGAAGAGCAACAAAGGTTGATCACATGGTGTGCAAAGGATGCTCTTGCTAGGTCTTATCTATTAAATGCAATATTTAATTTCTTATTGCATCACATTAGGAATTGCAAGACCTCCCAAGAGACTTGGGAAGTAATCTCATCGTATTTTTCATAAAATACAAGAGCTAGGAAGATCCAGTTATGGATGGTGTTTACAACCTTAAAGAAGCAACCAAAGCAAGGTGTGGCTGATTATGTAACCAAGATGAAGGATGTGGTTGACCAGCTGGAAAACATTGGAGAGGAGATAAAAGAAGAGCACATAGTAAGGCAGATCATTAATGGCATCAAAGCTGATGATAAGTGGGAGTCCTTCACCACAACAGTGGACCTTTATATGGATATGCAAATACCTAACCTCAACACGTTGATGGGTCAACTCTACACCCATGAGCGAAAGCTCATCAAGAATGGTGACAACTCTAGAGGTAATCAATCTTCTTCCCTTTATATATATAGGAATAAAATTAAGGATAAAAGTAAAAGCAAGAAGACTATAGAAGAGGCTAGTATCTCTCAAGCTAACTACACAAGTAGAGGAAGAGGTACTAGAGGGAGGGGTAGAGGAGGAAAGCAAGGCAGGGGGAGATCCTAAAACACTCCACCTTGCAACATCTATGGTCTTAAGAACCACACCATACAAGAATGCTTCAAGAGCACAAGGAATCAAAGGGGAAGAAGCTTCCATAGAGGTAGCTATGGACAATCCAGAGGTAGATTCAACAACGAAGGAAGCAACTACAATCACAACTACAACCAAGGATACAACAACAACAATTATCAAGGTGGTTTTAGAGAAAGAAGAGATTATAACAACTACACAAAAGAGCAAGAGGATTCTCTACTCATCATGAACATGACATCCAAGCAAGGTAAAGATGATAAGCACCTTTTCTTTATTGATTCAGGTTGTTCCAATCATGTGCGTGGAAATGTAGCATTATTATGTGATCTTGAAGAACCCAAAGGGAAGCATGAAGTACACACAAGTGATGATAGTAAACACTCTATCAAGAAAATTGGAAATGTCAAGGCTTGAGATGGTAACATGAACCTCTTAAGTAGGTTTCTATATGTACCAACCATAACCAAAAACCTAATTAGTGTTGGACATATTGTTGAGAAAGGCTTACAAGTCAGATTCACAAGGCATGGAGCATATGTGGAAGACCCTCAACAAGTCTTCAAAAGGATTGCAAAAGGTGAGAAATCTAGTAGACTCTTTACATTTGAGATTTAAGACACCAAAAAAATAGCACTCTTCAATTACAAAGATCAAACTCTATCTGAACTAGAGATATGGCATAAAAAGGCTAGGTCACATAGGAGAAAGAACACTAAAGCAAATATGCAAGGATCAGAGTGTGCTTGGCATCCCTAATGTGTCCAAGCAACACATGTTATATAAATGTGGAGCATGCCAATTTGGCAAAGCACACAGGAAACCATTCAACAGAAAGGGGTACATGTATGAAGACTACTTGGAGCTTGTACACATTGATGTGTGGGGTCCTAGCAAAGATCCATCAATCTCAGGTTCAAGGTACTATGTTTCATTTATAGATGATTACACTAGATGGGAAATCCTTTATTTTATGAAGCATTAGGATGAAGTATTTAAAGGTTTCAAAAAGTATTTGGAATTAGTTGAGAACCAAAGAGGTAGAAGCTTGAAGAGGATCAAATTTGATGGAGGTGGTGATTACTTTTGACATGAATTTGATTTATTCTTATAGGACAAAGGTATAAAGAGAGAAGTCACCACAAGATATACCCCTCAATTAAATGGAGTGGTAGAGAGAAGGAACATGTTGATTGTAGAGGTTGCAAGATCAATGTTGAATGAGAAGAAGCTACCCAACTACCTATGGGTAGAGGCTGTTTCCACAACCACTTATTTGGTTAACAGTCTCCTGTCCAAATCCTTGGATGGAATGAAACCCTATGAAGCTTGGAATGCCAAGAGACCCTCATTGGTTCATTGCAAATTATTTGGGTGCATTGCATATGCACACATTCCCTCATAGATTGGAGGGAAGCTTGATCCTAAAGGTAAAAAGTGTATTTTCATTGGGAATGACCAAAATTAGAAGGGTTATAGGTTACAATCCCATTAACAAAGGATTTATAGTTAGTAGGGATGTAGTTTTTTATGAAAATAATTCATTGCTTGAAGATGATTGTAGGAAGATAAAGTTACCTTATGATTTTCCAACTCTCACTCAAGAATATCAATAATTAGCGAGAAGGTATCAATTTAGAGGATGAAGAGCAAATGGATTTAAAGGCATGGAAGTCAAGAGGAAATCTATAAACAGGTACAAGGAAAGGTTAGTGGCAAAGGGGTTTGCTCAAACCCATGGAGTTGAATATGAAGAAAGTTTTTCACGTGTGGTTAAGATGCCAACAATTAGGGTTTTGGTAAGTATTACTACTTCTAAGAACTGGAATCTATATCAATTAGATGTCAAGAATGCATTCTTAAATGGAATGATATCAAAAGAAGTGTATAAGGAACAACCACGAGGGTTTGAAGATAAAGATAAACTAGGTTCTGTATGCAAGCTAAGGAAGGCACTCTATGGCCTAAAACAAGCTCCTAGAACTTGGAGCCATAGGCTTGTTACTTATTTGCGGCTAGCAAGGCAGATTCTTCTTTATTTATAAAGAAGACCAACTCAGAAGGTATCTACTTATGTGTCTATGTGGATGAAATTATCATTACAGAGAATGATGCTAATGGCATCAAGCAAGTTAAAGCTCAACTAATGGAAGAATTTTAAATCAGTGATCTTGGTTTGTTAAGATACTTTCTAGGCTTAGAACTTTTGTATACAGATTCTGGTGTATTTACTACTTAGAGAAAGTATATCCATGATATGTTGGTAAAGTTCAAGATGGAGAATACCAAAATTGCAGGTACACCCATGGAACTCAACCAGAAGCTAAGTTCTCATGAAGCAGAACTCCTTGAGGATGTTACATGTTACTAAAAACTTGTTGGGAGTCTCAATTATGCAACCCTAACAAGAGTAGACATTGCTTATGGAGTAAGTACATTAAGTCAGTTTATGCATGCACCAAGGAAGCCTCACATGGAAGCTTCCAAGAGGGTGCTAAAGTATCTAAAGGGTACCATAAATGAAGGGTTATTTTGGGAAGTTGTTGGTACAAGAGACTCCAAGCCCACATACTTGGATGATTAGCATATTGGTCATGAAGCCTTATATGATCAGTCCCTTGTAAAATCAAGTACATTTACTTTTGTAAAAGTGCATTACTTGCACATGGAGCTAGAAAGCATCAAATCTCAATTCATTTGGTACTTAGTTAATGAGAGAATATATCCTATAGTTTAGGATTTATCTTTACGTGAAGTTTTGAATTTGAATTCAAAAAGTTGGCTCCAAACTCAACTATAGAAGGAGGATCAAAAGACCTGTGTGATATCTCGACTTGAGTTAGCCTCCTTTATGAACAAAGAAGAGTCTACTTTGCTAGCAACAGAACTTTGGTCTGGCAAATATATGATAGGCCTATGGTTCCAAGCGCTAGGAGCTTGCTTTAAACCATAAAGTGCTTTTCTTAGTTTGCATACATAATGTGGCTTTTCCTTGTCTTCACACCCTAGTGGTTGAGCCATGTAAACCTCTTCAGAAATCCATCCATTAAGGAATGCATTTTTAACATCTAACTGGCACAAGTTCCAATTCTTTGATGCAGCAATACTTATTAAAACCCTCATTTTTGGCATCTTAGCCACAAGTGAGAAATTCTCCTCATAATTTACTCCATGGGTTTTAGTAAACCCCTTTGCTAGTAGCCTTGTTTTGTACCTATTTATTGAGCCATCTGAATTCTTCTTTACTTTGTAAATCCACTTGGATCCAATTACCTTCATGCTTGGTTTCTTCGGAACCAAATCCCAAATATTGCTCTCTTGAAGTGCTTCAATTTCCTCTTGCGTAGCTTATCTCCATTCTTCCTTCTCATTTTCTTCTTCAAATGAAGACATCACCTCTAACATAGAATCTTTAGTCATGTATATAGAATGCTTGGTGACTAGTGATGTGTCATAGCCATACCTTATGGGTTTCCTACTCTCCCTTTGAAATCTTCTGGTTCCATGATTGGATGACTTTGGAACATCTTCCAATTGTTTGAATTTTTTTTTGCCCTTGGACTTCCAAGCTTTGAAGTCAATCTGGTCTTCATCCTCTGAGTTGACATCTTCTGATATTTATGGTTCTTCTAGATTCAGTGTTGGAAAATCATTTTCGAAGTCATAGGGTAGCTTTATTTTCTTGCAATCATCTTCAAACCAAGAGTTATTTTCATCAAACACCACACCCCTACTAACTTCAAATCCTTTGTTAGTGGGATTATTAAACCTATATCATAGCCAAAGAATATACATCTTTCAGCTTTTGGGTCAAGCTTTCCTCTAATATGTGATGGTATATGTGCATTATTGAGCCTCTCCAAGCTTCTACCTATTTAGTTCTCAACCAATGCCAAGTACTTCTTGAAATGAGTGAAGACTTCATCTTTATGATTCATAAAGTAAAGAATTGTCCACCTAATATATTCATCTATGAATGAAACATACTACCTTGATCGTGAGATTAATGGATCTCTACTAGGACCCCACACATCTGTGTGCACAAGCTCCAAGTAGTCATCATACATGTATCCTTTTCTGTTGAATGGTTGCATGTGTGATTGCCAAATTGGCATGCTCCACATTTGTAAATCATGTGTTTCTTGGACACAGTTAGAATGCCAAGTACACTGTGATCCCTGCATATTTGCTTTAGTGTCCTTTCACCTATATGACCTAGTCTCTTATGCCATATCTCCAATTTAGATAGGGTTTGATCTTTGTGATTGAAGAGAGCAAAATTTCTAGTATCTTCAACTTCAAATGTAAAGATTCTACTAGATTTATCACCTTTTGCAATCCTCTTGAAGCCTTGTTGAGGGTCCTTCACATATCTCCATGCCTTGTGAATCTAACTGGTAAGCCCTTCTCAACAATGTGCCCAACACTGATTAGGTTTTTTGTTATGGTTGGCACATATAATATCTTACTTAAAAGGTTCATGTTACCATGAGATGCATTAACATTTCCAATCTTCTTAACAAACTGTCTAGTGTCATCACCTGTTCGAACTGCATGTTTCCCTTTAGGTTCTTCAAGATCAAATAGCAATGCAACTTTTCCAACCACATGATTGGAACAACCAGAATCAATGTACAATAGATCCTCATCATCTTTACCTTGCTTGCATGTCATGTTCATGATCAATAGAGAGTCCTCTTGTTCTTTTGTATAGTTTTTGTAGTCTCTTCTACCTCTGAAGCCTCCTTGATAATTCTTGTTGTAGCCTTGGTTGTTATTATGGTGGTAATTGCTTCCTGCATTATTGAACCTGCCTTTGGATTGTCCATAGCCTCCTTTGTGGAAGCCTCTTCCTCTCTGATTCTTTGTGTTCTTGAAGCACTCGTATGATTGGTCAAGCCATAGATGTCACAAGGTGAAGAGTTGTAATGATGTCCCCTACCTTGCTTTCCTCCTCTGCCCCTTCCTCTAGTACCTCTTCCTCTACCCGTGAAGTTTACTTGAGAGGTACTTGCCTCTTCTTCATTTCTTTTATTTTTGCCTTTATCCTTACTCTTATTTCTATGTGTTTAAAGGGAAGGAGATTGATTACGTCGAGAGTTATCTCCATTTTTGTTGAGATTTGTTTCATGTGTGAAGAGTTGCCCCATCAATGTGTTTAGGTCACGTATTTGCATGTCCATATACAAGTCCATTGTTGTGGTGAAGGACTCCCACTTTTCATCAGCCTTCATGCCATTTATGATCTACCTTACTATCTACTCCTCTTTTATTCTTCTTCAATGCTCCCAAGTTGTTCAGATACATCCTTCATCTTGGTCACATAGTTAGCTACACTTTGCTTTGGTTGCTACTTCAAGGTTGTGAACTCCATCCAAAGCTGATTCTTCCTACGCCTTGTATTTGATGAGAAGTATGAAGAAAGTACTTCCCAAGTCTCTTAGAAGGTTTTGCAATTCCTAATATGAGGTAATCAGAGATCAGATATTGAGTTAAGTATATAAGACATGGCTAGAGCATGCTTTGCGCACCATGTAGCTAGTCTTTCTTGCTCTTCTCTTGTAGGTTGATGTTTGCCTCTGAATATTGGTGTTTCTTCATCTCTAGAGATGTATCCATACAATATTCTTCCTAGGAGGTAAGCTTGCATCCTTAAGGACCATCCTGGATAGTTGTCCCTGTCAATTTGTCAATGAATGATGGAAATCCATCTCCCATTTAGCTTTGATATTGCTCTGATACCACTGGTGAGAGAGATGGTGGATAGATTCTAGAAATCAAGTGGTGTTGCAAATCCTTGCTTCACACCATCCAAGAAAACGTTGAGAGGTGTAAAGTAGACCTCTTAAGCTTCCCAAGGACTGCAAATAATCACCTAAGTGCTTTGGATTATGATCCTCAAATCAATGAATCAAAATAGATTAGTAGAAAATTCGACTATGAGTTAAGACGTGCTATTTTTATCTATACATATGCTCAGTAAAATGAGCAATGCTCTCAACCTACTAGCAATTGATCAAATTCCTTTTGGGAGTATTTAATTGACTTGGAAACTAGCAAAATGCAAATGATCAAAGTGTGCATGCCAAAGCCTTGCATCTGACATAGCCTGAGAATCATGTACTACATATGTTGAATCATTCATAGATTTTTCATAGTCTATGAGCTTATACATCCCATGAGATAAAATGTTAGAAGCAATAATCATGTCCCCATTTGACAGATCATGAACTCTACATCTGCCATCAACAAATTTCACAACCAAGCCAATCTTGGCTAATGCAAAAACTGATAATAGATTTTCCTTGATCGCTGACACAAATAAAGTATCCGACAAAGTGAAAGAACTACCATTAGTAGTAGTCATAATGATCTTACCAACTCCCACAACAAGATAAGAGGAGTTGTTGGTGCATGTAATAGTATTCCCTGTAGGGGTAGGCTCAAGTTAAGAGAAGAAACTACGCTGTGATTTTTGCTAAACCTGTAGTAGACTTTGAGATGCTTATACTAGCGAACCAAAACATGTATATATCTTTGGGACAAAAGATGAAATAGCCTACATAAGCACTACAATAGTGTGTTCGGAGGCCAAAACTAGCTCAGATTGCAATTTTGGCATGCACAACAAAGATGTTTTGGTTAGAACACACAATACTGAATGTATTACCAGAAGATCTTTGATGACGACCGGTGAAATTCTGTTGTTGGGCTACAACTTAGAGTTCAGTGAAAGTCTAATGTCCGATAAAAGTCTGATTGTTGATGATATTTCAGACGTTGTCAAAGATATTATTGCAAACCAAAAGACACAAAACACGCAGTGTGTGCAAACCGAATCTACGTTAGAAGTTATGATAGATATCACGAAAAGAGCCGATCTGGAAGCCGGTTATCATCAGAGAAGGTTGGAGAATGCCAATCGAATGGCACCTTGCACAATTCTGGCTATTTTGGAGTAGCAGGAAAGTGTCCCAAATAAAATATTTAGAACCTATTCAACCACTCAATTTGCAACTCCAGCAAGGTTTACCTGTTGTTATTGATCAAGTTTCACCCACTACCTCTCATTTTGCCAAAGTAGTGGATGTGCACAAATACTTCAATCCCAAAGCAATGGAAGATTTACAAGGTGGTCAATAGAACAAACAAGAAGGAGAACAAAAAAGGCAATTTCCAGCCCATGTAACTTATGCAAAGTTTGGAGGGGATTTTCTGGAGATGATTCTGATGCACATGTTTGAAGGTTCGAAATTACCTACAATGTACTAGACAATCCACATAAAGGTGAGTACAAAGCCATAGTTTTCCAATCCACAGTGGTTGATGAAGCACCATGATGATTGAAAAAATTTGACCCTAATCATTTTTGGCATTATGATGATGTTCGAAATGTTTTTTTTCAATAATTTTGGCTAAAGAAGAATGTTGGCAAATTTTTTTCTTTCCTATAGAACAATAGAAAAGGAATGAATTAGGGAGTGCAGGAATATGCTACCATCTTCCACACTCATCTGAGACAGCTACCACATGCAAATGCCAATTTTCCAAATGATGTAATAACACAGTGCTGTATAATGGGCTTAACCCATAATTATGATAGGTGATGATAATCAGGTGTATCAGCGAGATGACACTCGATCGAGATGGCTTTGCAACTCGAGCATAAAGTAGGTAGATTTGTAGAAGACCTTGAATGGGTAAAGACTTGTAAAAGCAGAGCTGAAGATCTCTTGAAACAAGTTTTTGTGTAAAATGCAAAAATCTAAGACCTATGGCAACGAATTGTGCCTTAAATCAGGTCTATTGTGCAATTTGCTAGAATGAGAGTTACTCCATACACATGTGTTTGTACAATGCTAAGGCACAAAATTGACCAGTAATAAACTATTGGTATATTCAGGTAGTGATGTGTGTGAACACTCTAAGACCGTTAGGGCACTTTTTTCCCTCTTTAGGATGTCTTTTCCCCAGCTTGAATATATGCCTATAGCCCTAATAAGTTACTTATCTTTGTACATTTCTTTGGCATTTCTTGTAGACTAGTAACGAGAAAGTAGTGTGGTGTCGCACTTCCACTTGCGGCACTCTTTCCTTTCGAGGTCGTGCCTTCACTGTCTTTACATTGTGGGATCCCCAATGCACTATTCACTCGAATGGGGTGTTTGTCACTTCAATACTTTGCATACGTCTCATTGGAATGTGTTATCAGCATGTAGTTGACTAGAACAACTGCCTAGTAACAACCAAAGGAAATTTTATATACATGTCATGCTCAAACCTATGAAGGTGGAAATCAGTCATTCGCTCAGTGATATGAGCAGTCAACCATAAATCTGTCATGCTCAAACTTATGAAGCTGGAAATCTGTCATTCTGATATTAGCAGTGAACCATAAATTGTGAAATTTATAAGATGAGATATGCACTGCTGTCCCTATAGTCATGTAATCAAACAAAAAAGATCTAATGCAAAAACATTTAATCTAAGTGTGCAGCATACTGCCACTTCTTTCATTTACGAGATGGCTCTCTGTCCTAGAATGATTACTCACAGAATCTCAAAAAAAAGGCAAATCTCTTTGTATCGCTAGGCATCAGCAAGTCCACCTCCATGCCGAACTCTCTGTCAAGTAGGTTTGCAAGCATATAACTTTCATACGGGCATCTATTTCATAGAAACTGTATTATACAACACCCACCCATTATGTCGTCATAAGCTACAAACTGAGTAGCTCTGCCTATCAAATTTCTTATGTATTACCTTTGATTAGCTTCTCACACACACTTTAGTTGAAATGGAGGAAGAAGAAGCTGTGTTGCAGCCAATAATTATTGTGGAGCACAACTCAGCAATGAAACAACGCACTGTGATAGCGCGAGAGGGTAGTAAGTTATGGACTGTGTGCAAGCCAACTAGCTTTGTGTGTTCTTCCCTGCTTTGTGAGATTCGGGGGATCGTGGGTGCTAAATCCGTTCATCTGTACAATTGTTTTCTTTTATTTTAATTGAAGTCTAGAGAGTAAGCTATTGCCGGACTTTCTTTTACATTAAAAAAAAAAGTGGATGGTCGATATTCGTGACAAATTTCACAAGAATCTTAAGATTGTTATCAAGTGCTATATGACTTCTGAGCATGAAAGAATCTCTCAAGGACATGACATGTTATATCTATGACATAAGGCGACCGCAAATTGAAGTTTGAAGCGTCAGTAAGGGAGTACCTTTCATTGCTCCAAGGCAGATATGGATCGTACCACTATAGGAAGTTTATGAAAAAGCATAAGACAAAAGTCGATGGGTTATGCACGGTATGATCCTGACTCGTCCTTGCTTCACGTGGTGATTATGTGTATCATAGAAGCCTTGCGTGTGTGGTTGTATCCTAAGAGAAGTATTTCTTAGAGTGAGGCTCTGATACCACATATTGACTAAGAAGCTTCAAGCGCATCCATCTTCATGCCCAACAATCCGAACAATAAGAGACACAGGGAGAAGAGAAACACAAATCTCACTCTTGGATAAGGTAGAGAGAAGAGAGAGAACCAATCACACAAGCGCATGGATCTCAAAGTGGAATTAATTGTGACTTAAATTAAGTGACCAATAAAGGTCACGACTTATACAAAAGTAGAGGATCTTTTGGCCAATCAAAAGACGATAAAGGGAAGATAAGATTTCTCTCTTATGTGGAGAGGGTTCACGCATAAACTACAATAAGCTCATAGTCAAAAAATGGTCCATAATAGCATGGTGCAAGTTTAAGTTTAGGATGTTGTAGACTATTTTTCAAACATCGTTTAATGATATGTAACCATACCAAATCATTTTCATTAAATTCTTTTGCTGGCCAATTTTTATTAACCTTATGAGTGTAATGTTCTTAACTTTTCTTGATGTCCTCATGAACTTTGCGAAGTATATAAATATGATCTTCAACAATAGAATCAACCATAGGAATTTCAATTCGAGTGAGTGACGTGGAAATGGGAAGTTTTTTGCCATTAAAGAATTTGAAAGGCGCATGACCAATAGTAGTATGTTTTGTGTTATTGTAAGAGGTAATGGTAATTTATTATCCCAGTTAATTGGATTATCTAGTGAATAACAATGCAATAAAACAATAATAGTGCTATTTGTGGCTTCATGAGGTGCAAACAAGGTCTTTTTACATGGCATGAATATGCATGTTTACTAAACCTATTTTCCAAATCATTTCATGAGATGAATTCATAGGAAGAACAGTAATAAAATCCATACAAATTTGTTCCAATGGTTCATTGGGAATAGATAGTGACATTAACAATTCAAATTCTTTAGCATGATGATGTTTAATGTGCTAACACACAATGCATTGGGAAACATAATGGCAACATCTTTTTCCATATTTGGCCAAAAGAAGAAATCTTTACAAGTAGAAATAGTGCTTTGTATGCCTCGATGTCTTATAAGGTGGTTCATGTATCTCTTTCATAACAAAGTCCATAAAAGCTTGAGTGATGCATAGTTTATGTTGAAAATACAAAAAAAACCATTATGAAGAGTATACCTATCATTAGTAAATGATGCAAAATTATGGAAAGCATTCCATGCACATGAAAAATATAGATATGAAGCATAAGTAGGAGTCATTTCATGAAATGAATGAATATGGATGGAAAAAATATTATGGATAGAAACAAAATGTGACTATGGTGATGAAAAACAACTAAGAGCATCAACTACAACATTAGCTTTTTCACATTGATATTTAATCATAGGCAAAAATTTTTGAATAAAAGAAGCCCATTTAAAATTTCTATAAGAAATCAATGGTTGATGTAATAAATGTCCTATAACTAGAGCATTTGTAAGTCTGAAGGGCATTACCATAAATTCATAATGGTTGGTTTGAGTCTTAAAAGTAGTCTTGTAAATAAGACTACAAGTCATACATATCTGATGATAACCAAATTTAAGGTCAATCTTGCTAAAGATATAGGATCCTCAAAGTTTATCTCACAATTTCCCTATCCAAGAAATGATTAGTAATTCTTAGCTGTGATTTTGTTGAGGGCTCTATAGACAATGCACATCCTATAGGTTTTATTCTTTTCTCAACTAAAAGAACATGTGCTCCAAATGGAGAAGAACTAAGCCTTATAAGTCCTTTTTGAAGTAAATGTTTGACTTGGTTTTTTAATTTCTTTTTTGTGGAATGGTCCATGCCTATAACGTGCTTTATGAGGATGATAACTACCAAGAATTATATCTATACTACAGTCAATGGATCCTCGAGAAATGTTGGAATCTGAGGTCTAAGGAAGCACACAAACAGCATAAGGAAGAAGAAGAAGAAGAAGGTTGGAGCATAACACCACACACGATAAATTATCAAGTGAATGTACAAATATAAGTAACCAATTACGATTATAGGTGCATATATAGGCCAAGGGAAAAAGACCTCCTAAAGAGGGGAAAAATACCCCAACTTTCCTAAGTGTCTTCATACACATCATTACCAAAATATATCAACAACATTAGGAAAAAAGGTGAACCCTGGATGGGCCTTTTAGCTCAAAGAGTGATTAGTGATGGACCAACAAGAAGAGGGTGGTGGCCACAGTCTATACCCTATAAAATACTAGGCTGAAGGGGGAAGAGGGGACAAGATTCCTCTATGTTCAGGGTTGTCTTCTAGAGAGAGAAGAAATCTCGTAATCAGGCTGGGCCCAAAAATTCAAAATTTTTTAAAAGTTGTAAAACTCATCATAATACCATTAAATGACCTCCATATCACTTTTCAGGGTCAAAAGTGTTATTTTTGACTTCTAATTCAAAATCCGTGCATATTTGTGGACTAAAAAAGTGACTTTTTTCAAAATGACTCAAAAAACTCTATTTTCCCTCTTCAAACTCCCATTTTCATACCCAAAACCCAAAAAGTCATATTTTTCACCTCTATTCCCTCCATACCATACAACAGAAGCATTGTTTCTCCTCCTACCATTCTCCCAACTTCTGCAGCAATGACAACAACTCTTACTCCCATGGAAAGCTCCAGAGCTCGTAGGAGACCAAAGGACGAAGTTCACACAATGACGTGCCACAACATCAAAACAATGGAAGGAAGTTGGCTACCACAAGAGTTTTGCAAAGGTGCATGGGTGTACATGCAGCCATCTGGACTTGGTCCTCATCGTGTTCGAGATCGTGGAAATTTGGATCTTCATTGGAAAGGTAAGCTCTTAGGCTTCAAGCAGCAAACACATGGTGGGATGGTTGCTATTGTACAACATGTCTTCACAGTTTCAACCATGAAGTTAGAAAACTCCAATAGAATTAGATATCCAATCCATTGTGAGTATTTCTATTTTCTCAATGCTTCATGGTGTTAAATGTCTTAATTACTCATCTCATATGTTTTTCATTGCTACAGTCATATTTCCTTCTAGTTTAGTGGAAGAGCAACCACTTCATAGTCTCACAGGAACTTTCAAAGCATTACATGCAGACATTGGGGCATTAGTGTTTCCAGATGTACCTCCTGCTAAACTTATTCGTGAAAGGATCTTCTTTTACACTCACGAGTACATTGTTCCTTCCACAGATGGTGAATATGGAAGGTTGGAGATTATCAAAGTTGACTCTCTTCTTAGTTTAGAGTGGCCAAAACCTGATTTTTGGTCCATATCATCTTTCAAGCGTAAGATGGTGATGGACATACATAACTCTTTGAAATTCACACGCGTATCTAGATCAATAGGTCTTCATTGGACTCTACCAATCCATTGCTTTGTTTTCATATTTCAAGGCATTCCTTTTGTAGAAACTCCTACAATGTTCCTATGTAAAGATATTACATACGAAGCAGTAGAAGGATTGTTAGGGGAAAACTGGGGTTATGTAGAAGGATTGTCAAAAGGGGATAGATATCGTTGTAGAATTGGTGACACAGGTATAGGGTTTCGCTATTTAAAACATCGCACCTCATTGTACATCAGATTTTATTATGATCGTTGGATGTGTAAACTAGGAGAGTGGATACCTTTGCAAAGCTCGGAGGGATCTTTAGCTTCATTTGAAATTAATGTGAAGTTACCAAACAATGATATGGAGGTGGTTTTAGTTAATCAACATTGGAACTTGGCCAACTTGAGAGAGCACTTACTTATCATGGGATATGACGATCTTCATGATTTCAAATTTCGAATACGAGGGAACAAGGTAAGAGTTGTATTCCATATATACATATAGATATATATATATATATATATATATATATATATATATATATATATATATATATATATATATATATATATATATATATATATATATATATATATATATTATTCTATCACTATTGTTCATGATTTGAAAATGTTTTACTCTTTTATGAATTGTCCACAGATTGGAAAGAGATTGGAAGACAAAATCAAGGTTCTTGCAGATTGGAGCATGGATGGAACTGACATTTCATTGTCATAACTCTTTTTTGTAAAGATACTGTGAAACCTGTAAACAAACCTATTTTTGCAATGAAAAATTTTTCACATTTGCTTCAAGGATATTTTGGCCACATTCTACTTGTATCTGTAAATTCTCAAGGTTTTTCTTGAAAGAGCATTCTTATTGTTTATTTCCTTTGATGTGATCTCGAATGTCAAAGTTTTCCTTTTCAAGACTCTTATGTTTTAATTTAAGGAAAAGTCACTTCTATGAAAAAGTGGGACCCATCACTCAAAAATTCTAGAAAAGTTATAAATAGGAGTCCTCTCTCCTCATTTCTCACTTTTGCAACCACATTGAGTGTTAGAACAGTCTGCATTTGCAAGCTATGGCTTCCACCTCTGTACCTACTAAGAGTGCACGCCACAAGTTTCTAGAATTTTTGGAGGATTCAGAGTACAAAGGTCAACATGACCTATATGATCTTCTCTCCAAGGTTCCTGACCTCCATGGAACCGTGCAAATGAATGCCGATGCTTTGGAGGAGCTACTTCAATATATGCAAGTTCATATATTGCGTTTCTCCATTGAAATACCACCATATGATGGAACTTGGGTTCCATGTGACCTTCTCACCTACATTCACAAAGGTGATGAGGCTTTTGCAAAACGATTGAAACGGTTCCAGGCAATTGCAGAGGAAGCAGGGCACCTTCTTGATGAAACTGTGCCACTTATAAGGAAATTGAATAGGAAACGCAAGATGGGTCCAAAATATCTTTCATTCATTGCTGCCACAATTTTCTTTGTGAATGAGGAACCAGAACCAATTCCTCATGAGATCCCTCATCTTCTTACAGGTGGTTTTGTCGAGGATAAAAAGGAACCACCTCAAGAACCCTTGAATCTCCTATTAGAGAGAGAAGCTATTGAGAAAACTTATCCTCTTGGTGTGGATGATAAGTTGAAAGAAGTGCCTAAGCCATCCACCTCTTCGGAGCCAGAAGCAACTATTCCAGAGGTGGAGATTGAAACTTTTTCAGTGGTTCTTGTCGAGGGACAAGAATATTTGTTTTTACATGATGTAGAGAAGGCATTTGGGCTACGGCTTGATGAATGCCTAAGTTTGTTTTGTACTTTGTCAGAGTGTCCTTTGGATAGTACCTCTGAGTTGTTGGAGAAAAAGTGTTTGCCATTTGGTGACTCAGTGGCCGACACAATAAAATTGGTTTGCAATGACATACTCACAAGTGAACATGAACATATCACAGAAGAACAATTTAATAATGCACAAGAAAGGATATTGGAATCAAAAATTCCCTCCTCACCAGTAATCGAGCAGAGTGGGATGTCCCACTCCAGCATTAATTTACAACTTCAAGAGAGAGGAGAAGAAGAAGATAGAGTTCAAGATGTAAGTATCTTCAATTCATGTCATTCATTCTTACAAACACATGCAGCTACTAATCATAAAACTTTGTGCAGGAGGTGATTGAAGTCGACAAGTTTGCAGCAAGGAGCGGAGGTGATCGAGTGGCTCGTGGAGGTGGCTCATCCCTTGCAAACTACATTGGGAAACTTCCCAAAGACCATTTTGTAATTATCCATAAAGAGTTCAGTCCTCAGGGCCACTTCATGACATGGTGTCTAAAGGCCTTAAGTAAATTGCTTTGTTTATCAACCATTACACAGGGGACTAATTGTATCTTTTTAGTTAAGAAATCCCTTGTAACTACAACCTTAGGTTCCAACTTCCGTGGAAAGGTCTTAGGCCAAATAGGTATATCTCTAGGTCTAGGTGTTAGAAGTGTTGATCAAATAGCAAACTCAATTTTGACTTACACCCTACCCATGGCTTTGGAGCGTCGAAAGAGAGTCATTGAGAAACTCAAAGCCAATTGATGTAAACAATTGAATTAATATCAAATTTTCACTTTGCTTTATTTACAATTGTCTCAAGTATTTCTTTTTCAGTATATTATCTAAAACTCTTTTGCACCTACATGTGATGTATTGATGTCATGTAGGGCATTGGGAGGACCTTTAGTTTCATTCTTTTGGACTCTTGATAATATCCCTGTACTGAAATTTCTTTTTTATTTAAGGTCATGTAGGTCTTGTAGGGCATTAGGAGGCCAAATAAGGCCCTGCCACAGAAACGCGGGAGAAGGCCCTGCAAAACGTTTGCAGGGCCTTCTCCCGCGTTTCTGTGGCAGGGCCTTATTTGGCCTCCTAATGCCCTACAAAACCTTTAGTGTATATATACTCGTAGTTAGGAACTAGTTAGACTTGGTAGGTAGGTGATCTTAGAATCATATAAACCAAGCTAGTCTAGCCACATGATATGGGATTCATGAGGGTTCACTTAGATTAAAAGAGTTCCATACGAGATATCGAATTAATATATCTAGTTGATTGAAAGTGCGTTTTTATGGATTGGAGATGAGAAAAATGGTATGGGAGGTGGGGATTATCTCCCTTAGTACTCTTGTTCTATGTGCAAGAAGAGAAGGGCTCCTCATTTATGCGAATACCTTCTCAATAGAAAGGAAGGATCAAAGGACATGATCACTAAAATTGTCACATTATGTGGTCATGAGGGAATTTGGTTTAGTAGGGAAACGTGTTCTGAATATGTTCCCACATAGTGATCATCCCAGGATGGGAACTTTATATCTAATGAAAATTATTCATATTCATGGAATATCCAAATCTTGAGAAGATATGCCTTTTTATTCATATGGCCTCCTAATGCCCTCTGATGCACTTTCAAAGGTTTTGTAGGGCATTAGGAGGCCAAATAAGGCCCTGCCACAGAAACGCGGGAGAAGGCCCTGCAAACGTTTTGCAGGGCCTTCTCCCGCGTTTCTGTGGCAGGGCCTTATTTGGCCTCCTAATGCCCTACAAGACCTACATGACCTTAAATAAAAAAGAAATTTCAGTACAGGGATATTATCACTAGATCAAAATGACAAGATAAGAAAACAATCATTCATATATGAGAGATTATCACAAGAAAACACATGGAAATGTAAAATGACTGCTCATGTTTCATTCTAAATAATGAGATTATAAATGGAATAGAGGAAAAGTGCTAATGTTTCATTGAAAATGGCAATATTTACAAAAAATCTCTTGTCCATAGAGATCAGTTACAAAACTTAGCTACAATCACCCCTAATTCTCCTAGCTAATTGTATGTCCTTCGGTTGTATAGTGACTCGCTTAGCATGGATGGCGCACAGGTTGGAATCCTCTAGCATTGATATCAAAAATGCTTCAGCTGCCTCTTGTAAAGCTTCTAAAGCTAGAGCTTGGATCCTTAACCCTGCACAATACCTTTGTAACTCTTCTTTGACCACCCTTGCAAAGGGTCTTCTAGGTATGAGAAGCTCAGCTGTCTTTTGATAGTGCCTTATCTCTGCAAATGCCTTCGTATATCTTCTTCTTCGTTGTGGTGCTCTAGCTTGTGGTGGTGGTGGTGGTCTTCGTTGGACATTTTCTTGTGGTCTTGGTTGGGGTGGTCTACGACGAGGTTGAAAGAATTTCTTCTTCCGTTGCACGCGTCTTGAGCTTTCTCCTTGTTCAGGATGTTGTTGCTGGCTTTGCTCTCTCTCTTGATCATTGGGTATGGCCCCCTGATTTGATGGTAGTGTCTTTCCCGCTACAGTAACCCTATGATTTGTAGGTATTTCTTCGTTACCCCATGGTGGCAATCTTTGACTCTCATCACTTGCTTGTGAACCTTGTTGAGACACATCCTCATGCGATTCATCAAAATCATCATCAGAAACTACCTGTCTATGAGCACGCTCCTTCACCCTTCTCTTTGTTGGTCTCTTTGGTGATGGAGGCTCATCATATGATGATGGTGGTGATTGGGGTTGATTTACGGCCTTTTCCCTGGATTGCCCATGTTCCACTTGTTCATGCAACTGTTCACTCCCAGAGGTATGGCCACCACCTGTTTCACGATGGGATGCAGAGTGCGAGACACTACGTCGCCTTTTGTGGTGATTCATCCATGGTGGCTTCTGAGTGCCTTGCACATAGCTAGGAAAGTTAATGGGATCCTTCCTTGCAGTTTGCTTTGTTCGTGCCATCCTCTATAGTGCTAGAATGTTGAAATGAGACAATGAGTCTCCTTTTATAATGTTTCACTTAAAAAGGTTCTGTTCACACCTGAATGGACAAAAAATAGTTTAAAAATTAAAAATTACCTGAAAAAATTGCAAAGAAGAGATTAGTGTGTAGCAAACCTTATGAATTATTCAGAAAATGCCATGAATGTATTAAATGACTTCACTTCCATGATGAACCCTCTCGTGTTCTTGTAGCTCGCCATTGAGCATGACGTAAAGGTCCCAATGATGACTTCCATTTTTCACTAGCTAAGTTGTGTTGATGAAATCTTGCAAGTTTTGCAACTTTCGACTCCTTGGCTCGTTCCATTGCATATGTCCTTGAAAATGCAGTACGATAAAACCAATTAAACATCTCTTCCATATAGTTTGATTGCATTGCACCACCACCATGTCGTGTGTTCTTGAAGTAAACACCTCTAGCCTTGTAATGTGACTTCTCCATTCCTTGTGTACTAAAAATCTCCAATGAACCATATCGATGCATAAAAAATGCTCCATGTGCAAATAAAATATGCTGAAATGATATAAGTACATATAACACAATCTTATCAACAAGAAAATTGAAAAAATAAGAAAACTTACAATGTAATGTGTAATATTGCTCTCTCCCCAAGATAGGATGAAACACTTTGCAAACTCCATTAATGTATCTTGAAACAACTGACGGTCATTTTTGTTGGAGCTATTAAGACTCATTAAACCTACCAACTTATCTAAGCATGACCAAACCTTCTTTCGCCTATTACTAAGGTCAATTTGAGAATCATTATCAGTGGTGATCATGCACAAGTCTTTCCATAGCTCCCTGCATTCATTTTTCTTAGGGCTTACACCTGTTCTGAAAAATTTTCTTGCCTTCTTCCCTGTCATTGACACTTGTTGCAAACTATTTTGCGATTCACCAGGTTTTTTGACAACTAGAGTTACATTACCACCATGACAACCAATCGAATTAAGAAACTCTTCCAATTTTTTGATTGCTTGTACAGATTTATCAATTGGCTTCATGGAAAATGCATATTCTATGTGGAGCTTCAATAATCTATCAAATATTCTCATGAAAGCATGCAATGTGCAAAAGTGAACATTAACTAATGGAAATGGAATAATGGGATTCCAATATTTATCTAATGTGTCACGGTTAGGTATTTCTAACATTGGACACCTTAACAAAGGTCTATTCCATTCCGTGGAAGTAGGTGCATCTATGTATTCATCTAAGCTAGATAGGACTTTTTGTTGTCCCTTTGTTACTTTGTAGCCTCGAGTACAAAATGGACATGGATAACGAGCAGATGCACCTTGCTTGCAACCTAACATGCATTTGATAGTTTTTAAATCCCCACCCAAGTGCCAATCTATCTCAAAATCACCCAAGTTTTCTATGTGGAGCTTTGCACCATGAATTTGAGAAAGTATTACTTTAGTGATCCATGGGGTCCTACTAAAAATCCATGAAAGAACATCATTGGATTCTTTAGGTACTTCAATAGCACCTAACCACCATATTTCTTTCTCGGATTGAACACTATATGTAGACTTAGAGCTAGAGTTACAACTTTCATCAGATATGGCATTTCTGATAGCTTCATTCATGAGTGTCAAACTCAATCTCTCCATTCGTCGTCCCTTTATAATCTGGCATTCATCTAACTTCAATATAAACTGTAATTTGGTATTACAATCTGCATAAATTAGCAAAATCTTTATAACATCAAAACACAATGTATATCAAGGTAACAATAGTGCACATACCTGGTATAGTAGATTTGTAAAATTGAACCATTGCCTGTTGAAGCCTCTCCAAATCCACGAATATGTTGTTGTACTTTGTGTAAGGAAATCCATTTCCAACTGCGCTTTTCAACTCTTTTTTGGATGTAGATAAATGATAAATAGACATAGGCATAATATCCTCTATATATAAGTAGTTTCCAAGAATACTAGTTATATCTTCATTGGACATTGACTTCTTTAGCGATACCTTGTAAGGAGATGGAAACATATTCTGTAAAATACCTTCTCTTTCTAATGAATGCTTCAAAAGGTTGTACAATGCACTGTATCCTTTAGTACTAATTCCTGCTTCATCACATACCATCTGCACGTCTCTAGGAGTGATAATATCTTGTAACTTTTTTGTGAAATCTTTAATCACTTTCTTCTTGATTAGGTTTCCTATCCGTGACTCCAAAATACTAACCACCTGCTTGTTGGTCAAACAAGAATTTAATAACTTGAATTGATCCTCTGTTGTTGATGATGCATTAACATCTTCAACGAATGACCTACATAACAAGAAAAATATATATATATATATATATATATATATATATACATATAAAAGTCTTCCAAAAAGAGAAACGAATACAAGCCAAACCTTATTGCAAAAACTCGTCGTTTGCGTGCTCCACCACCAATTGAAAGAGAGTCAAAGGATGTTAATGATCGTCTCCTACGTCGCATCCCAAGTGGAGTCTCTCTCAAGTGTTGGACAGTGTTTTTAAATTTCTCAATTGTTCTCTCCTTTTCTTCCATATGCTTTTCAAGCTCTGCAAGCTTTTCTTGTAAAGATATGATTGTGCTTTCAAAAGTGACCAACCTTGTATGATTTAGTTGATATTGTTGAATCCAATACTCAGTAATGGAAGTTGAATGTGTAGATAATCGTTGACAATAACCTAAGAGCCCAGCTTTACCGGCACCGATGAACTGAAGTAAAGTTGAGAGGTTATGGAATGTTGGATGGTAAGAAGACATTGGATCAGGAGGGTATAATGAACCATGAGTCCAAAGATCAATATTCTTTTCTCCAGCTTCACGACGCTCATTTTGAGAGTTCACATCATTGTTGCATTGTGTATTTGGAGCAAACTCTCTGGGCACACGAACATGGATACTTGTTGATGCTGGGGCATGAGGACGTCCTAATGTGAGGTTTGTAATAGGTGTCAACACCATCTTTTCCAACAATTAAACAATACTGAGAAAGAGACCAGAAATTTGTTTGGAAGAGATGCTAGAGCATGATTTTCTCAAGAAAAGTTTGTTTTCTTGGATGAGGATGGGTAACAGTGTGTTTTTCCACTGAGAATAGCCAAAAATGTTGAAATTTTGAAAAAGTCATTTTTTGGGTGAAGAGTAGTTACGGATTTGATGATGTGGCACTCTACTTTTGGAGGGATTTTAAAAATATTGCTTTTTCAAAAGGAAAATTAAAAACTAAACTCAAAAAAGGTCACTTCTGACATATATATTAAAAAATGAGCCCTTTCAAGTAAATAAACACTGAAATTGAGACTTTTAAAAAAAAATCATTTTTTTATTCCCATACATGCTCGAGTTTGATGATGTGGAAAGTAGATTCCCTTTCTCTCTCTCTAAAAGAAGAGAGAGAGGAGCCTAGTAAGCCTTAAAAAAAGCCTACTCCAGCCTACTAAAAAGTGCCCTATTAAATGCACTTTGTCCCCTTAGACAACAGCAGAATGAGGCTTAATCCCTGAAAATTAGGGATCCTTACAAGGCCCATGCAGGGTTCACCCTTTTTCCTAATGAATCCCCCCTTTGAGTGATGCGGTGAATAAGGAACTGGCACTCATGTATATGGAAGTGCCAAGCTATGTGGAAAGAGATCAATCCACAAAATAAAGTAAGCCCAAAGCTTTGTAGAAAGCTTCAAACTTCTCCCTAGGCATAGCCTTTGTGAAAAGAACTACAACATTAGACTATGTGGGCACATATGCCAAACTGATCTCTCTAGTAGAGAACCTCTCCTTGACATAATGATAGTGCAAATCAATGTGCTTTCTATGAGCATGGAACATAGGGTTCCTCACAACTGGCAATGCACTCTCACTATGATTGAAGATGGTGGTGGCAGAAGATTGACCATGACCTAAATCAGCCAAAAGAAATTTGAGCCACACACACTCAACATTCATTATGAAAGCTACCCTATACTGAGCATCACAACCAGAAGTGGCCATAGTAGGCTGCTTCTTGCTCAACCAAGATATGCATGATCTATGAATATTAAAGCAAAAACCACTGGTGGACACATGAGTGTCTTAGCAACCAACGCTATTTTGAGTAAGAAAAAGCATGTAAATCTAGTGGTGGCGATCCCCCCATGGGATAAAACAATCCAAGTAGTTGAGTACCACTCAAGTAGCAAAAGATGCGCTTAACCGCCTACCAATGCTTGATGCCTAGAAATTGCATTAACTTGCTCATATGAGAGACAACAAGTTGAGTATGAGTCCATATTATGCATAAGTAAATCAAACATCCAACAGCTTGTTGATAGAGAAAAAAATCAAATGCGTCTCCAACATCATGAAGACTCAACCATAAACTTATTTCCATAAGAGTGGCAATAGTTTTGCAATCTTCAAGGCTAAAATGATGCAATAAGGTGTCAATATATTTTGTTTGACACAAAGCTATTCCCCCATCAACTTGCATAAATTTAATGCCAAAATAATGATGAAAATGCCCCAAATCATACATCTCAAAAGAGGCATGCAAATGAGCCTTAATTTAGGAATGCTCTTGCGATTAGAACGAGTGAGTAGCATGTCACCAACATACACAACACGAATTAGTACATCATCTACACACAATGTATAAGGCACTCTCGTTGGATTTTTCTCAGAACCATGTGCAATCAAGTAGGAATGTATCTTTTCATACCAAGAACGTGGTGCTTCCTTCAAACCATATAATGCCTTTTTCAAGCTCCACACTTTTTTTTTTCATGCCTTTTTTGCAAAAAGAAACTGGATTGAAATGCATACAATTCTTATTGTAAGTCATCATTTAGAAATGCAGTTTTAATGTCCAATTGATGTAAATTCCAACCATGATGAGCTACAAGTGCACATATGCTATGAATGGTGGTCATCTGACATGTTGGTACAAAGGTCTTATCAAAATCAATGCCTCTTTCTTGAGCATAACCTGACAAGTGTTTCATCAGGTTTACACCTCAGCTTGTATACCCATTTAGTGCCGATGGCATTTTTCCCTAGAGGAAAATCACATAAAGATCAAGTACCCTTCCTCAAAATATCAACATATTCTCATTGCATGGTATCCATCTAATTTTTTGAATTTTGTCATTCATCAAAAGTAGAAAGCTTATTCTCATCATAGAGACTAGAGGTAGTCATTGCATAGTAATCTCATGCAAAAGAAGCAGTATGAGATCCTGAACCAATATAATATGACAAAGTTGCATCTAATTTGCTATCTCGCAAAGTTTGCACCAACCATTTAGGCATAGTTTTCACCTCCTCTATATTGGCACTCTCATCAACAAGTGCATCATGTAAATCTACATCAAAAATGGAATGATCTAAATCATCATGTGGAACCTTTAAAGGCTGAAAATTTGACTCATTTGGACGAGCACTTGACTATCCACTTGTAAAAAGAGGTAGCAAAGTGTCATCACATCTTTGGAGCTAGTTTATGTCTCCTTAGTACATTAAAGTAATGTCTCAATTTCATCTTCCAAAAAACCAACATCATGGCTAACCAAAATGTGTTTAGTTTGTGGATGATACAAAAGATAGCCTTTGCTTTCAAAATTGTACCCAACAAAAATACATTTCACTAATTTATCATCAAATTTCATGCATTGTTGTTTAGGTACTAGTGCATATGCATGACAACCAAAGACATGCACATGAAAAACAGATGGCTTGCAGTCATGCCAAGCCTCAGTTTTAGTGATCGATTCTAGTGCTTTAGTGTGACACTTGTCAAGTACATATGCTGCACATATAACAACCTCAAGCCAAAAGATATGTGGTAAAGGTTAACTTTTGACCATACACCTTACCATCTCCATGAGAGACCTATTCTTTCTTTCAATAACTCCATTTTTTTGAGGTTTATATGGAACTCTACTATGATGTTTTATCTTGACCTCAACCAAAAATGCATTAAAATTAAAAGAAATGTGTTCCCCTCCTCGATCATAATGGAGGGATCCCAATTTACATGCTAATAGATTTTCAGCCATAAGCAAAAAATGTTTACATAAACACTTTGGACTCTGCTTTCAATGGGTACTACCATGCATGCCTAGAAAAATCATCAATAAAAGTCATGAAGTAGAGGTAGTTCCCAAAAGAATGTGTCTAGGTTGGACCACAAACATCACTATGGACAAGCTATAATTTATGAGAAGAGCATGGTAGGTCAGGTAGACTTGGAAACCCTACTTTCCAGATTAAATATAAAATTTTCTTCTTTCAAAGGCTTAGCTCACGAAGATCTGGACAAGCATATTAGGAAGTTTTTAGCACTATGCAAAACAAGAGGCTTGATGGGAAGAGAGGATGCCTTTTTGATACTCTTCCCTGCCACATTAGAAGGATTAGTAGATAAATGGTTTAGCTAGTTTGCTAAAAACCATTTTACCACTTGGGACTTAATGAAAGATGCATTCATTCAAAACTCAATTCCAGCATGGAAATACTACAAAGATCATCATAGAGGAATTAGAAAACTTGAGACTTGGTTCAGGTGAAAAGTTCCCAGTGTTCGTAACTAGTACCAAGGTACTAATGGCTAAGTTGCCAGATCCTCCACATGATTTCTTTATTGAGAAATGGTTAGCTAAGATACTTCGAGTGACCACACAATGTAAAATCAAGGAATTAGTGTTGCCAACAACCTCCGTAGAGGAGTTCATCAACACAGCTACACGAATGGAGCAAATAAGGCAACAATATGGAGCAAGCTCTTCTCAACTACACTATTCTACAGAAATGGAGGATCCAGTAATCCAACTAAGGAGAGATCTGGAGGGTTTAAAAAAGAATAAGCCCTATAAAGAGGAGGAGAATGCTATTACTCAGTTGAGGAGAGAGATTGAGGCATTGAAGCTACAAAAGGAAGAGGAAGGCCAAGCAGAAGAGGTGGCTCAGCTTCGATACATGTGTAGATAAAACACAAAAAGAAAACTTCATAGGTACCAATGATGCCATTGGACATGCATTCAGAAGGGCTCATGAGGAGATTGATAAGCCCATTGGAGCCCATGCTCTTAAGGAATCAAAATCTTCACATCTACTCAAGTCCTTGAAAAAAGAGGTTAGTATTTTTTATTTGATAAAGATGGATGGGAAATTCAGTTCAGAACTCTTGCACATAATTGATGAGGCTTCCACAACAAGTTTAGTGGCAAAGGCTGATGTTATGCATAATAAGAAAATTGTGGGGGAAGCACCCCTCACAGATTACAAGAGCCCTCGGCTAACAGTCTCTATCAAAGGGCATGAGTTTCAACGAGTTATTGTGGATGGTGGTTCTGGCATTAACGTGATGCCTGAACATACCATGAAAAAGATTGGACGACATCCTTCAAGACCTGCCAACTTCAGTGTAACACTGGCAGACCAAAGTACAGTCAGACCTATGGGAGTAGTCCCTAACATTCGGATGGAAGTACAAGGTAACACATTTTTCTTGGACTTTGTAGTTATAAGATTGCCAAATGTGTAGGGAGGGTTTCCTCTATTAATTGGAAGACCCTGGCTAAGGCATGATAGTGTAATACATGATTGGGTCAAAGATACCATGTGGGTCCAATAGAAAGGTGTTGAATTAAGACAATTATTGTTGGAAGAAGGTCTTGATCAATAAGGATATACCAGCATGATGCAATCAGTTGGTATACACATAGATATGGACTATATAGACAATCAAGAAGGTAAGGAAGTGGATCTATATGATGAAGAAAATATGGTTGCATGGTTAGAAATAGGGAATTCTTTTCCTTGCTTTGGGATTTTTCCATCTAACTCAGACACAGAAGAAGGGTACTTAGAAAAAGAGGAATAAATTCAAGTAGCTAGGTTGGGAGAGCCAGCAAAAGACCACAGAAGGGGAAAGAAGTCTCCTTTATACAACAATATAGAGGACGTTGTTTCTTTGGATTGCAACCAAAAGGAAGGTTTAGAGTTAAAAGGTAAGAAGAAAAATATAGAAGAGGATTCATTACCACTTCATGAGATCCCTCCAGGATGGATTCAAGAGGAAGAACTGCAACTAGACATCCAAGATGTTCCTGCTTATGATACCGTAGCTATGTGGGACAATGTAACTAAGGATGCTACTCAGGATGGACTTACCGGTAGCATTGTAAACAGACATCCATTGAAGGAGGTTCAGTTGGGCAATGAGGATCAACTACGTCCCATTTTACTAGCCAAATGGATAGGGAATCATCCGAAGGTGCTCTTAAAGGTAACACCTTTCATGAAGTCATTTGCAAACATCTTTGCTTGGCACTATAAGGATTTAGAAGGAGTACCACCTAGTTATGGAGAGCACAAAATCCCTCTCATTGAAGGAGCAAAACCAGTGAGAGGTAAGAGTTATAGGCTGAATCCTAAATATGTTGAAGCTGTTTATTTGGAAATTCAGAAAATGGAAGATGCAGGAATTATCGTCCCTGTAGAGCATTCAAAATGGCTATCTCCTATGGTAATTGTTCCAAAGAAAAACACTAAAAAGATCAATATTTGAGTGGACTTTAGAGCATTGAACAAGGTCACCATCCCAGATGGATTTCCAATGCCATTTGTTGAGCATGTCATAGAAGAAGTAGTTGCACATACATTTTACAGCTTCATGGATGGATTTAGTGGATATAATCAAATATCCATCCACACTGAGGATCGAGAGAAGACTGCATTCATTACACCTTGGGGAACTTATGTATATTTAAAGATGCCATTTGGACTGAGAAATGCCCTAGCTACATTCAATCGAACAATTAATCTCATTTTTGGACCATTGCTGCTAGAATCTCTCATAATTTTCATGGATGATTTTTCATCATTTTCACGTACTCTTGCAGAGACTCCATTGGATGTTTATAAAAGCATCTGATTCAATTACAACAAGTTTTTAAGAGGTGCACAGAAACAAAGTTGAAATTGAACCCAAATAAATGTCATTTTCTGGTGACTAAAGGTACCCTCCTAGGACATGTGGTATCCTCCAAAGGTATGGTACCTGATCGAGAAAAAATTATATCTATATTAAAGTTAGCTAGACCTAAATCTCCAAAAGATATTCAAAGTTTTCTAGGACATATAGGGTACCACTGGAGGTTTATTAAAATGTATGCAGAAATAGCTCGGCCATTGGCTAGGCTTACAGGCAAGGAAGTACCTTTTAAATGGGAAGAAGAGGAGGAAAATGCATATCAAACATTAAGGTCAAGGTTAGTAGCTGCTCCCATTCTGATCACACCTAAGTGATCAAAATGTTTTCATATACATGTAGATGCTAGTGCATATGCAGTGGGGGCAGTTTTGACTCAACATAGTGAAGAATACAAAGTGGATAGATTAATTCAATATGCCAATCAAATTTTAACCAAAGATGAAAAGAATTATAGCACCACAGAAAGGGACGCCTTAGCCATGGCTTTTGTTGTCCAAAAGTTTTGTCATTACTTGCTTGGAGTGAAATTTGTTATCATAACTGATCATCAGTCACTCAAATACTTACTGAACAAACCACAACCTATTGGTAGGATATGGAGGTGGTTAGTGCTGTTCTAGGAATTTGATTTTTCTGTAGTCCATAGAACAGGTAAAGAAAAGGTTATGGCAGACCACTTATCCAGGATCAACATGATGGATCAAGCAATTGGAGTAAATGACAATGAAGGGGGGGGGGCACATTAGGATGGAGGGAGGGGGTTTGGGTGGTGAGGAGGGGAATTTGAGGAGAGGGGGCAGGATCTATAGGCAAGGGGGGGTTTGGTGGAGAGGTGAGGGAGGAAAGTGGGTGTGAAGGTGCAGGGTTCGAAGAGGAAGGATGCAAGGGAGGAGCTGGGTGGTACAGAGTAGACGATGGGAGGATGGGGAGACGGAGTGCATGCCAGCAAGTTGTATTTGACTTATGAATGACATAATTGATTATAATCATACAAATTTTGATGCACATAAACCTTTTATGAATTATAAGGATTGTTTTATGTTATATTATCCATTGAAACTACCACTTTATTGTTTATATACTTTGGTTGTGATGTGTGTGAACAGAATTAAGATCATCGAGGCACTTTTTGTCCTCTTTAGAAGGTTTTTTTCCTCCAACCTATGCATATGCATATAACCCTAATGGTTTACTTATCTTTGTACCTTCACTTCATAATTCATTATGTCTGGTGTTGTCCTTCAAGATTCTTCTTCTTCTTCCTTATGTTGTTTGTGTGCTTTGGAACACCTCAAGCTCCAACAATTGGTATCAAAGCAAGCCATTGCTTCATCTAGGGCATCGTCAACATCCCTTTGAGCACATTCTTATAATCATACAAAAATTGGTACAAATACTTAGGGCGATTAGAAGTTCAAAATGGCTTCACTCTGTGGTGTCAAAATTTTGATGTGAACTCATTTTGGCCTTCGAACACATTGTCACAATTCTTGTGCAAGAAATTTCATCTTTTTGTGCCAAACATAAATATAGGTTTTGGTTCGCCAGTACAAGAACCTCAAAGTCCATTACAAGTTTAGAAGAGCTTGATAGGGTAGTTCTTTTCAACTTTTTGAGATTCAATCATTTTTCGACATTAGGGTATTTAGTTAGTAGCCATGGCTAAAAGCAGTGATGTATTCTCTATGTTGGTTGTTGCGGATAAGTTGGATGGAACGAATTACCCGTTATGGGCATATGATGCATTATGTATGGTAGCAAAAGGGCCATGGAATATTTTGCATGATATCGAAAAATGTCCTACTACACCTGTGAATACAGTTATTGAAGGTGATCTAGATGGCGTTGAAGATTATGATCTTCAGATTCCCCTATTCGTGTTGTGCTTCTTGTTGCACCTACTATAGTGTAACTTTGTTGGGATGGTAGAGATGCTCAGGCACATGCATTCATAGTTTTGCCTGTCAAAAATGCCATTATCCCTCACATTCACTCTTGTAAGATAACAAAGGATGATAAGGATACACTTACAGCCTTATACCATGCAAGAAATGAGTCTCATTTTTCTTACCTCCAAGAATATTTTGAGAGTGAGCACATGAATGAAGGAGATCCCATGGAAAGTTTTTTGAAAAGTCTCAAAGATTTGAAGGAGGTTGATTTTTGTTGATGAAGTCTTGCCAAACAGTTCACTTGTGTAAATTGTTTGTAATGTTCTTCTAGATTCATATCGGAGTCTTGATTGTACTCTTAGATTGATGATGAATGGCAATCGAACTACATTAACATTTGAGGAGTTAGCCTCTGTTTTGTTTCAAGAAGATTAGTTCAAGTAGAATAGGTCTATTGTGTGTATTGCATATCAAGATTTCTTAGTTAGTTAGAAGGGCAAAGGTAAATGGAGCTCATCTACTAGTAGCAAAAATCTGCAAATGTTGCATGATTGAAGAAGGAAGACGAGAAGAAAACGAAAAAGAAAAAATAGTTTTGCAAATACTATAAGGGAAATGATCATGTCATAAGAGTTGTCCAAAACTGCCTACAAAAGAGGCAAAGAAGGAAGAGCCTAGAATGGTTGTTGTACACGCCTTTAAACCTAAAAGAGAGTCTACGAATCGTGTTTAGAATGAAGAATGGGCATTCACTACTTGAGGCACCTATGACCCATCTTCTCATGAGTAGTGTATATCTGCAGTAGACTGAGATGTTTGGTACTTTGATAGTGGAGCAGCCGAACATATTACCTTGCAATGTAGCTTCTTCAATTCACTTGAGCTTGCCCCTACAAATAATATTCTCACATGTGATGGGAGTTGGTAAGATCATTCTCAATACTATTGATGGTAGTTCTTTCACATTGTTAGATGCTTTGTACCTACAAGGGATCAAGAAAAATATGTTGTCAGTTTCATCATTAGCCAAGATTGGCTTGGTTATCGAGTTTGTTGATGAGAGATGTAGAGTCCATGATCTCTCAATGGTGATGTTATTATTGCCTTTGGCATTCGATATTATGGTATGTATAAGCTCATAGACTATGCAAAATCTATGAATGATTCAGCATGTGTTATTCAAGTTTCTAAGGCTATCTCAAAAGCAAAGCTTTGGCATGCACGCTTTGTTTGTTTAAATTATGCTAGTTTTCTATGCCTATAGAAATCTAAAATGGTGTCTTCTTAGCCCAAAATTGAGGCACCTTGTAAACATGTCTCTCAAGGTTGTATTTTGGGAAAAATATAGTGTTCTTCTTTCCCCAAAGATGGTTCACTTGACGAGAATGGACTGGAGGATCTTCTAACAACCTTCCTTCTTGTTGCTTTGCAGGTGACCCTCAATGTTTCAGACCGAGTTGCGGTCATGAGCTGTTCATAATCCTCTTTAAGCTAAGAGAAATACTAAGAAAATTTACCTAGCACTATAGCACTGTCGGCACTTGAACTCTTCTACACTTTTGCACTTTGCTTCTCCTATGCTCAAATCTCCTTGGAGTCCCACCTTGCATGCCAAATTTCATTAGGGGATTCTTGTACCCAAAAAGGGATTTGAGTGTTGGTAGGAGAAAAGGGAAAGGTGAGAAGAAAGATACACACAGGAAGCCTCTGTGGATTGATTATAAGAAGACAAATACAATGGTGATGCATAATACAATCCAATGCTTCTATGCAAAATCCCATAGAGTGCACAATCACAAAATACAAAATACCCATGGGTCTTGTTGTTGCCGGCCTTCTCTGCACCCAGACCTCCACCTTCTCCAGGCCTGCACTTGTGCACACCTTGCACCAAGCTTCCAATAAGGGGGGGCGGGGGGGATGGAAACCTTTTGTCGGCACGTGCATAGCCTCAATGGGACCTTGGGATCCTTGCGGTGACTAGCTTAGCACTTCTCTACACACTTCCAAGTCACTCTTCATGCACACCTTGCACTTCACTTCTCTGCGTCGCACACTATGAGTGTCTTGCACTTCTCTCTCTTGCCTAGCTTAGACTATGCTCACCTTGCTTAGTTTCAAGAATAGTCCTTGCCTTGATTTGAGTGTCAATTCACGTATGCTCCTAACTACAAGAGTATGTTGGTGCTCACTTTCATGTCCCAAGATTGTCTCCAAAAGTGGGCAGCCAACGAATCCTTGTTTTGTCATGTAGTGACTTTAGATTAAAACAAAAATTTTAATTGGGGGTCCATACTTTCACTTCTGTGTATGCTGCCGCTTCACATACCCTCACATTTTGCCTTTTTATTCTTCACTTGTGCACCTAAGAGAGGGTTCACCTGAACCTTCCAAAACACTTTAAAAACACTTTGAACCTTAGAGAAATTACAGAAAGACACTCTGCAACTGGCAGTCCACTTTCTGCAAAATACAACCTTTGTAAACAATTAATTGTGTACTACCTGTGCACTTTGACACCTGAACTTTGCCCACTTTGACTTTGGCCATGTTGACTTTGATCTTCACCTTGTTGACTTTGACTCATTTGACTTTGACCCTTTTGACTTTGACTATGGTTGACTTTGACCACTATGACTTTTATGGGCTCAACACAACCTTAGCACCAAAGACCTTAAGGTTTATAGGGATGTAATATTTGATGTGTTGCTACCTTGGTATGGTAGCAAAGATGTGTTATAGGTGGACAATGCATATGGATACGAGAAAAAGTTCAAAGAGCAACACATGAGTGGTCTAGACACTTCAAACAAACCATTCGAGGAGAGTAATACATCAGCTTGGGAAAGAATGACAAGGAATGAAGCTCATTTTTGTGAAGTAAGTAGCAGAGGAAAGGAAAAGGCAAATAATGAAGACCATCGATGGGTAGACATGGGCTCTACAAGTGCTACCAATGTGGAGAAATTAGAATCTCTAGGATTTAAAGCATGTAAACTAAGAAGGAGGAGATTCCTACCACCTAATAGTGAGGTAAGGGTATCCAATAGGATTTGTTAGACTACCATCAGTACAATCAAATTTCCTATTTTGGAATGAAATTAATATTTTCCCATAGTTCTTAGAATTCCTATGGAACTCAATGGTTAATGCTTCATGCACCCATTGTATGTAAGAAACTAAAGAGATGTCTATCTGGCATCCCCTCATTGAGATCAAAAAGTTGGTTCTCATGTGGAAAATTCTACATCCAGGTATCTAGACCAATCCAAAGGCTAGCAAAATTTGTGGGGCTCCTTCTTGGTGCAAGCGCTACCATTGCAACATTGAGGATCTCTATCACATCTTCTTTGCATGCCCCAAGTCTCTCCACCTCAGGCAGACCCTTGGGTGCATTTTGATGCAAATAACATGAAAATTGACATGTAGCAAGTAGACTGATAATGCTACCTATCCCAAGTCAAATAATGTCAAAAAGATAAGCATACAGGGAGAACATGATTATTCCATACCACTAAAATCAAGACTTTGCAATAGATAATAGTACACGGAGAATGACGTGCACTAAATGAAACAAATGTATATGATTATGAAAGTATGATACAAGGGAGATGATGTAGGCTTACTCATACATATGTGGGATTAGTGTAGTGTAATAAAGTGATAGGTAGGAGATGGTTGAAACACACCCTTGACAGATAGGAGATTGTTGAGCTACACCCTAAGAGAGAGGATTAGGAAGTAATCCTCAACCATGGCTTTTGGGGCAAGTTGTTAGCCCATCACATTCCTAACCAAGAGGTTATGAGTTCAATTCGTATTGGTATGAGAGCCTAGGAAGTAGGCTTGGAAAAGGTGGATTGACCTAATGGCCTCTAAAAAAGGCACTTGGGCATTCTCTATATGAAAGGGTACAAAGTAGTGCATGTCACTTTCACAAGTTAGCTAACAAATATTGAGGTGTATCTCTAGGCATGCAAGATACTATTGGAAAGATATTCGAATAACCTTTCCAAATCTATTGAGCTAGTTGGACACTGAAAAATGTATGGGAAACCATGAGTGGCACTTGATTAAGGGTTCAAGATACCAAACATGGTTGAGAACGAGGTTCAAGACTAAGGTTGAGAACAAGGGCCCAAGACACCAAGGTTGTGGACAAGAAGGTTCAAGACACCAAGGTTCAGAGCAAGGGTTCAAGAGACCAAGGTTGTGACCAAGATTCAAGAAACTATGCAAGGTTGATGACATCAATTCAAGGGTACCTAGTGAGTTCAAGGGCCTAATCGCCAAGGCTAGAGGGATACAAGAGCAGATCATTGAGGACAATGATTGAACAAGGGGGAAGAATGTAATAAAGTGATAGGTAGGAGATGGTTGAACCACACCCTTGATATATAGGAGATGGTTGAACTACACCCTAAGAGAGAGGATTAGGAAGTAATCCTCAACCATGGCTTTTGGGGCAAGTGGTTAGCCCATCACATTCCTAACCAAGAGTTTGTGAGTTCAATTCCTTACATGTAGCCACAGTCCTGAAGCTCAATGGCTCTTGCTCCTCTACGTTCTACCCACGACTAAAAGTCATATGTTTTTATAGTCATAAAGTAAATTTGAATTTTGAAATCTAACACCTAAAAGTGTTCCTAATTTTAGGATAGTGATTGATTTGATTCCAACTAGGTGGGTGTGATGTGCAACTCATAATGCCATGAGATTCCTTCAATCAACCTCTTTTACTTTTATCTCAAGAGTTAAACTCTAATGCTTTTACAAGAGGAGTTCACATGTACTCTATAAGTGATCAAAGAATCATATGAGATAAACCTTGGATATTTGGTCAAGCATCAAGGCTTGCCAAATGTACCAAGAGCTCCCCCTCAAGCCTAAGATGCTTGACTCAATCCTTGGGTATTTCGTGTAATCTAATCATGAATTTAAACCTGCTAAGCTTGCTTCCATCTAGTGATTTGGTCATCATGTCTACACATTGCATATGAGTAGATACACAGGATAATTGTATATCCTTACTTGAAATCTTTTCCCTAACAAAGTGATAATGGACTTCTATATGCTTAGTTCCTGGCATGAAAGATAGGATTAGCCCATAAATGAAGTGAGCTCATGTTATCTCCAAATATGGCCTTGATCCACATTGCTTCTTGTGTTGCATTTGCTAACCCTTTGTATTTAGCTTTGGTTGAGGAAAGCGCTATAATAGGTTGCTTCTTTGAAGAACGAGAAATAAGTTTTGTACCTACAAATGATAGGTATCTTGTTGTGCTTCTTCTATCATCCTTTGAACCTGCCCAATCTTCATCAGTGAATAGCTTCACATGTAAATGGGATGTGTAAGGATAATATAAACCTTCATTAAGTGTTCCTTTCAAATACTTGAATATTTGTTTGGCTGCATCCATGTGAGGTTTCCTAGGAGTGTGCATGAATTGGCTAAGCACACTTACTCCATAGCAAATATCCACCCTAGTTAGGGTAGCATAGTTCAAGTTCCCAACTAAAGTTTGGTAGCTTGTAATGTCTTCCATTAATTCTCCTTCATTAGCACTTAACTTGTGATTGACCTCCATGGGAGTACCTACATCCTTAGTGTCTCACATTTTGAACTTTGCAAGCACATCCTTAATGTACTTCCTTTGTGTAAGGAACATTCCTTGATCTCTATAGACCACTTCCAATCAAAGAAAATAAGTGAGCAATAAAAGATCACTTATCTTGAGTTCTTCTATCATTTGGGATTTAATCTTTCAGATTCCATCAGCATCATCACTTGGAAGAATGATTTCATCTACATACACATACAAGTATATAACTTGAGATTTACTTTTCTTAATGAAAAGTGAAGAATCAGTCTTGCTTAGTTTGAATCCTTTGTCCTCTAAGAATGTAACAAGTCTATGACTCCAAGATCTAAGAGCTTGCTTTAAAATCCAACCATTCAAGAATGTATTTTTGGCATCCATCTGATAGATGTTGCAATTCCTTGAAATAGCTATACTCATGAGAACTCTAATTGTTGGCATCTCTGCCACAAGAGAGAAAGTCTCCTCATAATCTATGCCTTGGGTTTGAGCAAACCCTTTTTTCACAAGCCTTGCTTTATACCTATTTATTGGACCATCTGAATTCTTATTTACCTTATAGCTCTAGCTAGATCCAATGATCTTCATGGATGGCTTCTTGGGAACTAGGTCCCATGTTTGATTCTCTTGAAGAGCTTCTATCTCTTCCTCCATTACTTCTCTCCACTCTGATTTCTTATTGGCTTCTTCAAATGTTGATGGTTCCTATGACTTGATATCGTGAGCAATACAGATTGAATGCTTAGTGACTAGAGAGGTGTCAATTCCATACCTTTTTGGCTTCTTCTTTTCCCTTGTTGATCTCCTTATTGTTTGTTGAGAAGATTCTGCAATTTCTCTCAACTCCTACATCTTCTCTTTGCCTTTATTGTTCCATGCCTTGATGTTCCTTTTTGGTGTCTTTTGATCATCATGAAAATCACTTCTCTTTTCATGTAGGTGATCATTTACCTTTTGCAATGTTGGAAAGTCCTACTCTAGGTCATAAGGTAGCTTGACTTTCCTAAAATCATCTTCCATCAAGAGTTGTTCTCATCAAAGACAACATCTTTGCTAACAATAAAGCCTTTAGTACATGGATTAGACAATCTGTAGCCTTTATTATTTAGGCCATATCCAATAAACACACATTTCTCTGCCTTAGGATCCAATTTACCTATGATTTGTGATGGAACATGTGCATAGGCTATGCATCCAAATATCGTGCAATGATCAAGGCTAGGTCTTCTTCCATTACAAGTTTCATAGGGTTTCATCCCATCCAATGCCTTTGATGGGAGTCTACTAATGAGATAAGTGTTGTAGACACAACCTCTGCCCATAGATAATTGGGTAGTTTTTTCTCATTAAGCATGGACCTTGAAGCTTCAACTATGGTCCTATTTCTTCTCTCTGCTATTCCATTTTTCTCTAGAGTGTACCTAGTTGTGATCTCTCTTTCAATGCCTCTATCTTGTAGATAGGCATGAAACTCATGGGAAAAATATTCTCCCCCTCCATCTGAACTTAGCCTCTATAATGTTTTCTTTGTTTGATTTTCAACAAGAGCAAGATTTTTCTTGAAACAATTGAATACTTCATCCTTGTGCTTCATAAAATATAGGATGGTCCATTTGCTACAATCATCAATACAAGATACATAGTACTTGGATCCTGAAATTGTGCTAGGTCCCCAAACATCTATGTGGAATATCTCCAATAGGTCACCATGGATGCAACCTTTCTTCATAAAGGGTTGTCTATGTGACTTCCAAAATTGACAAGCATTGCATTTTTATATCATATGTTGCTTCGATATATTAGGTAGGCCAAGCATACTTTGATCCCTGCATATTTGCTTTAAACTTGTTTCACCAATGTGAACCAATCTTTTGTGCCCCATCTCTAATTCTGATGGGGTTTGTCCTCCATAATTGATTAGAGCTATATTTATAGTATCTTGCAATAAAAATGTTAAAGAGTCTACCTGAATTTTCTCCCTTTTCAATTCTCTTGAAACCTTTTTGAGGATCTTCAACAAATGCTCCATTCCTTCTGAATCTTACATGGAATCCTTTCTCTACAATTTTTCCAACACTTATCAAGTTCTTAGTTATGGTGGGAAATAGAATACCTTACTAAGTAGATTCATATTTCCACCTGGAGTCTTCAAATTTCCAATCATTTCAATTGAGTGCCTAGTTTGATCTCTTGTTTGAACTTCATATCTATTCCTTGGATCTTCCAAGTCTGATAGTAGAGCCACATTTCCTACCACATGATTGGAACAACCAAAATCTATATAGAGAACATGCTCATCTACTTTACCATGTTTCATGGTCATGTTCATCAATAGAAGTGAGTTCTCTTGTGTCTGCTCTTCAGTGTAATTTTTGTAATCCCTTCTTGCTCTATATCCTCCTTGGTTATTTGTGTTGGTGAAGTTATGGTTGTATCCATTGAAGTTATTTGATCTTCCTCTTCCATAGCTTCCTCTATTGACGCCTCTTTCTCTCTGATTTCTAGGATTCCTGAAACAATTCTTAGTTCTATGGTTAGTCAAGCCACATATGGTACATGGAGAAGAGCTTTGGAGTCTCCCCTTGCCTTGTCTACCTCATGTCCCTCTTCCTCTTATACCTCTAGTTCTTCCTGCAAAATTTGTTTGAGATGTACTAGCTTCATCATCAGATCTTTTGCCTTTGCCTTTTCTATCCTTACTTTTATTCTTATCAGTGTACAGGGGAGAGGATTGGTTACCTTTTGAGTTTTCATTATTCTTCACAAGCTTGGCTTCATGAATGAATAGTTTTCACATGAGTGTGTTGAAGTTAGTTGCCTGCATATCCATGTATAGTTCCATTGGGGTGATGAAGGCTTCGCATTTATCATCTACCTTGATTCAATTGATCACTTGTCTCACAATCTACTCCTCTTTAGAAACGTCTCCAATGCTTCCAAGTTGGTCAGCTAGGTCCTTCATTTTGGAAACAAAATCAGTCACACTTTGCTTGGGAATCTTCTTGAGTGTGGTGAATTCTATCTAGAGTTGGTTCTTCTTTGATCTAGTGCTTGAAGAGAAGAACGCTTCAAAAGCATTCCATGTCTCTTGTGAACTCCTAATCTATGGAAGTAAGAAATCAGATACTGAGTTGAGAATATAAGACTTGGCTAAAGCATCCTTTGAGCAACATGTTGCTAACGTGTGTTATTCTTCTTGAGTAGGTTGACCTTTTGTTTCTAAGTATTTACATCATCTCATCTCCAAATATGTAACTGTAGAGATTTCTACCTTGAAGATATACTTCCATTCTAAGTGACTAAACATAGTAATTACCTCATGTGAAGAGATGGATAGGTATGTGTTGAAGATGAAGAGGTGTTGCAAAATCTTTGCTCTACACCAGCCAAATGAACTCCAGGAGTAGATGGTGGGCCCTTTTAGCTTGCCAATGGATGTATTAGACACCCTATGTACCTTGGAAGATCACTCTCAAAAAGATAGATCAAAACAGATAAGTTGGAGTTAGCTCAGAGGTGAAAACTTGCTATTCTTGGTTGATACACCTGTCCAGTGTTTTACATAATTCTCTGAGCACAGCAGCAATTAGATTAATTCCTCCTGGGGAAGGCTAGGTAGCTTAAAGAGCTAACTTTAGAGAGTAATCTCATCAAAAATAACAAACCACACACTGAGAATGACTTTTAACAAGTGATGACATCATCCCGATTCTCAGTACGAGCTGCTACAGAAATAGACCAGTGAGTAGAAAAATTAACATAACTCAAGATTTAAGAATCCAATGATCATGCAAATTTGTATGCTTATACTAGACAGTAAGCTGAATCCAAAAAGCTTGAAATCACTGAATTTGGATGAGTAAACACTGAGAAATGACTCTGACAAGATGACTGAAAAAGTCGGGTACCTGACAGAGAAGTGAAGATGAACATACCCTGTTGACTTCAAATGAACATAACTGAAGATTCCAACATCCAAATGACATGAAAATTTGTGAGCATATAGTAGACTTATAGAGCTAACTTTACCAAGTTAAATCACTGAAAATGATGAACCAAGTGCAGAGAAACAATCTCTGCAAGCTGACTGAGAAAAACTGAAGTAATGGCAGTGAGTAGTACACATCACAAGAACATGGAAAGATGAACTCAAATAATCATGAAAATGAAAGTATATTGCTTGTACAATACAATGACTTACTGATACATATGTGTGCCTTGTAGTCACACCTTGATATGGCATAAAGCTCAGCTCTTGGAGGTCTTCACATAGGTCTCTCTAACCACGACTAAAACTGCCATCTATTTATAGTTGAGTTTGGGAGGCTAACTTCCCTCAATCACTCTCCAATCAATCAATGATTGATTTGATTCTCTACCTACCACAAATCACGAATTCGTGGCTCCTCTTTCCATTCTTGATCATGTGGGCTCAACCACTTAAGATTCTCTTACTTTTACATTAAGTAAACTCTTCAAAAGTTACAAGAGGTACTTCACAAGTGAACTTTACATAGTCTTCATTTTGAAGCTTCTTTAATGACTTTGTGAGACTCAAGCCAATACTTAGGCTTGTCATAGACTTGCTCCAACACCTCATATCCAATTTTTCAATAGATGATGGGAATCCATCTCCCATGTTGAGTTGATGATAGCTCTGATATCACTATGAGACAATGGTTGGATACACTTTAAAGATGAGGTGGTGTTGCAAACATCCTACTCTACACCTGCCAATGTAGCTTTAGAGTACCTTAGTAGACACCTTTAGCCTCCCAAATATGCATTTGGACTTACTATGTACTTTGGAACATCATTTCCACGTTGTTATATCAAACCAAATAACTTTCAGATTTGAAGGACTCCAAAAACTTGCTATTTATGGACTAGGTTCCTCTCAAAAACATACGCTATGCTCACTCATTGATAACAATTGACCCGAGAGCTTTTATACATAGCTAAGTGAAGACCTAAGCTCAAAATTAAAATCTATTTCACTATTTTAGGATGTGTATATGATGAGAAATGATATTAAGAAGTTGGGAGTGTAATCTCAACTTTTTAGGAAGATGATAGTTAGCAAACATATGTTGCTTGCAGAGAATGTATCTCACAATATTGTTGGGAAAGATGGATGGATCCTTCAGAAGATTGAGTAGGTGCTGCTAATCCTGCTTTACACCAGCCCTCAGTGATTCCAGATATGATTAGTAGACACCTTTAGCTTCCAAATGATACCAAGAAATGCTATATGTACTTTGGAAAAGGTTTGAGTAATGACTTGATCAAAACAGATGAGTTTGTGAATCACAAGGCTCAAAAAACTTTCTATTTTGGTCTTGATACCTGCTCAGTCTTTCACTTAGTATGACCAGTACATTTACAATTGGCAAAATTCCTTCTAGATTTATTCTATTAGCTTAGTAAGCTACCATTTGCAAGTGGAATCATTCAAGATGACAAACTATACTAGGAAAAATCACTTTAGCAAAATTATGAACACCCCCGACTTTTTAGGGAGTATGCAGACAAATACCAGAGAACACTTCGACCGCGATTTCTCGAGATTGGCTGAACCAAGTTGCTTCAAACTTTTTATGCTTGTAGTATGCTTTGAGCTGGATCTACCAAGCTTTGAATCACTTGATTTGGTGCAGTAGGCACTGAGATATGCCTCTTTGAAGTTGACAGACTTGAAGTGGTACACTCAGAGAACACAGAGTTGATAAATATGAATCTATCTATTAATTGACATAATTGTACAATCTCATTAGCATGATAATCATAGCTAGATGAGGTGATGAGGTGTGTGCTAAGATGTAGCACTCATACACACTCAGATACAATGATAATTGCCTAGGGAAGTGAGCTAGAATGGGCTAAGCTACCCGCGACATTTGATTTGCATCTTTTATAGATTTGAGTTGAATTCAAAAATCAAAACTCCTAGAATCTTTCACCTAAAAGGTAATGAGATATTCTCTCAATCATTCAACAACTTTTTCCACGACTCTAATCAAGTAGGTGTGTACATAAGAAATGCCAAGTCTTCTAGACTTTTTACAAGTAGTAAAAATGGTAAAAACTTATAAGCATAAGTTCCTATGTTCCTTCCTTCAAGTGGTGTCTTCATGAAGTAATCCAAGCCAAATTGTGAAGGCTTGAATTACACCAAGAGCTCCCCCTCAAGCCAAACACTTTGGCTTAAGTCTTCATCTTCATTCTTCAATCACATCCTGCAATCCAATCATGGAGTTAAATCTGCATAATTTGTTTCCATCCAAAGCTTTAGTGAGTAAATCTGCACATTGCATGTTAGTAGACACATAAGTCAACTGAATGTCCTTGCTTAGAAACTTCTCTCTCACATAGTGGTAATGAACCTCTATGTGTTTTGTTCTAGCATGATATATTGGATTAGCTGCAAGGTGAAGAGAGCTTGTATTGTCTCAAAAGATAATTGGGGGCCTAGTGTATAGGCCTAGCTCTGTATACAAAAGCTTTAACCAAATAGCTTCTTGAGTGGCATTAGCTAGCCCTCTATACTCTGCTTCAGTGGATGACAATGCCACTGTTGGTTGTTTCTTGGCTGACCAAGAAATAGGTTTATCACCTGCAAAAGATAAGTATCCTGATGTGCTCCTCCTATCATCCTTGCATCCTGCCCAATCTGCATCTGAATATTCTTTAATGTCAATATCTGATGTATAAGGAAAGTACAAACCATGGTTCTGAGTTCCCTTTAGATACTTCAAGATCTTCTTTGCAGCCTCAAGATGAGGTACCCTTGGTTTGTGCATGAATTGACTTAGCACACTAACTCCATATGCTATGTCAATTCTGGTCAAGGTAGCATAATTCAAACTACCTACCATACTTTGATAACCTGTAATGTCTTGGACTTCATCCCCTTCATGAGCACTTAGCTTTAGGTTGACCTCCATTGGAGTACTTGAGACTTTAGCATCCTGTAGATTAAACTTCTTCAACATGTCTTGTACATATTTTTTCTGAGTGATATATATACCTGAATTAGTATAGACCAATTCAAGTCCTAGAAAGTACTTCAATAATCCAAGATCATTAATCTTGAATTCCTTCATCATCTGGTCTTTTATGCTTCTGATTCCTTGGACATCATTACTCATAGTAAACCCTTGTTCTTGGAGGTATGTTGTCAGCCTATAGTTCCATGCTCTAGGTGCCTGCTTCAATCCATATAGAGCCTTCTTCAATTTACAAACATAATTTACCTTCTTGGGATCTTCATAGCCAGGTGGTTGTGACATGTAGACTTCTTCAGATATCCATCCATTCAAGAAAGCATTCTTGACATCTAATTGGTACATGTTCCAATTCTTGGATGCAGCTATACTCACCAATACTCTGATTGGTGGCATCTTAGCCACAGGAGAAAATGTCTCCTCATAATCAATGCCTTGGGTTTGTGCAAAACCCTTGGCCACCTACTTTGTACCTGTTGATTGTACCATCAAAGTTCCTCTTTAGTTTGTAGATCCATCTGGATCCTATCACCTTCATAGAGTCCTTCTTGGGTACCAAGTCTCATGTGTCACTCTCCTTGAGAGCTTCTATTTCTTCATCCATAGCTCCTTTCCATTCTAGTTTGGTGATTGCCTCTTCATATGAACCTGGTTCTTCACTTAACAAGTCCTTTGCAAGATAAATTGAATGCTTAGTAACAAGAGATGTATCATACCCATATCTGATGGGTTTTTTTCTTTCTCTCTGAGATCTTCTAGTTGATTGAGTTGAGGATTCTGGAATATCCTCTAGCTGCTTCATCTTCATCTTTCCTTTGGACTTCCATGCCTTGAATTCTTCAAGATTGATTGTGTCATCATCTTCTGAACTTGAGTCTTCCTTCTGGATTGGTTCCTCTCTTGAGAGTTTTGGAAACTCTTCTTCCAAATCATAAGGTAGACTAACCTTCCTGCATTCATTCTCATACCATGAGTCATTCTCATCAAAGATAACATCTCTACTTACCTTGAACCCTTTATTGGTTGGGTTGTAGAATCTGTACCCTTTTTTATTCAAGTCATAACCAATGAAAATACATTTTTCAGCTTTAGGATCTAGCTTTCCCCTTACCTGTGAGGGAATATGCACATATGCTACACAACCAAAAATTTTGCAATGATCCAATGATGGTCTCTTACCATGCCAAGCTTCATAAGGTGTCATTCCATCAAGTGACTTTGATGGCAACCTGTTTATGAGATAGGTGGCAGTAGATACACTCTCTGCCCAAAGATAATTTGGCAACTTCTTTTCATTAAGCATAGACCTTGCTGTTTCAACAATTAGTCTATTCCTTCTTTCAGCTACCCCATTTTGTTCAGGTGAGTACCTTGTGGTTATCTCCCTTTTGATGCCTCTTTCCTGCAAGAAGTCCTCAAACTCATTTGAGAAGTATTCACCTCCTCCATCTGACCTTAGTTTCTTCAAGTTCCTTCCTGTTTGATTTTCAACTAGTGCAAGATATCTTTTGAAACAATTAAACACTTCATCCTTGTGCTTCATAAAGTATAACACAGTCCATCTGCTATAATCATCAATGAAAGACACATAGTACCTTGATCCTGAAATGGAGGGATCCTTGCTAGGTCCCCAAACATCTATGTGCACCAAGTCTAGGTAGTCTTCATGCATAAAACCTTTCCTTGTATAAGGTAACCTGTGAGACTTACCAAATTGACAAGCACCACACTTGTAAATCATGTGTTGCTTGGATACATTAGGTATCCCAAGTACACATTGATCTTTGCTCATTTGCTTCAAGGTCCTTTCACTTATGTGACCTAATCTCTTATGCCATATTTCTAATTCTGAAAGTGTTTGATCCTTGTAATTGTATAAAGCAATGTTTTTGGTGTCTTCTAGCTCAAAAGTAAATAATCTACCTGATTTTTCTCCCTTGGCTATCCTTTTGAATCCATGTCTTGGGTCCTCCACATATGCTCCATGTTGATTGAACCTGACCTGCAAACCTTTCTCCACAATCTGAACAACACTCATTAAGTTTTTGGTAATGGTTGGTACATAAAGTACCCTGCTCAATAGGTTCTGGTTACCATCACAAGTTTTTACATTTCCAATCTTTACTACAGAATGCTTAGTATCATCACTTGTCTGTACTTGATGTTTGCCCTTGGGTTCCTCAAGATCAGAGAGTAGTGCCACATTGCCACCTACATGATTAGAACACCCTAAATCAATATAAAACAGATGATCATCATTGATACCTGACTTGGAAGTCATATTCATGATCAATAGGGAGTCATCCTGCTCCTCTGTGTAGCTGTTGTAGTCTTTCCTATTTCTGAATCCTCCTTGGTAGTTACCATTATGATTGTTGTTGTAATTGTTGTTGTAGTTATTGTTGTAGCCATTGTAGCCTTGGTGTTGGTTGAACCTTCCTCTGCCTTGAGAGTATCCACCTCTTTGATAGCCTCTTCCTCTCTGATTTTTGTAGTTTCTGTAGCACTCATCTCTGGTGTGGTTAGACAATCCACAAATATTGCATGGTGATGAATTGTAGGGTCTCCCCCTACCTTGCTTACCTCCTCTGCCCCTGCCTCTTGAAGATCTACCTCTCCCTGCATAGTTGGCTTGGGAGGTAGAACCTTCATCCTCTTGCTTTTTACCTTTACCTTTGTCTTTAACCTTTTTATCAGTATATAGAGCAGAAGGAGTGTTACCTTTAGATGTATCTCCAACCTTTGTGAACTTTGCTTCATGTGTGAATAGTTGGCCCATCAGAGTTGTGAGATCTGGGGTATGCATGTCCATGTAGAGATCCATTGCAGTGGTGAAGCTTTCCCACTTATCATCTACCTTTAATCCATTGGTTACTTGCCTTACTATTTGTTCCTCTTCAATCTCCTCTCTTATGCTTGCTAATTGGTCTGCCACATCCTTGATCTTGGTCACAAATTCTGAGACTGATTGCTTTGGTTGCTTCCTAAGGGTTGTGAATTCAATCCACAATTGATTCTTCCTGGCCCTTGTATTAGATGAAAAGTATGATGACAAGGTTTCCCAAGTTTCTTGGGAAGTCTTACAATTCCTGATGTGAGGTAAAAGGAAATCAGATATAGAGTTAAGAAGATAAGACCTTGCCAATGCATCTTTTGCACACCATGTATTGAGCCTTTCTTGTTCTTCCTTGGTGGGTAGACCCCTTGCTTTGAATGAGGGCAATTCCTCATCTCCTGAGATGAATCCAAACAGACTTCTTCCTTGTAGATAGTTCTTCATCCTTAGAGACCAAGCTTGATAATTGATCTTGTCCAATTTGTCAATGAATGAAGGAAAACCATCTCCCATGTTACCTTGTTTGCTCTGATACCACTATTGGGAAAGATGGATGGATCCTTCAGAAGATTGAGTAGGTGTTGCTAATCCTGCTTTACAGCAGCCCTCAGTGATTCCAGATATGATTAGTAGACACCTTTAGCTTCCAAATGATACCAAGAAATGCTATATGTACTTTGGAAAAGGTTTGAGTAATGACTTGATCAAAACAGATGAGTTTGTGAATCACAAGGCTCAAAAAACTTTCTATTTTGGTCTTGATACCTGCTTAGTCTTTCACTCAATATGACCAATACATTTACAATTGGCAAAATTCCTTCTAGAGGTATTCTATTAGCTTAGTAAGCTACCATTTGCAAGTGGAATCATTCAAGATGATAAACTATACTAGGAGAAATCACTTTAGCAAAATTATGAACACCCCCGACTTTTTAGGGAGTATGCAGATAAATACCAGAGAACACTTCGACCGCGATTTCTCGAGATTGGCTGAACCAAGCTGCTTAAAACTTTGTATGCTTGTAGTATGCTTTGAGCTGGATCTACCAAGCTTTGAATCACTTGATTTGGTGCAGTAGGCACTGAGATATGCCTCTTTGAAGTTGACAGACTTGAAGTGGTACACTCAGAGAACACAAAGTTGATAAATATGAATCTATCTATTAATTGACATAATTGTACAATCTCATTAGCATGATAATCATAGCTAGATGAGGTAATGAGGTGTGTGCTAAGATGTAGCACTCATACACACTCAGATACAATGATAATTGCCTCGAGAAGTGAGCTAGAATGGGCTAAGCTACCTGCGACATTTGATTTGCATCTTTTATAGATTTGAGTTGAATTCAAAAATCAAAACTCCTAGAATCTTTCACCTAAAAGGTAATGAGATATTCTCTCAATCATTCAACAACTTTTTCGACGACTCTAATCAAGTAGGTGTGTACATAAGAAATGCCAAGTCTTTTAGACTTTTTACAAGGAGTAAAATGGTAAAAACTTATAAGCATAAGTTCCTATGTTCCTTCCTTCAAGTGGTGTCTTCATGAAGTAATCCAAGCCAAATTGTGAAGGCTTGAATTGCACCAACAAATATAAAGGGCCAAATGATGAGAAAATTGATATCTAAGAAATTGGACTAATCATGCTACCTATCCCAAGTTCAATCATGTCGAAAACAGAATTATACATAGAGAACTCGATTAATCAATATCACTAAAATGAAGACTTTGCAACAGACAACAGTACACAGAGCACTAAATGAAACAAATGTATATGATTATGAAAGTTTGATACAAGCGAGATGATGTAGGCCTACTCATATATATGTGGGCTTAGTGTAGCCACGGCCTTGAAGCTCAATGACTCCTTCTCCTCTACATTCTACAGGCGACTAAAAGTCATGTGTTTTTATAGTCATAAAGTAAATTTAAATTTTGAAATTGGCCACCTAAAAGTGTTCCTACTTTTAGGACAGTGATTGAGTTGATTCCAACCACTAGGTGGCTATGACTTGTAGCTTGTAATGCCACAAGATTCCTTCAATCAACCTCTTTTACTTTTATCGGAAGAGTTAAAATCAAATGCTTTTAGAAAAGGGGTTCACATGTACTCTATAAGAGATCAAAGAATCATATGAGATAAACCTTTGATATTTGGTTAAGCATCAAGGCTTTCCAAATGTACCAACACTATTATACACTAACAAGTCATCAACAAAATCCCCAAAAAACTTTTAAATGAATAGTCCTAAAATATGATTCATTAACATCATGAAAGTAGTAGGTGCATTAATTAAACCAAATGGCATAACTAAATACTCATAATGCCCAAAACGGATCGTGAAAGTTGTTTTATATACATCTTTATCCTCTACTCTAATCTGATGGTAGCCACTTTTGAAATCTATCTTACTATATACAATAGCTCCAACTAGAGCATCTAAAAAGCTACCTGTTCTAGGCATGGGATATATGTGCCTGATGGTAATCTTATTGACTGCTCCATAGTCGATGCACATTCTATAAGACCCATCTTTTCGTCTTCATGAGAAGAACTAGTGATGCAAAGGGCGAATAGCTAGGTCTAGTTAGCCGTTTCTGCAAGTACTCCTCCACGACCTTCTAGACTTCCTTCTCCTCCTGCAAGGTCATTTGAAATGGTGGTCAAGCCGTAGGACTCACTCCTTGTACCAATTCAATTCTATGCTCAATGTTCCTGCAGGGAGGTACCCAAAGGTAATTCTTTAAAAGATAGCTCTTGGAATTCTGCTCTTACTTTATCGGAAAGTATTTGAACATTCTAGTTAGAGTTTCCATGACTCCATGAATTCATCTTTACACACAATCAATACAAAAAATAAAGAAAGTAAATATAGTTACAATCTATCTCGAGCAACTTGATAGCCATTAACAATCATGTATCTTGGAGATCTGGCTCTCCGTGGATCAGTACTTGCCTCCCCTCATGCTTAAATTGTTAAACATGTGAAGCAAAGTCTATGAATGGTCTTTTCCTAGCATGCCACTTTTTATGTAGGACTACATCGAGATGTGCAAGTCGTGCTGTCTCAAAATCCAACTTGTTGTCATAGGACTAGATCTCAATGGGCAAACCTACCACTCTTTAGTCTCATGTCTCAGTTCCCTTATCATCATCTAACTCTACTATGTAGGTATACTCTGACTACACACTCTCTAACTGTAGCCTCTTAACTAGTTCTTGTGTCTTGGGGCATTTTTGCTACTTTTGTGTGCTTCTTGTATGTCTCTCGCACTTCTACACACACCCAACAAGTTTCTCCCACCACAAGTGAAATCCTTCCAGGAAACCCATAAGAAGACTCAAGAGCTAAAAATTCAAAAATAAATCTGGATGTAAGACACCATGGAGACATAATATCAAGTGCATCTAGCACCAACATGGATCTATGGACCAATCTTTCTATCTCTGTAGTTAAAATCTTCCAAAACTATAAAATAAGCTTCTAATTTTCCCCAAATTTTTACTCAAAGAGACTCTTCAAGAATTGATGCAAAGAACCTAAGAAAACAATTTCATGGCCTCCAAAGAATGTTAACCTTACGTATGTGCATTATTACAATCACCAAGTGAATAGGACTTAGTGGTAGGGAAACCTACCAGTTTATCAAGCCTTGTGGTGAACACTACTCAAATGGGTGACCTCTTAGGAAGTACTAGTACTTTATCATCCTTGATCATTGAATTCCTTGCTCATGTGTATCGTAATTCCCATTATTCTATATCTTGGAAGCTCGGAACAGTGTGAAGCCCTTACCTCTTTTTATGAAGAAGTACGGTGTTGTATCTTACGAACGGATTTCGGAAGTGTCGAATACGGAATAAGTAGATACGTAGAACGGTGAAGAGTGAAGTTTGTATTTATGAAATCAGATTGTAGAAATGTTACTATAATGTATTCGACTTCATATTCTGAAATCAAGAGACTATTTTACTGTGTAGAAGATATGATTCTGTGTACATTATGTATGATGGATTGTCTCTGTGTGCAATCAATGTTATTGTAAGTGATGGAACAGAAACGCATGTTTACGAGTACTTTGTATTTGTGAATCCCCATTCCTGAACCTATATATTAGGGTACTGTTAGTCTGTAGGCAACCAATATGCTAAACATATGGTGACCAGGATGGAATGGGGTAACAAAGCACAACGCAAAGTGGATTGATGTCGGTACAAAGTGGCAAGGAGTACTTACAAATGCTTCATCATCCCGATTATCTAGACGAATTTGTGCAGCAGACACTCACAACATTGAAGCTTAAAGACGTTCCTCTTGAGGATGCAATTACTATTATAGAGGAAGTACAATTTTGGGTGGAAAGCAGAGTTTTACCCCCCAAGCTTCTGAAGGATGTAGTCTTTGAGTGGAAGGATGGTAAATTAGCTAAAGTATTGTGGCACGGGGAATTCAGCAGGACCGACTAGCAGAACCACGTGCACGAAGAGAAATACCATGTGGAAGAAGGTCAAAGTGGTGCGAGCATAACCCCGCCAGAATTGCAGGTAGCTTTAATACCCTTACCTCAAACCGCTACCTTATAGTTGGTTGGTAACTTGATGGCAAACAGGCACCCATTACCAGTATTAAACTATACTCATTTTCATGGGCGAGTTGATGAGGATCCAGATGTGCACGTACGGACATTTGAGAATCAGTATTTAGGTCACCATCATAGTCTGGATGATAATCAGCACAAATTTTAGGTGTTTCAAGCCACGTTAGTCAGCAATGCAGTAAAATGTCTTATTGAGTACACTACAACATATAAAGGGCATACCGACGTTCTGCATACCGACGGTCATGCGTCGGCATCGCTATGACCGTCGAAAATCTTTAGAAAACTGGTTAGGCAATAGACACGTCAGTACATGTGCATCGGTATGTATGTCCGTATAAGCGTTAGTATAGGCATTGGTAAATTACTGGAAACTATTGATGAATATACCAACACGTATACGGACACTTATACCAATGCAGTGTTTTAACCGGGCCCGAGAGAAAAAATTTGACATTCATCCCGTTTTGAAACTAGACCTGCTACTATTGAATTTGCGGGTGTGAGCAACATCTCCTTGTTTCTCACTCTTTCTCTTTCTCTCTCTATCTCTCTCTCTACGCACACCTCTCTATTTTTCTAGATCTGAAGTTTTGGTTAGTATATAGCGCACTCTTTTTTCTTTCTTTATGCTTGTCCTTTTCTAATATCTTCTCTCTTTAGTTTTGCAAGAGATTTTGGCATCAAGTCTTTGGAATTCGATGGAGGACACTGGATTTTGACGACAATAATTCAAATAATTACATCAATGTAAGTGATTGTTTTGTTTTTGATTGATATAGAGAGAGACAAAGAGATGAAAAAAAAGAGAGACCTAGAGAGAGAGAGATCTAGAGAGACAAAGAGACAGAGAGAGAGATGAAAGAAAGAGAGAGATCTAGAGAAACATAGAGAGAGAGAGACATAAACATATACATACACACTCACATATGTATTCACACACATATGTGCATACACACATGCATATGCATACATACATACACACACATATACATATACATACACACATGCATATGCATACACACATACACAAATGTATACACATACACACATACACAAATGTATACACATAGACACATACACACATGCACACATGCATATGCATACAAACATGTATATGCATACACACATGGACATGTATACACACATGCATATGCATATACATACATGCATACACAAATGCATATGCATACAAACATGCATATGCATACACATTCATATGCATATGCATACACAAATGCATATGCATACACACATGCATATGCATACACAAATGCATATACATACACAAATGCATATGCATACACACATGCATATGCATATACATACATGCATACACAAATGCATATGCATACACACATGCATATGCATATACATACATGCATACACAAATGCATATGCATACACACATGCATATGCATATACATACATGCATACACAAATGCATATGCATACACACATGCATATGCATACACACATGCATATGCATACACACATGCATACACAAATGCATATGCATACACACATACACAAATGTACACACATACACACATACACAAATACACACATACATACATACAATGCATACACAAATGCATATGCATACACACATACACAAATGTACACACATACACACATACATACATACACAAATGTATACACATACACACATACACACATGGACACATGCATATGCATACACACATGTATATGCATACACACATGCATATGCATACACACAGGCATATGCATGCACACATGCATATGCATATACATACAGGCATACACAAATGCATATGCATACACAAATGCATATGCATATACAGATACAAATGCATATGCATACACACATGCATATGCATACACACATGCATATGCATACACACATGCATATGCATATACAAATGCATATACATACAAAAATTCATATGCATACACACATGCATATGCATACACACATGCATATGTATACACACATGCATATGCATACACACATGCATATGCATATACATACATGCATACACAAATGCATATGCATACACAAATGCATATATATATACAAATGCATATCCATACACACATGCACATGCATATACATACATGCATACACAAATGCATATGCATACACACATACACACATGCATATGCATACACACATGTATATGTATACACACATGCATATGCATATACATACATGCATACACAAATGCATATGCATAGACACATGCATATGCATACACAAATGCATATATATACACAAATGCATATGCATACACACATGCATATGCATATACATACATGCATACACAAATGCATATGCATACACACATGCATATACATACACATGCATATGCATATGCATACACAAATGCATATGCATACACACATGCATATGCATACACAAATCATATACATACACAAATGAATATGCATACACACATACACGAATGCATATGCATACATACATGCATATGCATACATACATGCATATGCATATACATACATACATACAAATGCATATGCATGCATACATACATGCATATGCATATGCATATACATACATACATACATATGCATATACATACATATATACATACACATGCATATGCATTTACATACATGTATACATACATGCATATACATACACAAATGCATATTCATACACACATGCATATGCATATACACACATGCATACACAAATGCACACATGCATACACAAATACACACATGCATACACAAATACACACATGCATATGCATATACATATATTTACATGCATACACACATGCATATGCATACACACATGCATACACACATACACAAATGCATATGCATATACATATACATACATGCATACACAAATGCATATACATACACATGCATATGCATATGCATACACAAATGCATATGCATACACACATGCATATGCATACACAAATCATATACATACACAAACCAATATGCATACACACATACACAAATGCATATGCATACATACATGCATATACATACATACATACAAATGCATATTCATACATACATACATGCATACATACATGCATATGCATATACATACATACATATGCATATACATACATACATACATACACATGCATATACATATACATACATGCATACATACATGCATATACATACACAAATGCATATGCATATACATACATGCATACACAAATGCACACATGCATACACAAATACACACATGCATACACAAATACACAGTTGCATATGCATATACATATATTTACATGCATACACAAATGCATATGCATACACACATGCATATGCATACAAATGCATATGCATGTTGGAAATTTAGTAGGCCCAATACTAATACCATAGGTCCAAGGTTCCATAGGTCCAGCATGTACAACATAGAATCTAGAAATCTTCCAATATTGACAAAACATGAACATACCACACTTAATCATACAAAGGATGAGACAAAGATAGAGAGAGACTAGACAACATGTGTAAAGTGTTACGTAAGCCACTGCTTACTCACACTATCATATATACCAATGTTCAATGTACAATGTGGGAGTCAAAATTCTCAACCACTCTATGTGAACAAAAATAGATGCATGAGTGAATGTACAAATGTAACAAACATATTCAGATGTATGGACAGAAATCTGAATATATATGAGATGTGTGACCTAGTAGGTTGTAGAAGAGTGAATATGAGTGACATAAAGAGGAAGGATCAGTGTGAAACTGATAATCAGCAAACCCTCATCTGAACTTAGGCTATGGAAGACCCTAAGTCAGACATGTGTGTGAAAAGATCACATACTTATAAAAGCAGCAAAGAATGCTAACAAGTTTGCTGCCAGAAATCCTCAAACTCATATGAACATATCTTCTCTGACACCTCATCCAAATATGCATCAAGCATACATGTACTGATTCTCTTATACCTATGCCGAATAGGACTCCTCTTGATATGGATGCCACTGCCTCCATAAACTCCAAGTATTACATGTGTGCATAAAGAGAATATGTACCTGAATTCTTTACATAAGATGCAAATCTTATGTTAACCACCATCCAATGTCTTTGAAGTAACCCGAAATCTTCATGTAGAAAACAATCTTCAAATACATTATGTAGATGGCTGATCACACCACCAAGCTTCCGATAGGTAAGTCCTCTCCATAAGCAAGAGTGTGAGCACACTCTTCTTTGTTGATGGCTGTCAGGGCAAAAGCTCGAACCTTGTCAAGCCTGCGGAATTCGCCGCGCCACCAAAAAGATGCTAAGCTAGAGCGATATTAGAACACCTCCATAATCAACAGTAGATAAGCACGGTTACTGCTACTCAAACATATAAAACTGTATTTTGAATTTACTGAAATTCCACTGGAACTTCACCGGAGTGTCACCAGACTGATATCGTAATTATATCGGAATCTTATGGGAATCAACTCCTATTTTGTTTGTAATTATTTCAAGTGAATATACATGAAGTAAGGAAGTGATGCGTGAACTTCCTTCATTGAATGAACCCTTTCTGAAGTTTAAGGAAAAACTTCACCAGTTCAGAATGCCTCTTTCCGGTTAGACTTTGTATTGTGTGTACATAACCATTTCACCGAAATCCTTGATGGACTTATAGTAGAGATGATTAGCTACAAGGTAAGCTATCTCTCATACAAAACCTTAATTTATTCTGCGAGATATACTTCGTTGTTCTACCGGAAAATACGTTCACTGAAAGAACTGTTACTGACCGAAAATGCATTTACTGAGACAACTGTAATTGACCGAAACATTCATTTACTGAGAAAATAACTATTTTCTAACTTTATACCGTAACACGAAAATACTCAGGTTTCTTCGCATACGAACAGTGCGCACAAACTTCCACATGAACATGTGTTTTCTATTAGAGAAGATGTGTACAATGCTAGCTTGGCCTCTTCTTGCTCAAGCTATAGAAACTCTCCTACACTGAGTAGTTTCTTCTTACCATCTCTCTCAGATGAATACCTGACATTTCAAGTTTTTGTTATTCATCTTTACATACGCGATCTCTGGCGTCTTCTAAACCTATTCTTGATTTCTATATGTGCTCTGTTTCAAACTGCACGCTCTACTCACGCACGTTCTTGTTCGCATGCTTACTCGCACTCCCCCTCTTTTTCTTATGCACGTTCTCTCTTTATATACTGTTTGATTCGGTGTAACAAACTCTAACAAACTCTGATTCTGGAAGATTCTATGTTGTACATAACGGTCGTGAATTTGTCCCTTCACTGAGGCTTTTGATTTTCTGAATACTTTGATTCCGCTTCTCTTTATCTTTCTTTTTCTTTTATGTCGGTATGTATGTCAAATCGTGAGTGATTCTTCAACAGCTCCCCCTCAATCACTAATTTGACTTTTCCTGTCTTTCATATATTTTTCTTTCTTTTATACCTACCATTTCTTTGAATCTACTTGTCTTTGTTCCATCCAAGCTCTTTGTCAGAATATCTGCAATCTGATCTTTTGTCGGAGTGTATACTATTTCTATTTCCTTCTCCATTACCTTTTCCCTCAGTAAATGATACTGAATTTCTATGTGCTTTGTTCTTGCATGAAATACTGGATTTGCTGCAAGATACGAGCTCATATTATCTCCATGTATGATAGGTAAACCTTGATCAATACCCATGCTTTTGAACAAGGTCTGCATCCATATCACTTCTTTAGCTGCTTCTACAAGTCCTTTATATTCTGCTTCTGTTGATGATAAAGCCACTGTGTGTTGTTTCTTCGAACACCAGCTCACTAGCTTATCTCCTAGGTATATCATATACCCATCTGTTGATCTTCTGTCATCTTGACTTCCTGCCCAGTCTGAGTCACTAAATGCTCTCAACTTTATATCTGACGTAAAAGGATAATATAATCCTTCCTTTATAGTTCTTTTGATATATCTAAGAACTCTATGTCCTACAACCCAATGTTGATCTTTTGGAGAATGCATAAACTGTGAGAGAACTCCCACTGCATAGCTAAGATCCGGTCGTGTTAGTGTAGTGTAAATTATACTTCCCACTAATGACTGATACTTTCTCGTATCTTTAAACTCTGCACCATTATATTTGCTGAGTTTATGATTTGCTTCAAGCGGTGTTGAAGCTTCTCTGCAATTCTCCATATTAAACTTCTTCAGTAAGTTTAAGAGATACCTTTCTTGCATAACATATACACCATGATCTGTGTATGTGATTTCCATTCCAAGAAAGTATGATAACTTTCCTAGATCACTGAACTTAAACTCCTTTTTCAAGTAATCTCTTTACTTCTTTAATTCCTTCATCTGAAGTTCTTGTGATTATGATGTCATCTACATAAATGCAAATGTAGATCATACCTTCTTCTGTTCTCTTGATGTGTACACTTGCATCTGCTTTCGAACTTTGGTATCCAAGTTCATTGAGATACTTCACAAGTCTATAATTCCAAGCTCTTGGAGCTTTGCTTCAGTCTGTAAAGTGCTTTTCTTAATCTGCAAACAAAATTTGGGTATCTGGAACTTACAAACCCTTCAGGTTGTTCCATATAGACTTCATCTGATATGTATCCATTCAGAAATGCGTTCTTTATATCTAGCTGACTTAGCTTCCATCCTTTTGATGCTGCTATAGCAATCACTGTCCTTATGGTTGACATCTTTGCCACCGAACTAAACATCTCATCATAATCTATGCCATGCGTCTGAGCATAGCCCTTGATAACCAGTCTAGCTTTGTATCTGGCTATCCTTCCATCTGCAAGTTTCTTAACTTTGAAAACCCATTTATTTCTAATCACTTTCTTACCATTTGGTTTCAGAACAAGTTCCCATGTCTTGTTCTCCTCCAGTGCACTAAACTCTTCTTCCATTGCTTCTTCCCATTGCTTCTTGTCTTTAGCTTCATCATAGTTCTGAGGTTCTTCATCATCTTTGACCATATATGCATAATTTTTCTGAGTTATATACAAAGTATCATAGGAATACCTTTTTGGTTGTCTTCTAGTCCTGCTTGACCTTCTTGGTTCAAACTCTTCATGTGTATCTGAATACACTTCTTCATCAAATCCCTGTTCATCTCCATTTCTCATACTTGATCCAATCCTGGACGTACTTGCCTGCATATAGTCTTCATCTCTATTCACCTATACAATTGATTTCCCTTTCTCTTTCCTTCTTACCTCTTCTTCAAATTCTTCCATTGTATGACTTTGATCTGTATACCAGCTCTTCTGTTCATCAAATGTAACATCTCTAGAAATAGTAAACTGTTTTGTTAGAGGACTCCATAACCTGTAGCCCATCTGCTTTTCATCGTATCCGACGAACACATATTTATTCGCTTTTGGTTCAAGCTTATGTATGAGGTGTGATGGTACATAAGCATAAGCTATTGATCCAAACACTTTACAATGATCAAGTGTTGGTTTCTTTCCCCACCAAGCTTCATAAGGGGTCATTCCATCTAAAGTTGTACACGGTAGTCTGTTTACCAAGTATGTAGCTGTATCTACAGCTTCAGCCCAGAGATAATTTGGACAATCCTTTTCCTTTAGCATAGCTCGTGCAAACTCAACTAGAGTTCGGTTCCTTCTTTCTACCACACCATTTTGTTGTGGTGTATACCTGCAGGTTATTTCTCTCTTAATACCTGCATTCCAAAGATAATCATTGAACTCTCGGGAGAAGTATTCTCCCCCTCCATCAGACCTCAGTCTCTTCAGCTTTCGACCTGTGAGTCTTTCATCATATGCATGAAAATGCTTGAAGGTTTCAAATACTTCTAATCTTTCCTTCAAAACATATAACGTTATCCATCTTGTAGCATCATCAATGAATAAAACATAATACCTTGAGCCACTGATTGATCCTTCTTTTGTTGGACCCCATACATCTGTATGAATGAGTTCGAGTACTTCATCATGTTTGAATCCTTTCTTCTGGAAAGGTAACCTGTGAGCTTTTCCCATTTGACATGCTTCGCACTTGTGAATCATGTGTTGGTTCTGTACATTCGGTAATCCCAGTACTGACTAATTTGAAATCCTAGCTTTAATTCCTTTTTCATTGAAATGACCTAATCTCTTATGCCAAAGATCAAGTTCTGTAATCACCTTTTCACCATGTGTGAGCAACGCTTGGCCGATGTTCCCTTGTACTCTTAAAGTAAAGAGTCTGCCTTCTTTCTTACCAGAGACAATTTGATTATATCCATTCTCGGGATCTTCTACAAATACTCCTTCATTTGTAAATCTAACCTGAAAACCTTTCTCAACTATCTCTCCTACGCTAATCAAATTTTTTGGTATTGTCGGAACATACAAAACATTGGTTAGCAAATCTGCTCCACTCTTACATTTCACCTTTCCAATTGAATGTACACTATGCCTCGTATTGTCACCTGTTTGAACAGTATGACTGGAACTACCTTTTTCCAATTCTGACATCAGTTCTATATTTCCTGACAAGTGATTAGAACATCCAGAATCAATGCAAAATACCTTTAGGTCTTCGTTATCTGATGTGTCGATTGAGTCCATCATCAATGATGTATGACTTTCATTCTGTGTGCCATTTGCGTAGTTGTTGTAGGTGGTGTTCTAGGATTGATTATGTCCCCAGCTTCTTGCTCCACCTCTACCATAGCCTCCTCTTTGATTCTGTCTACCTCTTTGAAAATTACTCTGATATCTTCCGCTTCTGCCTCTGCTATTACTGTTCTGATTTTGATTTGATCCTTGTTGATTGTGCCAGCAATCATGAGCCAGATGATTACTTAATCCACAGATCCAGCAAGCCTTCTTGTTGTATTCTAGCTACTTCTTCCTCTTCCAAAACCTCTTGCTCTTCCTCTGCCGGTGCCTTTACCTCTTGCATAATAAGCCTCAGAGCTCGGCTCTTCTTCATCTTTTGACTTGCCTTTATCTCCTTTCTTCTTGTTCTTCATGTACATTGCAGAACTTTGTCCTTTATCTGCATCTCCTTTTAGGTCTTGCTCATATGTGAGCATCAAACCAAGCAACTGATTTAAATCTGGTACAAAATGGTTTAAAGAAAGTTCAGTTGAGAGTACGAAAGGCTTCCACCTTTCATCTCCTCTCAAACCTGTTAGCAGTTGTGCTATCAATCTATGATCTTCGACATCTTCATTTATGGATCCAAGACTATCTGCTAGATCCTTCATCTTAGTGACATAGTCACTAATGCTTTGACTCGACTTCTTTTTGAACGGTGTGAATTCGGACCATAAGCTAGCCTTCCTAGCTTTCGTAGTATTTTGGAAATGATCTTCCAATGCACTCCATATATTCTCCGCTTTCTCCAGACCTCTAAATGTGCGGTAGTAGATGATCTGTAACGGTATTATAAATGTAAGCTCTTGCCGTTGCATCTTTCTTCTGCCACAGCTTCAAGGCTTCTAATTCTTCTTTTTCCGGTTGACTATCATCTTCGAAGGTCGGCTTCTTTTCTTCTCCGGTCACATACATCATTAAGTCCTTACTCATAAGTAAGGCTTCCATGCGCATTACCCATGCGGGATAATTATCTCTGTCCAATTTATCAATTTGGACATGATCTGCCATGATCTTCTTGTTTCTGTTACTTCCGGTGACCTTTTGAGAATCTTTCTGCTCTTCAGAATCTTTCTCGTTCTGAAACCACTTGTGTGGTTAACCGGCTTTGATACCACTGATGTTCGATCTCACGGCTCTGATACCACTTGTTGATGGCCGTCACGGCAAAGGCTCGAACCTTGTCAAGCCTGCGGAATTCACCGCGCCACCAAAAAGATGCTAAGCTAGAGTGATATTAGAACACCTCCATAATCAACAGTAGCTTAGCAAGGTTACTGCTACTCAAACATATAAAACTGTATTTTGAATTTACTGAAATTCCACTGGAACTTCACCGAACTATCACCAGACTGACACCGTAATTATATCGGAATCTTATCAGAATCAACTCCTATTTTGTTTGTAATTATTTCAAGTGAATATACATGAAGTAAGGAAGTGATGCGTGAACTTCTTTCACTGAATGAACCCTTTCTGAAGTTTAAGGAAAAACTTCACCAGTTCAGAATGCCTCTTTCTGGTTAGACCTTGTACTATGTGTACATATCCATTTCACCGAAATCCTTGATGGACTGATTATGTAGAGATGTTTAGCTACAAGGTAAGCTATCTCTCATACAAAACCTTAATTTATTCTGCGAGATATACTTCGTTGTTCTACCGAAAAATACGTTCACTAAAAGAACTATTACTCACCGAAAATGCGTTTATTGAGACAACTGTAATTGACCGAAACATCCGTTTACTAAGAAAATAACTGTTAACTAACTTTATACCGTAACACGAAAATACTCAGGTTTCTTCACATATGAACAGTGCGTGCAAACTTCCACATGAACATGTGTTTTCTATTAGAGAAGATGTGTACAATGCTAGCTTGGCCTCTTCTTGCTCAAGCTATAGAAACTCTCCTACACTGAGTAGTTTCTTCTTACCATCTCTCTCAGATGAATACCTGACATTTCAGGTTTCTATTATTCATCTTTACATACGCGATCTCTGGCGTCTTCTAAATCTATTCTTGATTTCTATATGCGCTCTATTTCAAACTGCGCGCTCTACTCACGCACGTTCTTGTTCGCATGCTTACTCGCACTCCCCCTCTTTTTCTTATGCACGTTCTCTCTTTATATACAGTTTGATTCGGTGTAACAAACAGAGTCTAACAAACTCTGATTCTGGAAGATTCTATGTTGTACATAACGGTCGTGAATTTGTCCCTTCACTGAGGCTTTTGATTTTCTGAATACTTTGATTTTGCTTCTCTTTATCTTTCTTTTTCTTTTATGTATGTCTGTATGTCAAAGTCGTGGGTGATTCTTCAACATTCTTCTCCAAGAAGAACTCCATAGACACTCCTCAACATGCTCCAAAATAGCAACATGGCTGCCCCATGTGCTAAGAAGCACTACCTCTATTGAGGTACCAAAGCTCTCCAAAGCTTGGTGTTGAAACTAGGTAATGGATGAATACAATGAGCATATGGCTCTTCTTTTATAGTATTTGTGATCCCTTCAAAAGCTCTCCAAAAGCAAATAAATCTCCACAATCTACGATCGCATAAAGATTCAAAATCAATCACGATTGATCATAAAAAAGCATGTTTGCAGTTCGGCATTCTCCGTTCACTAATATAAAAGCAAAGGCATGATCAAAGTAATCTTCGCGTGCTGCTCGTGGAACTCGATCCTGCACCACTTCTATAGAAGTCAATTGACTTATCCATGAGGCCAAGCATCTTAGCTTGTAGCTTGAGTAGCAAGAAAGGATACACATGATGTAGAAACTGAGCAATTTTTTACCAATGAGATATTGAATCAAAGTTTTCCAACAATCTCGCCTGCAATATCATAGTGGTACAAATTGGACTCGATCTACAAACTTCATAAGCTTCAGACTAGTACTCCCAAATTGACCTTCAAATCTTTTCTTCAAAAGTCTTCTTCAAAACTGAATTTGACTTTTCTTCAAAAATCCTAAACTTGCTGAATATCAACCATAATACTTGAGAAAATATGCAATCTAGACATCCAATAGTTTACTTATCAAGCAATCACTGCTTGACAACAAATGTAGCAAGTACTGACTCTGAACCTGCTATCTCCTATCTTCACAAACCTGAAAACATACACGAGGATCCACATATTTGCATTTACCTTACGAAAGTTTTCTCAACGTACTTTTGTTGTGTCATGTGGATACACTAAACAAAATCAAGAACTGAATCTTGGAACCTATGAGTGACAACTGTGAGCCGTCGGAATGTAATATGTAATCCTGAAAAGTCGCACGCATACTGAAAGGGTGTAGTGCAATAGTTGTAACTTTTGATTAATAAAGGAAGTGTGCGTGAACAGAAGGTGTGTCACCGAACTGTGAGTCTGGGCGAATGCTTGAGTAGAGTGTATCGCCTTATGGAAATTCTGAGTAATCTTTGTCTCCTTGTTAGTTAAAGTTCCGTGACGTATTAAGTTTGATGAAGTATTAAGTTAAGCGATCACTCGGCAAGTGACAAAGTGCGTGTAGGCGTATTGCAATGAAGAACATTGTACTGCACAGTTAATTATCGTGTATTGAAGAATGTTGTAATACGCAAACAGATAGTAGTTGAAGAATTATATAATCCACACATTAAGTCTATGAAGTAGCCTAGAACTGGATCTGTAGCATTTGGGAAAATACAAATAGGACCTCTATTTTACAGACCCCTAACCATCCCAAGAACCCAGATTTGATAATAGTTTAAACAATAAGTTTAACACTGGTGCCGTCTGTGGGAAATGGAGTAGCCAGTTGAGGAAAAGATTAAAGATCGACGAAGAATCCTTTGATATATGCCGATAACACGCTCTGGCAAATCCTATCCCAAATACCGAAGTGATCCAAATCCCTGGGCAGTTTCGAATTTGTTAGGAACACCCTCTGGTAGTAGAAGTGAAGAACAATGAAGTTTAGTTGCAGAAGGTTCAATCCAACAAGCGAGTGGCAATTCTGGTGGCAGTTCGGTGCTATGCAGAAGCAGTTCGGTAGAGTGCGGCAGTAATCCGGGGCGTTCCAATGATAGTCCGGTACATTCTGAAGATAGTACATTAGTTCCTGTGGTGCTTCGGCAGTGTCCGGTGACAATTCAGCATTGTCTGGAGAAAATTCGGTGATTTTTGGTTACAGTTCGGTATTGTCCGGTGACAATTCGGTGCTCTTCGGTGACAATTTCGTGATTTTCGGTGATAGTACATTATTGTTCCGCAGAAATTTACTGCATTCGCCGTTTTCAGGTGAAAGTTTAGCCAATCTCGACACTAAAGTTGAGAAAGGGTTGTTCGATATTGAGCTAAGTAATCGGCTCAGAGATATTTTTGGATTGGAAAATTGGCAAGGTGACCATACGGTCCAGGAACATCAGGAAATCCGTCCCCAAAGTTCATGCAATATGAGTAGTTCACAGCAACAACAATAACAACAACAACAACAACAACAACAACAGCAATAGATTATTCCACCGCGTCTGATGTCAGTCGGATTCACCTACACAAAATTTGGAGGTTTTCCAGGCGATGATTCCGACGCGCATGTGCGGACCTTATGAAATTTATTATGCAGTTTTGAATTACCTAGCAGACCCTACTTATAAAGCCATCGTGTTCCAGTCAACCTTGAGTCAATGAAGCTGCTCGTTGGTTAATTGAGTATGACTTGAATCATTTTCGGCAGTATGATGACATGAAGGATGCATTCTACAATGATTCTGGTTTAAAAAAAACCAGCAGAAATTTTTTATTATCTGCAAAATAACAGGCAGAAGCCACACCAGAATGCACAAGACTATGCCACTCTATTTCGGACTCCTTTACGACAGTTGCCACCAGCGCATGCCAATTTACCAGACGACTTCATTACTAAGTGGTTCATAAACGGATTAAATCCCCAATTGAAACAGATTATGATCATACGATGTATGGGAGGAATGACCTTGGATGCCATAATCGTTATGGCGTTACAGTTAGAAAATAAAGTGGGGGGCTTCACTGAAGATTTGGAATGGTTGAAGGCATCCAAGCATTCAAACCAGGACCCACTAAAACAAATTTACTGCACTAAATGTAAAAACACAAGACACACTAGCTAAGCATGTGCTCTGAATCAGATGTACTGTGCTATTTGCCACATCGTGGACCATACCACGGAGACTTGTCCCTTACCAAGGATACAAGAATTATAGAGGAGCACGGTCAACTAATTGTGGAAAAATTCGGTGGAATGCGGATACAGCAGGTGAAGGTGCATCTCTTCCACCACCTAAATGTCATTTTTTTGGTGAAATAGGGCATATCCATAGGTACTGTAAAGTTTTGGCCGACTACGATAAAAAGAAAAAGGAACGACAACACCCAATGGTGAACATGGTGTACATTTCAGCAGTTGACACTCAAACAACAGCAGTGCAAACACGCTCAGGAAAGCAATTACAGCCGGTTACGGAGATTTTTGAACCTGGAATTCGTGAACAGCAGAAGGTGTTTACTAAAGCAAGTAAGTTGGCAACCCAGGAACAAACTATTTTTCCTCACCCAGCTCTAGTGACACAACAGAGTATACCGCATGCCATATCGGAAGAAAGAAATTGGCCCCAAGCACTACCGGAGTCCCCACCGAACACCGTATTGAAAACAGCAAAATTTGATCTAGTATGGGATGTCTTATCCAAGGCGTCTATTACATTGCCGTTGGGACAGCTATTGGCTTTGGTTCCTGGCGTGCACCAACAATTCGAGCAACAGGTCAGTCTAGACCTTCATGTGCTCCTTTGACAGCCACAATTCAGCCTGATTTTGATCCAACGGTGGATCATACGGTACCCTTGATTACGGTCTGGTATAAGAATCATAAAATCACTCAAGTACTAATTGATGGAGGTTCGGGTGTAAACATTACGACCACTGCACTTTGTCAACGGATGGGATGGACGCAAATTGAACCTCTCCAATTTTTTATCCGAATGGCTGATCAATCCCGAGTTCATCCGGTTGGATTGGTGCAAAATATTCCTATTACTCTTCAAGGGGTTGTATTTAAGATGACCTTTGTTGTTCTGGAATCACCCGAATCTAGCCTTGACTATAACCTACTCTTTGGACGACCATGGTTAAAGCAAGCTAAGGTAGTACAGGATTGGTCAGCGCATGAATTGATTTTTAAGAATACCCACCGTAAATATGTCGTTCCACTGGATGACATGAAGCCTTGCGATTTGCATGCACGAACTTATGTCACTAAACCTGTACACATGATGGATGGTCTTTCAGATGATGAAGAGGAAGCTTTTCTTAAAGCCAATAAGGATTTGATGGCACTCGGAACTGCGGACTTACAAATGGTGGCCGATAACTGGAGTCTAGTAGCTTGTATGGTAGTACCACTGATCGGTGAGTCCGAATCCAGTGTAGTACAGACCTTGGATGATACGATGCTACAAAAATTGCTTCAGTCAGGTGATGACTTTGCCATGCCCCGGCAGTTCTACGTACTAGAAGACCAATTGGTTACCTATAATTTAGGTGATGAAGCTAATCCGCGGCTAGTGAAGATCAAGGCGGGACTATCAGCGACCTTCTTGATAACTTACTGCAGTTGCTACGTGAATTCTCTGATGTGTTTGCATGGGATTACCGGGATATGAAGGGGTTGGACCTGCGTATCTATCTACGCAGGGTTATGCTGAAACCAGATGCTCGGCCTATTAAACAACCTAGCCATAGAATGAATCCTCACTATGCGGCCCAGGTAAAAGCAGAATTGGATCGATTGCTGAAAGTTGGGTTTATTGTCCCTATCAAGCATGCGGAGTGGATTTCCCCCATTGTGATAGTCCCTAAGAAGAATAAGCAATTACGAATATGTGTGGACTACCGGAAATTAAATGCAGCCACCGTACCTGATCCATTCCCTCTACCGTTTCTAGACACAATGTTAGATGATGTGGCAGGCTGTGAGATGTACTCCTTTCTGGATGGATATAGTGGTTATAATCAAGTATGAATGGCAGAGCAAGATATCCCAAAGATAGCATTTATAACCAATTGGGGAGTCTATGCGTGTACAGTGATGTGGTTTGGTCAGCGAAATGCTCCGAGTACGTTTCAGCATTGTATGCAGGAAGTTTTCTCTCCTTATCTAACCACATTCATGCGAGTTTACTTGGATGATTTCTCCTTATCCGGTGATACTTTGGCGCATCTGTACCATTTACAGTGTTGTTTGTCAAAGTGTCGAGAATATTGTTTATGCTTAAACCCAAATAAATCGGTATTCTCGGTATCTTGTGGCAAGTTGCTGGGCCACATTATCTCAAAACACGGGATTCAAGTTGATCGAGATAAGGTGAAGGCCATACTGGAGGCACCTGCTCCTAAGACACCCAAAGAAGTGATGCGCTTCTTGGGACAAATCCGGTGGCATGGGCGACATCTATGTTGGCTTGCTCATCTGGTCGTGCCACTCAATTGACTGAAAACCAGTACTCCCTGTGAGTTTGAATGGAATCAGGCATGTCAACTCTCCTTCGATCGGTTGAAATCATTGTTAACGCAGGCTCCTATTTTACAAGCGCCAAATCGGGAATTGCCATTTCATGTCTTTGTGGATGCATACGATATTGCAATTGGCAGCGTGTTGATGCAGCAAACGAACAAATGGTTCCGTCCAGTGTATTATGCGAGCCGCAAGTTGGCCTCGGCAGAGCGTAATTATTCAGTCACTGAATGTAAATGTCTCGGATTAGTGTATTCGGTGAAGAAATTCTGGCATTATTTACTGGGACGGTGCTTCACTTTTCATGTGGATCATGCGGCCTTGGTGTACCTTGTTCGCCAACAGCATTTGGGAGGACGACTAGCAAGATGGGTATTATTGCTCCAAGAGTTTGATTATTCAGTAGTACATCGACCAAGGTCCGCACACGCACTTGCTGATTTTCTCTCTCGGTTGGATTCCGATGAACTTCCAGAAGGCTTTGATGATACCACACCTGCTACTTATGCAACTGAGACTGTACAGGAGGATCAAAAAGAATTGCCGATAAAATCCTCCTATTATGACACTGATGCTTTTCTTGACCAGTGGATGTCCTCTCGGCACGCCCTCTTTGACTGCTCGTCATAAGCTGGCCACATATAGTCGATGATTTTGGTTAATTGTAGGGCAGTTATATTACATGGATCACTCGGGAGTACTACTCAGATGTGTTCCCCCACACGAAATTGCTTCAGTTATCATAATGGCTCATTCGGCACCAGCTGGAGGTCATTTTGTAGTGGACGTGACCCACCGGAAGATTTTGCAGAGTGGCTTATGGTGACCTACTATGTACCGTGATGTGACCAAATATGTGCGACAGTGTGATGAGTGTCAGCATTTGGGTCAACCGTTACAACGACATTACTTTCCGCTTCAACCAGTTTTACCTCTCGGACCTTTTCAAAAATGGGGCTTGTATTTTATCGGACCAATCACACCTCCTGCAACACTTACCAGTAACAGATATATTCTTACATGCACGGATTATGCGACTCGATGGGCCGAAGCTTGGGCCCTACGGTCAGCCACAGCTGCTACAGTCGTTAAATGTTTGATGAAAGATATTTTTCCACGCTATGGTTTACCTTTGGAGATTGTGACTGATCAAGGTACGCACTTTGCAAATACATTAATGCAAGTGCTTACTACAACCTTCCAGATTGTGCATAAGTTCAGTTCTCCCTATTATCCACGAGCAAATGGACTCACTGAGAGCACCAACAAATCTATGTTGAACATTTTAAAGAAACTGGTATTAGATTGCCCAAAGAGATGGGACCAATTCCTACCTGCTGTATTATGGGCATACCGTACAACATATAAGGTGGTGATCGGAACAACGCCTTTCAAGTTGGCTTATGGTTTGGAGGTGATTGCTCCTATGGAAATGGTGGTTCCTAGTCTGCGAGTGGCATTAGAGCAGAAATTACTACCGTAAGAATCATTCCCTTTCCAATTGGAGGCTTTACGGTCTCTGGATGAACACCGCCTCGAGAGTTTTCTGGTATTGCAAGAAGTTCAGCTCAGACAAGCAAGAAATCAGGATAGTTTCCTTAAAACCCCCGTGTTTACCTTCAACCAATTAGTGCTCTTTTATAATGCTAAATCTAATCGATTTGTCGGAAAGTTTAAAGTGTGTTGGTTAAGTCCATACCACATTGCTGAACGAGTGGGACCAGCAACTTTTTGGTTATCCACCTTAACCGGTACCCTTCTTCCTAAAGTGATCAATGGATCAAAGCTTCGTCCTTATTATCCACCGCCTTCATCCTCATGATGCGTGATCATTATTTTTCCTTCTTTTTTCTTCTCACTATTCTATCTCGACGTTCTTGTCCTCTTTACGTAATTCCGATTGACTGATTAACCGTAATCCTTCCGTTTTCTTACCTAACCATGATTAGTACCTGCCTTCTGTGTCTCCGATTCTGTTAATGCATGCATGTCGCCTTTATGTTTATAATATTCCCACCCTACGAGATGATTTTGTTTCTTTCCACATGATTAGTCTAGTGTTTCTATTTAATCCTGTTCTTTACGCTGATTTTCGCTATTGCATTCGTGTGTGCTCGTGTATTCTGTGTTACTGTGCTATTTTGTGTTCTGCTTGCGATTATGGAAGCCCTGGAAAATATTGTCACCTTCCATGCACGACCCGCTTCGGACGTGAGCGAGTTCCTGCGTGCTCGCGGCCTCTTGGCATTCCCTGAATTGCCTTGGCATTCAGTGGAGTGTCACCCCTTCTGTGCGTAGATCATCTCTGCCATAGCTGTCACGCCTGCCACTAAACAATGCTAGCTGCTGGCATGTTTGAACCCCTGCGTCATTGTTACGCTGAGCACAGTTGCGGAGGGATTCCGTCTCCCTCAGAAGGGGTTGGTTGATGGCCCTCTCCTTCCTATGGCGACCATGAAAGAAATCTTCCCTAGGCACTCATCTAACCAGTTTGCCATTTTGTGTCGTCCCGAATCGAAGCGCACAGCCCTTCAATTCTTAGTCGCTGCCTTGAACCTGCAAAAACGCACGTATGGCATCTCTCGTCCATTTTACTCAATGATAGAAACTGCATCCAGAGAGGGAGTCCACTTCTTTGTTCTTTTTCCGTGCATTCACCATGATTGTCGAGTCGTTACTAAACACTTGGCCAAGAATGAAATCCTTCGGACTAGATTGTTGCACCTGCTCACCTTTCTTCTTCCGGTGATTCAAGCAGACCAACCACCCCCAGTGAATACTCTGCTTTTACATGATGAGTCTACATAGATGTTGGAGGATGATGACGATGAAGATCTTCTCCACTTCTTCTGGCGCAAGCGCAGTTGCATCAACCCATCTCAAAGTCAAGTGAAGGAAACAACCATTGTTCAAGAAGTTGAAGTATTCCATGATGCAGCCACTTCATTATAGGTAGAATCTGCCTAGTCTTCTCCTAGTAAGCAGCAAGATACAGACATTATTATGGAAGACGTAGTTGAACTTTCACAATGGGATGAAACAACACAACCGGATGATGAGGCTGTGAAGGAGACAGTGGAAGATACCACTATCATTGTTTGTCATCCATCTCCCTCACATATAGTCGATGATCAAGCAGATATGGCAAAGCAACCACAAACTGCTGAAGAGGCCGTTACAGACATTGCCATTGTTTCGTCTGAGCCCCAGCATGAAACAGGAATTATCCTTGTTCATACACCTCATCTGTCTCTTCCTCCTACAACTACCCTTACCACTGTTGCCGATGCTTCTCCCTCCTCGCCCCCCGCTACAATACGTGAAGCCTCGTCCAAAATACCGTCTTCTCCCAATTACTCTCCACCCTCGTCTCCCCACCTCTTGTCTTCCAACCATCGTAGCCTACCCCTACTCTCCCCACCCGAGTTATGTTCACTGAATTGGCATCCATGGGCCAGTTCTTAATTCAATTATCCCAACAATTACCTCTTCAAATGAAGATGGCCACACAGACCATTTGACAGGAGCTGTAGAGCAAACTAGACCTCCTGGAAGCTGATATCCCACCTCTCCACGAAGAACTACTTGAAGCCAAAGCAGATATTCACTCTCTGCATACCCAAATCTAGCGACTGCAAGACTAATTGACCGAAAAAGATTCTATTATTCCTAATGAGGATGTAGAGATTAAGGGACTGAAGCAAGAGATTACAGATAAAAAGGATGATATGATTGCATTAGGCAACGAGCTTCATGGTACTAGAGATACACTCAGCATACTCGAAGAAGCTTCACAGTCGCTCGCCGCCAATGTCCTCAAAGCTGAAGCCGAATTACATAAAGTTACTGAGCAGCTATTCCAAAGGGATCAAGAACTTTCTTCAGAGATTTCCAAGACTCTCTAGTTAAAGAAGGAAGTCGCTTACAAGACCATGCAATTTCAATCTTAGGAACTCGAACGTAGGGAAAAACAATTAGGAATTCAAGCTGACAGATTATCCAGGATTGATGCAGAAGTTGCAAAAATGAAGTTGTGCAAAGACGTTGCTCTTGCCAATGAGTTCTATTTCCAAGAAGCATTTTTGCAAACACAGGTTGAGTCCCTTATTAGTCACGTCATAGCTGCCAGTTCGGTCCGGACTGATGTGCAGCTTATTGAACCTGACATTTTGCAGAATATGCTAGAATCTTTGAAGCAAAAGATTGCTCGCACCTTCAAATTAGCCTGCTCCATGTATGTAAAAGGTATCATAGATGAATCCTGAACTTTGTAAATACTTTTCGGGTTCGAGTCCATCGTGTGTGCCAGTGTGAGCCATCGGAATGTAATATGTAATCCTGAAAAGTTGCACGCATACCGAAAGGGCGTAGCGCAATAGTTCTAACTTTTGATTAATAAAGGAAGCATGCATGAACAGAAGGTGTGTAGCCGGACTGTGAGTCTGGGCAAATGCCTGAGTAGAGCGTATTGCCTTATGGAAATTATGAGTAATCTTTGCCTTCTTGTTAGTTAAAGTTCCATGACGTATTAATTTTGATGAAGTATTAAGTTAAGCGATCACTCGGCAAGTGACGAAGTGCACGTAGGCGTATTGCGATGAAGAACATTGTACTGTGCAGTTAATTATCGTGTATTGAAGAATGTTGTAATATCCAAACAGACAGTAGTTGAAGAATAATATAATCCAACACATTAAGTTTGTGAAGTAGCCTAGAATTGGATCTGTAGCATTTGGGAAAATACAAACAAGGCCTCTGTTTTATAGACCCCTAACCATCCCAAGAACCTAGATTTGATAATAGTTTAAACAATAAGTTTAACACAACTCACAACTTAGTGTATTATGAACATTGCTGGTTCATCGCTGACTGTACTCAAGTCAAGTCAACTCAACTCAACTGAAATCAACTTAAATCAATTGAAATATGAGTCTCATCAAAAAATCTATGATGTCATCATGTCTTCATCCTTTAAATCCCTCATACCTCTTTCCTTCAGAATCTGGTATAAACATAAATGTGTGCATCTCTAAAACATACCTCTCTGAAATTTCAAATTTCTCTTCAATAGAACTTTGGAACCTTCTTCTAAACAGGAACACCTAACAGGAACTTTCTCTAGACATTCTCGTTCTTCCTTCTTCTTTCAAAGCTGGAACATAAAGAGAACTTGACAAAGGAAATATAGGAATACCTGAAAGGAATACATGTAGGCATGACTCTGTATTCTTTCATATATGGCTGAAAATAAGTCTTCATGTTTCATCACCCCCTTGGATGATTTAACACTAGTATCCAGAATTCTTCAAATATATCAGACTTTATGAAATCTGGAACGTCCTCCTTCATAAATCTGATCTTTCATAACATTAATACCTGTGTCTGAAACAGATAATCTCTGAATCCTTCTTATTAGCACTGCACAGTTGCTAATAGCTTCCACTGTTTCTTCCTCAGCTTTCCATATTAAAGAATAAGGTTAGTTGATCTATTCCATGATAACAAAAAACCTTACTAAAATCATTTTAGGATCCATAATCTTCTCCAACATAACAAGTATCTTCTATTTCTCTACAACACAAATCTGATAGAATCTGAATCTTTGACTTACTTCTTCCAATGCTAAGAATCTTCACAAACAAAGGATAGACAACTGAATCATAAATACTCAAGATCTTTCATGATCATTCAAGATCATCCAAGATCATACAAGATCTATGATCTTTCCAACAAAATACATGTGTAGAATCTGCTCTCATCAAACCTTCATGAATGAATGTTTGATTTGTTACCTGAATGTCTCTAAGTGTCCATCCTTCTCACAAAGTTGTAAAATTTTTCTTCAAACAAATCTTTTCTAAGAATCTGCAACTCCTACTTGAAACATAAGTGGACAAACTTCTCACCTTGAGAACTCCAAAAGCTGCAAGTTGATACTTCAAATCTTCATATTCTACCCGGGTGAAATGTAATAGTACTTGCTTGATTTTGTTTTGGCTAATTCCACTTCTCAATCAAGTAATAGGATCTGATGGAACACCAAACATATATCCAAAAGTCTAGACAATCATAAAAAGTAGATTCTTCAACTGACTCGTATATCAAAAATCTGCATTTTTTGAAGTTTTTTGAAAATACTAAATATGAGGTAACCTTTCCAAACACAAAACATCACCCCAATTCTTCAACATCTGCTACAAATACTCTTTTACCTCAAGAGTTAGATAAAGAAGAAATATACTTCTCTGCAACTTTTCATTTACCAAGTAGCTCTGAATTGACACTCCAAGAATTCTTTGAGGGAACATATAGCTGCCTGCTCAAGATCTTCAACTTATACATAACTCATACACATATGAGTCAAAAAATATAATTTGCCTTTCTTTCTCTCAATGCAATTCTTTGTCAAAATCTACTAAATCATGACCAAGTATAATGCAAAACAAGAAACTGTTTCTTCTTTAAACTATCTTCACACAAGATGTTCTCGTAGACTTGTCTTTGGATGTAGAGGATAACGTAGGAAAGCTATATGGAAAATATATGAGTAAAAGGAAGTCTTACTTTTCTTTTGGAAATGATGGACTTTCTTCTTCTGCATCTTTCTTCCACCTAATGATGTCAACATCTTCAAACTTCTCTTCAATACCTTTTGTTCTCTTCATCTTGAAGTAGGAAGCACTCTTAACTTCTTCAAATGAACTTTTCTCTTCCTCTAGTGCTAAGAGTAAGAGACAAAACAAACATGGTATACAAATGGAAATGAATATACAACCATGTTTTACCATCTCCTCATATCTCTTGAATCAAAATTCTGTTTCAAATGACTGATATGGCTGAATTCACCAATCTTTTTTCTGAATGATGAATTACCTTTCTAGAGTTATCTCTCTAGATAAAATGTGAGCATTAAACTTCCAACCAACTTACAACACAAAATTGGTTGAAAACAATACTGATGCTCTCCACATTTTTCTTCTTAGATGAGCTTCCTTGTCATGAAAGAGATCTCTCAAAACTCTCTAGAAAAACCTCTAGATACCTGTTTTGATGTAGCCTTTAACTTTCAAATAATGAAAGTGTATAAAAGCATTCCTTGAATCCTTCAAATCTCTTCATAACTGCTCTTCTAAGATATGACCTGCAAATGATAATCTGATAGTAAAAACTGATACCTATGATTTGATGTTGATCTGGTTCCTTCATCTTCTCCAAGCCATTGTTCTTCCTTGAATTTGAAGTAGCCTTCTCATAAAGCATACACGTACTGATTCTCTTCTACCTATGCCGAATAGGAATCCTCTTGATATGGATGCCATTGCCTCCATAAACTCCAAGTAGTACATGTGTGCATAAAGAGAATATGTACCTAAATTCTTAACATAAGATGCAAATCTTATGTTAACCACCATCCAATGTCTTTGAAGTAACCCGAAATCTTCATGTAGAAAACAATCTTCAAATACATTATGTAGATGGTTGATCCACACCACCAAGCTGCAGGTAGGTAAGTCCTCTCCATAAGCAAGAGTGTGAGCACACTCTTCTTCTCCAAGAGGAACTCCATAGCCGCTCCTCAACATGCTCCAAAATAGCAACATGGCTGCCCCATGTGCTAAGAAGCACTACCTCTATTGAGGTACCAAAGCTCTCCAAAGCTTGGTGTTGAAACTAGGTGATGGATGAATACAATGAGCCTATGGCTCTTCTTTTATAGTATTTGTGATCCCTTCAAAAGATCTCCAAAAGCAAATAAATCTCCACGATCTACGATCGCATAAAGCTTCAAAATCAATCACGATTGATCATAAAAAAGCATGTTCGGAGTTTCGCGCTGTCCATTCACTAATGTAAAATCAAAAGCATGATAAAAGTAATCTTCGCGTGCTGCTCGCGAGACTCGATCCTACACCACTTCTGTAGAAGTCAATCGACTTATCCACGAGGCCAAGCATCTTAGCTTGTAGCTGGACTAGCAAGAAAGGATACACATGCTGTAGCAACTTGAGCAATTTTTTACCAATGAGACATTGAATCAAAGTTTTCCAACAATGCATACACACATGCATATGCATATGCATACATACATACATGCATACACACATACAGAAATGCATATGCATATACATATACATACATGCATACACAACTGCATATGCATACATACAAGCATATGCATATGCATATACATGCATATACATACACACATGCATATGCATACACATGCATATGCATACACATGCATATGCATACACATGCATATGCATATGCATATGCATATGCATATGCATACACAAATGCATATGCATACACACATGCATATACATACATACACCCTATATATTTTTTAGGGTTTATATATATATATATATATATATATATATATATATATATATATATATATATATATATTTATATTTATATATATATATATATATATATATATATATATATATATATATATATATATATATATATATATATATATATATATATATTTTTAACATCTCCACATTGGATCAGATGGGATCTCCACGTACACCTTGGCGAGCGCATGATCATGACGACTCCAAGATATATCACATACGTGATGGAGCTCCAGTCATGGATGTGATCGAAAAGTCCATGCATCAGCGCATTCAATAGCTTTGCTCCATAGATTTTGGACATTCTATCATGTTAAAATGGAGCGAACAGGATAAGGATTCCAAAAATTATATCCCACAATCGATATATGAAGAGTACCAGCTAGCACCTGGGCATCCTATTGTGAGTTCAGAATGGATTCAGCATACGGCACGCGAGGTGATGTCTCATCGGCGGTCCGAAGCTCATGATGCTTTCAAAGGAGGCTTAACAAAGCCTGTATGGTTAGATGTTGAAGAGTGGGAATCGATTCAGGATGAGCAGCAACATACTCCTGATCGACATTGTCAGCAGTGAGATGGGGCGGCCACACGTTTAGATACGGTTGGAACATCGCATTTAGGTAGTGGCGGATACGACAGTATTCACTGCCAATTTGTAAGTATCATTTTAATTATTGAATTTTTTTGTGTTAAGTACATCATGTATGTTCATCTAACATTTTGCATATTTATGATAGGAGTTGGTAGTGGGTCGTCCTCTGACACGAACCAAAGAAGCTTATGGATATGGTCATGGATTGGCTACACTGTTGCAAGACTTAGAGGGATGTGGTGCAATCATTTCATGGGAGAATCTATGATTAGGTAAACTTATAGCTTGGTTTCATATTTTTAGTTGTTGTTTATAAATGTCATGTCAATTTGTCTCAGTTTACGCATATGCTTTGTTGCAGGATTGTAGGTGTGAATGTTTTGATCCCCTTGCGCATATGTATGGTAGTGCTTTGCCACAATTTTATATTACACTCCGATGTGGCAATGATGTACCATAATTTTGTATTCGGTTCCTATATGGGAGCGCTTTGTGACATTTTGTATTTGGTTCCTATATGGAAGTGCTTTGCCACACTCTTGTACATCGTTCATTTATGGAATATACAAATTTTTGTACATGATTCATGGTTCATTTTTGCTCATATAAAATCATGTTTTGGTTGCCATTAGAGTACATATCACATGTGCTCGGTTTAGGGTTGGGCAGAGTGTATTGTCTTTTGCTAAACAACATCATGGTAATGTTGTTATAGCAAAAGACAACACACTCTGCCCAAAAACATTTTTGCAGATATGGTCATGGGCATCAGCATCGGTACTCCCAGCGGTCGTCGGTATGTACCTCGATACTCCTAGTAGAGTTGTCCATATGGGCATCCATACAAGCATCAAAAATACCGACACTTATACCGATGTCTATACTGACGAATATATTGATGCTTATAGCGATGAATATACCAGAACTATGTTTCTGATGCACATACCGACTCCAACACTGACGTCGCGGAGAAATTATGCCCATTCATTTTCCTCGATAACAGCCTTAGTATACCCTCGATATGTTATAGTGGTACCCTCTCAATTACTTTTAGACATATGATGAGTTGAAGGTGGTGTTCGTAGAGCGATTTTGGACTGCTAAGAGTGTTTCAGAGTTACATTCTTCACTTAAGTATACGCTACAAAAAGGGACGGTTGAATAGTATGCATCGGATTTTAGATCTACGCTGCCGCAATTTTTGACAGATAAATGTCCTACCGAAGAAATGTTAACAGAATTCTTTGCTGACAGAATTCAACCACCCATTAAAGAGAAGATCTATATGTACACACTCGATCAATCCCGTACGTTAGATCAGATTATTGACTTAGCGATCAGGATGGATCGGAAGATGCAGTTTGCCAATTTGGGCTCTTAGAAGGCTAATTTGGTATTCAAGAAGGGTGCAACCCCAGAGAAGCAGTTGTATTGCCTATGGTGCAGGAATGTGGGCCACATTACGACTGATTGTGTGCTCAACCAGGTATTTTGTCGCATTTGTAACAAAACTAATCACAGTTTGGAGGAATGTCACTTTAATGCACGGAATACATTAGTCGCTACTGCACAAATAGAGATACCTTCTTGGAAAGAGAATTTAACTAGGTATAGGCCCCAAGTCTCTACCAGACAATGGTAGAATAGTCAAGATGCTAGACTTTCAGGACCATTTTAATATCCAGATTCACAGCAATTTTTGGAGCATCGACGTGGCTTCTGGCAAAACAAACAAGAATTTGGAAGTGGATGGAGATTTCAACAACTTGGGTCTGGTAACCCATGTACTAATCGTCCGATTTAGTGTCAATTTTGTCTACAATATGTTCATAGGTGGTGGGAATGTGAGGAGGCTAAGGAATATGATCATCGGAAGCAAGAAGCAAAGCTCAAAGTACCTATGGCCAATGTGGTGACTTTGGAGTGTTTGGAGCCGATAGCATCAGTAGTCACCCAGTCTTAGAAAGAGTATTCAAGTGGACAGAAAGTGGACTATTTAACTCTTGCAGAGCAAAAACAAACTTTGAAGAAGGCAATATAGTGGGCTACGGAGTACCCCCCACACTATGTGGACTCTCCACTATTTCCAACGAAATCTTCCAGAAAGAATCGCATAAAAAGTACAGTTGGTATGGAATCTAAAGAAACTGCATACGAGTCTAAAATAGAAACAAGGTTCAGATGGGCGTAAGCAAGGGTATAAAGATTATGAACCACCAATAAATAAGGAGTATTGTGAAATTCTATAGGAATCACACATCAAACTATCTTTAGGGGCATTGTTGGAACTAGTCCTAGCATTCCAAACATAGTTACTACAACAGCTACAGAAGAAATGTACACCTTTTGAAAATCCAAAACCCTTAGTCTCAATGGTAATGCACTATGTTCGTGCACACGAGGTGTAGGCCATCATTTCAGAGGCTCATGCTGGCGAAGCTGGCGGACACTTCCGTCATTCACTTACGGTGCAGAAAATTCAGTAGTCTGGCTTATGGTGGCCAACTATGTACTCCAATGTGCAACAAGCGGTACAAAATTGTGATCCCTGCCAATGCACTAGAGAACCTCGCACTAGTCAACACTTTTCATTGCAACTGATTTTGCCTCTCAAACCTTTTTAGAAATGGGGATTGGATTTCATTGGTCCCATCAAACAACCTGATGTGCATACCGGAGCCCTGTACATTTTAACTTGTACGGATTACTGTACACATTGGGCCGAAGCATGGGAAACTAAGCAAGTTACTGCATGCACTATAGCATAGTAATTGAAGAAGGATATCTTTGCGTGTTATGGCTTACCACTGGAATTAGTTTTTGATCGGGGAACTCATTTTCTAAATCAGTTGATTGTTGAACTCACGGTCGATTTCCAAATTGAACATAAATTTAGCTCCCCCTGTTATCCTCGGGCAAAGGGATTGGTGAAAAGCACTAACAAGGTGTTACTACATATGCTCCAAAAAGTATTGCTTGGTTCAACTGATTAGTTGGGAAATTATGCTCCCCAAAATCCTTTGGGCTTATAGAACTGCTTATAAAGTTCTGGTCGGTAGCACACCTTTCAAATTGCTCTATGGACAAGAGGCCATACCACCCTTTGAACTTGTGGTGCCCAGTCTGAAAGAACTTCGAGAAGCTTGTAGAAGGTAGAAAAAACGTTTCGAAGCGACGAAGTTTGGTCTAGCCAACCGGCACAAGACCAGCCCTTGAGCTTATGGAGACTCAAATAGACCTTACATGCATGCGATAAGTGCAAAGAAACACACTATGTACTTTGGAGAATCAAGGAGAATGAGTCGATACAAAACAGATAGGTTCCCTGGTCGACTAGCTCAAAAAACTTACTATCTATGGAAGAGACAATGAACTTCAAAAGCCCATAGCGACCAACGTGATTACAATTAGAAAAAATCCTTTTATGGGAGTGATACACATAGGGTTCAGTGTATAGAATGCACAAAAGTATAAGGAATAAGCAAAATCTGCTATAGGAATGAATGCGACATTCACCGGTGGTACTTCCTATTTTTCAGGAATACATAGAGATTGACCCCGAGACAGAAAAACTCCAATTTCTCCCAATCTAGTGAACCAAATGCTTTGAAACTCTATCAGCATAAACTATACACTTATATATTTCCAGTGAGCCATCTTGCACTCAATTTAGAGTTGTGGGGAGAGAGCAGCAGCCTTTGCAAGATTACTATTGGTGAAGAAGATGATGCAGAGAATTGAAGGAGCAAGACAATGATGGTCACAAGTGTATGTATATTGCTTCCATGTAATGTACAAGTGATTTCAAGTCTTTATATAGACTCTAGGAGTGTTCCACGACTTTTACAAGTGAAATTTGAATTCAAATGAAGGTGAGAATGGTTGTTGGAGGGAATCAATTCACTTCCCTACAATCTAGGAAAAGTGAAGATCTAGTTTGATCTACTTTTAGGTGATTTGATTGGTTGATTGAATGCAACTTCAACCACCACAAATTCGTGGGATTTGGGCTCTATCTTTCTACCTTTACATGTGTAAAGCTCAAGGCTTTTACAACGTTAAATGAACCATCAAAAATCTCTCAAAAAAATACAATAAATGAGCATAAGAAAAAGAACTCTCCTACGGATATTCTTTTGACATGATATCCTTTAATGTAGATCAAATCCACCTCAAGCATAGTGTAAGTTTGATGTTCCAACAACTCCCCCTCAAGCTAAAGTATGCTTGAGTCTTCATTCTCTGATAGGTTGAATACCTTCCATAGCTTTGAATCTACAAAGCTTTATTCCATCAAGTGCCTTCGTCATCGTATCTGCTACTTGCTTTTCAATAGGAACAAAAGAAATGTCAATCTTCTTTGCCATGAGCTTCTCCGTGATGAAGTGGTAATGGACTTCTATGTGCTTGGTTCTCGCATGGAAAATAGGATTTGCCGCTAGATGCATGGAACTTACATTATCTCCAAATATGTGAGGTTTGGAACTCACTAGTCCTAAATCAGTATACAATGCTTTTAACCATATTGCCTCTTGAGCTGCTATGGTCAAGCCTCTGTACTCTGCTTCAGTTGAGGATAAAGCAAATGTTGGTTGCTTCTTGGAACTCCATGACACTAGCTTCAAACCTGCAAATGCTAAGTAACCAGATGTACTTTTTCTATAACCCTTAGCTCCTGCCCAATCTGCATCTGAGTAGATTTTGATATCCAAATCTGAAGAATAAGGATAGAATATACCTTTGTTGATTGTACCTTTGAGATACTTCAGTACTCTCTTAGCCGCATCCATGTGTGGTCTTCTCGGTGAGTGCATGAACTGAATAAGCACTCCCACACTATATGAGATGTCTGCCCTTGTATGAGTAGCATATATCAAGCTACCTACCAAGCTTTGATATTCTTTTCGGTCTTCAATTTTCTCACCTTCATAAACACTTAGTTTATGATTCATCTCCAAAGGTGTACCTGCAAGTTTAGTGTTCTCCATTTTGAACTTGAGAAGAAGATCCTGAATGTATCTTCTTTGAGTCAAATACATTCCTTCATCTATGTATATCACCTGCATACCTAGGAAATATGTGAGCTAACCTAGGTCACTGATTTTGAACTCCTATTGCATGTGTATCTTGATCCTTTGAATGCCATTTAGATCATCACCTGTCACAATAATATCATCTACATATACACATAGATAGATAACCTCATTGTGATCCCTTTTGATGAATAGAGAAGGATCTGAGCTTCTAGCTTTGAACCCTTGATATTGAAGATATGTAACCAACCTGTAATTCCAAGCTCTAGGAGCTTGTTTCAATCCATACAATGCTTTCTTAAGTCTGCAAACATAAGATGGATGATTAGGGTTTTCAAAACCTGGTGGTTGTGACATGTATACCTCTTCACTTATCCAACCATTTAAGAATGCATTTTTCACATCAAGTTGGAGGAGTCTCCAATTCCTTGCAGCAGCTACACTTATCAATGTCCTGATTGTAGTCATCTTTGCAACTGGTGAGAATGTTTCCTCATAGTCTATACCATGTGTTTGTGAGCATCCTTTGGCAACTAATCTTGCCTTGTACCTGAAAACTGATCCATCTGAGTTTCTTTTAACTTAATATACCCATCTGCAACCATTTACCTTTTGATTCAGTGACATTGGAACCAAATCCTAAGTGTCCATTTCCTTCAATGCATCTATCTCTTCTTTCATGGCCTTTTCCAAATAAGGGTTTCCCTTTGCCTCTTTATAGGTTGAGGGTTCCTCTGAAATAGAGTCTTTGGCAAGTAGATTGAATGCTTCGTAACAAATGTGGAATCATATCCATACCTTTCTAGTTGTTTCTTCTATCTTACTGATCTTCTAGGTATTTGTTTGGAGCATTCTCCAACCTCTTGCATCTTTGCTTTACCTCTTGACTTCCATAGCTTTTAATCCTTTTCTCTTTCATCTTGCTCATCGTCTGTATCACTTCTTGGATCTTGGACCTGTGTATCATGCTTGCTTCCTAATTGATGAGAGTCAGAATCAAGATCATATGGTAGTGTCAGCTTTTGTTTGTCTTCATCATACCAAGACCTGTGTTCTTCAAACACAACATCTCTACTTGTAGTGAATTGATTGGTTGAAGGATTGAAGAACCTGTAACCCATCTGAGTTGAATCATATCCAATAAACACTGCCTTTGTTGCCCTTTCATCTAGCCTACCTCTTATTTGTGATGGTACATGAACATAAGCTAAACAACCAATCTTGCAATGTCCAAGACTAGGTTTTCTTCCATGCCATGCTTCATAAGGAGTCATACCTTGAAGTGATTTGGATGGTAGTCTATTGACAAGGTACACAGCAATTGAAATAGCTTCTGCCCATAGATAATGTGGCAACTTCTCCTCTTCAAGCATTGTTTGGGTTGATCCAACCAATGTCTTGTTTCTCCTCTCTGCAATTCCATTTATTTGAGGAGAGTACCTAGTAGTCACTTCCCTTTTTATACCTTTTTCCTGCAAGAACTCATCAAAATCTTTTGGAGAAGTATTCTCCCCCTCCATCAGATCTGAGCTCCTTTAGTGATCTACCTATATGATTCTCCACATGTGGAAGATACTTCTTGAAGAAATCAAACACTTCATTCTTACTCTTGATAAAGTATAGAACAATCCATCTACTATGGTCGTCAATAAATGAGACATAATACCTTGATCCTTCCAATGAAAGTTCTTGACTTGGTCCCCATACATCTGTATGTACTAAGTCCAATAAGTTGTTGTGGATGTAGCCTTTGTGGTTGAATGGTTGTCTTTGTGCCTTCCCAATCTAACATGCATCACACCTATTGATCATGTGTTGCTTTAATATGTTCCGCAGTCCTAGAACACTTTGATCCCTGCATATATCCTTCAAAGTTCTTTCATTCACATGAGCAAGTCTCTTATGCCACACTTCAAGCTCACTTAGGGTTTGAGACCCAAAGTTGAATAGAGCTATGTTCCTGGTTTCTCCTACTTCAAAAGTAAAGAGCCTACCATGCTTCTCACCTCGGGCTATCTTTTTGAAGCCTTGACATGGATCTTCCACAAAAGCTCCATGTTGGGTGAACCTAACTTGAAAGCCTTTTTCAACTATTTGGACTACACTTATTAGGTTTTTAGTGATAGTGGGTACATAGAGAACCTTACTCAGAATGTTTTTCCTACCATTGGGACATTACCAATCTTCGTCGCATTGTGCTTCATGTCATCCCCTGTTTGCACTTCATGTCTATGCTTTGGACTTTCCAAATCAGATAGAAGAGCAATGTTGCCTGCAACATGATTCAAACATCCTGAATCTATGCAGAACAAATGATCATCTTCTTTACCTTCTTTGTGGCTTAGATTCTTAGCAATGAGTCTTCATGTGGTTGATCTTCTCAATAATTATCGTAGTCCCTTCTATTATAGCTTCCATTGTTATTGTTGAAGTTGTGTCCACCTTTGCCTCTATTGCTGCCATATCCACCTCTTCCACTTCCTTTCTGGGTCTTCCCATTGAACCAGCAATTCTGAGTGGTGTGGTTGGTCTTATCGCAAATGGCACAAGGTTGAACATTCTGACCTTTAGCTTTGTCTTGCTTTGGTCCTTTCTTCTTCCCTTTCCACTTGCTCTTGCTTGTAAAGTTGGCTTGAGAAGTCTCTTCTTCATCTTCTTCCTTCTTCTTGCCTTTCTGCTTCTTATCCTTCTTATCTGCATATAGAGCACTAGTTGAATTACCATGATAAGAGTTACCTTCCTTTATGCTATTGTTGGCTTCTTGATTGAAGATTGTCTAAGAAAGATGTTGAAGTCTGGAGTTTGCACATCCATGATGAGATCATAAGCTGTCGTGAAGGATTGCCGTTGCTTATCACTTAGAATGCCGTTGAGAATTTGCCTCATGATGACCTCTTCTTCAATCAGCTCTCCAATGGATGCTTACTGATCCGCAACCTCCTTGACCTTGGTAACAAACTCTGTGATGGTTTGTTTAGGTGTCTTCTTCATTTGGTTGAACTCGTTCCAAAGATGATTCTTTCTTGCTTTGGTACTAGCAGAAAAGAAAGTCTCGAGGGCATCCCAAGTCTCTTGGGATGTCTTGCATCCTCTAATATGTGGTAATAGAAAGTCAGAGATAGAGTTTACTATGTATGACCTTGCTTGAGCATCCCTTGCGCACCAAAGTGTGAGCTTATCTGTCTCCTCTTGTGTAGGTCCTCCTTTGGAACTTGGAATAGGCATAGCTTCATCACCTGCTACAATTCCATAAAGATTTCTACCTTGCAAATAGGCCTCCATCCTGATTTGCCAAACTGCGTAGTTGTGTCAATCAAGCTTCTCGATCATTGAGGGAAAGCCGTCACCCATCTTGATCTAGCTCTGCTACCACTGAAAGAACTTGGAGAAGCTTGTAGAAGGTAGAAAAAGCGTTTCGAAGCGATGAAGTTTGGTCTAGCCAACCGGCACAAAACCTGCCCTTGAGCTTATTGAGACTCAAATAGACCTTATAGGCATGCGATAAGTGCAAAGAAACACACTATGTACTTTGGAGCATCAAGGAGAATGAGTCAATACAAAACAGATAGGTTCGCGGGTCGACTAGCTCAAAAAACTTACTATCTATGGAATAGACAATGAACTTCAAATGCCCATAGCAACCAGCGTGATTACAATTAGAAAAAATCCTTTTATGGGAGTGATACACAGGGTTGAGTGTATAGAATGCACAAAATTATAAGGAATAAGCAAAATATGCTATAGGAATGAATGCGACATTCACCAGTGGTACTTCCTATTTTTCAGGAATACATAGAGATTGACCTCAAGATAGAAAAACTCAAATTTCTCCCAATCTAGTGAACCAAATGCTTTGAAACTTTATAGGCATACACTAGACACTTATATCTTTCCAATGAGCCACTTTTCACTCAATTTGGAGCTCTGACAAGAGAGCAGCAGCCTCTGCAAGATTACTCTTGGCAAAGAAGATGATGAAGAGAATTGAAGGAGCAAGACAATGATGGTCACAAGTGTATGTATATTGCTTCCATGTAATGTACAAATGATTTCAAGTCTTTATATAGACTCTAGGAGTGTTCCACGACTTCTACAAGTGAAATTTGAATTCAAAAGTTGTTGGAGGGAATCAATTCACTTCCTTACAATATAGGAAAAGTGAAGATCTAGTTTGATCTACTTTTAGGTGATTTGATTGCTTGATTGAATGCAAATTCAACCACCACAAATTCGTGGGATTTGGGCTCTTTCTTTCTACCTTTACATGTGTAAAGCTCAAGGCTTTTACAATGGTAAATGAACCATCAAAAATCTCTCAAAAAAATACAATAAATGAGCATAAGAAAAAGAACTCTCCAACAGATATTCTTTCGACGCGATAGCCTTTGATGTAGATCAAATCCACCTCAAGCATAGTGTAACCTTGATGTTCCAACATAGTCTGCAGATTGTGGTGCTGAAGCGGTTGGTTCCAGAGGAGTCTTTTGCATATCGAATGGATAAGTTGCAGCGATTACATGAGTAGCATTATCATAACCATTCACTACTCCACGAAGTTCAGAACCGTCAATAGATGTGGCATGACCGAAATCTCTAAACTAAGATTTCTTCATCGGGGCATCTGGTTCTGCATATTCACTCCAAAATGAAGAGAAAGATGGGTAAACTGAAATTACGGTGGACAAGTCTGTTTTGGATTCATGAGATGTGCGGTCTTGCTTCATTTCGATTGGCTACATTGACCAGAGAGGTTCTCTAGACTATCATTAATGGGTCTAAGCTACGGCCCTATCAAGGTTCTCGTTAAAATTTATATCCGAAAAACAAACTTTCTAAATACGAATATGATCATTGAATACATTGGATCGTGGGATCTCATGCATGATGCATAGTTTAACTACTTAGCATGCAATCATATAAGCAATCAATGAACGACGGCAGCCACAACATTTCAAATCTGATGATTGTTTCTTATTTTGAGAGCTAGAATATAGTGCAGATTTGCAAGTTTCGATTCCTTAATCAGTAATCATGGAGCAGACTCGAGCTCTCTACATGGGCAGGCCGGGCATAAAAGGCTAGGAACTTTGCCAAATTTGGTTTATTTGGTGAGTTTGTGTACAGAGTCACTACAACGAACAAAGCTTTTGTGCATTAGAACAATGAAGCAGACAAACCGAGGTACAACAATGGTAGTGTCCTTCTCTGATTGTCACCTTCTCTACATCCTAGAGAAGTTGTCACAAGAGTAGAAGGAATGGTTCGAGTATAGAGGACTCCTGTAATGCACAATTGTGGACTGGCGCAACATTAGAACTCATCCACAGGCAAAGGATATTGCCATGGAGATAGCAAGGCAGACGGATGACAATGATTTCAACTCGTAGGATATCAGCATTCGCATTGGCCAGGAAGTGTTCCAGTTGTCAGCAGCACTAATTGGTGAAAGATTTCAGGTGGCTAACTAGGGCATTACATCGAGCACAGAGTCTATCGATGCTGCAGAGATCTGCACATTGCTCAACAAACCTTGTTCGCATGAATACAGGTTTGCATGCTTATCGGACGACAAACCTTTGAAGTTGGGAATACTATTAAGGACAATGATTATCAACCTGCAAGCTAAGCATTATAGAGTATCCCGAAAACTCTATGCCTTGGTGAAGGAATCTGCGAAGACCCAGGTAAATTGGGTAGAAATCATTTTTGGGAAGTTGAAGAAGGAAGTCCGTAGATTGTTTCGACGTACCAGACGAGTTGTGAATGCGGTGCTAGACTCCAAAGTGGGCATAGTTTTTTCTTTGCTTTTCACGACTCCGGTGTACTTACCTCGAGAATACACATTATGCTCGGTTAAGGTATTTTTATAGCTTTTAAAGAAAAGAGTGGTAGAGAAGAAATCCAGAGGTAACACTTCTCACGAGTAGGTGGAGACAGAGGTTGATGAAGAGGAGGAGTCCAAAAGGCGACAAGTGGCAGAGAATCAACAAAGAAAATCAGAGAGAAAAGCAAAGGAAGAAGCACAAAGAAAAGCAAAGGAAGACAGACAGAAAAGCACAGGAAGAAGCAAAGAGAAAGGCAAGAGAGGAAGAGGCAGCACAGAATCAGGAAGAAGAAGAGAGACAATGACACCTAGAGGAAGAGGAAACTTGGAGAAGAGAAGGGGAAGAAAGGGAACTTGCAGAGGAGGAGAGAACTTGCAAGTAGCAGTAGGAACAAGCTGACCATTCCGGAGGCTCTTCAAGCAAAATACGAGTGTTACATACTTTTCGAGGGTGCGGATTAGTGGATAAGTGGAAGACTAAGGAAGGAAGGGTGAAGTTACCCCACTTTGGTGCAAAGATATAATTTATCCATGGATGTATAATGATGAAATAGTCGTACCGGAGATACTTGGAAACTTAGCTCGCATACTATCTTGGAGTTCAATGAAGCTTGATGAGTTTCAAAAACAAGTAAAATTCTATGATTGCGGAAAAAGATTAATGGTTTAGAAAGCGGGGATAGATGATCGCTGATATTAGCCAACTCCAATCCGAGGCAGAAGTTGTTAGAGCTGAGAATGCTGCTAGGGACAGTACAACTAATGAAGAATTAGCAGATGAGCTGAATGAGGCACTGACAAAAAATAACACTTTAAACGTAACTATTGAAGAGAAGTCTAAAATCATAGCCCCGTTACAAGCGGAGGTTGGACAAACGCAAAAGTCACATCAAAAATTGAAGAAAAATCATGAGCAGTTAGCTACAAAGTTGCAGAAGGCTGAACAAGAAGTGCAAAGGTTACAAGTGAAGGTTAAAGAACAGAGTGGTGAAATGAAACACCAAAGCATATCGACCGCAGAAGCAAAAGAAAGATTGGCAGTCCGAAATTCGGAATTCGATGCCTTAGAGGAAAAGTTCCGGACTGTGCAGGAGGCCCTAGATATAGTGCAGGCACAGGTTGTAGGAATCGTTGAGCTGGAGAAACAAGTGAATCAATGGAAGCAACATTGTGGAGATGCAAATCTTGTGTTGGCTGATAAAGAAGCGGAAGTGGAGAAGCTTAGGAAAGATTCTTCGGTTTTGGAACTCACATGTAAAACTAAGTTAGAAGAAATGTTGAAGACCACTACGGAAACTATAACTAAACTATTGGATGTAACTTTAGCTTTTGACAAGCTATTAGAAGGATTCCAGCAACAGATCCCTGAATTAGAAGCTTTTGCAATTAGTTATAAAAGTTCTAGTCAAGAGCTATTAGATCCTAAGGAGTTTTTTGAAGCGAAAATATTATTAGCCGAGGAAAATATTAGAGAGATGTTCAACGAATTGTGGTATGATATAGAAAGAATTATGTTCCCGGAAATGCAAAATCAAGACGATGATCTGTAGACTGGTATATTTTGTAACTAGTGGGTTCAGATCCACCATGCATGCCAGTGTTAACAACCGGTGTGGACGAACTACTCTTCTTGTAATTACAATTCATATTTCCAATGTAATAGAATGGAGGTTTACAGAGATATCAAGAGTTTTCAAAAATTGTAATTTCCATTATTCTATATTTTGGAAGTTCGAAACGGTGTGAAGCCCTTACCCCTTTTTACAAAGAAGTGTGGTGTTGTATCTTACGAACGGACTCCACAAGTGACGAATACGAAATAAGCAGATATGCAGAACGGTGAAGAGTGAAGGCTTTTTTTTTTATCGGATTTTAGAAATGTTACTATAATGTATTCGCCTTCATAATCTGAAATCAAGAGATGATTTTAATGTGTAGAAGATATGGTTATGTGTACATTGTGTATGATGGATTGTCTCTGTGTGCAATCAATGTTATTGTAAGCGATGGAGCAGAAATGCATGTTTACGAGTACTCTCGAACCTATATATTAGGGTACTATTACTCTGTAGGCAACTAGTACGCTAAACATATGCCAAGATTTGTACGTGAGAAGAGATGAAACTGTAGCAAATGTGACATCGTAATGTTTTAGGTATGTTGATGTATAGATTGATTGTGTAACGAAATGTTATTGTTTGATAATGGTCATGAGTTCAATTTGAAATTGTTGAGTGCATTGCATGATGAATGGTGTTGAACCATAGTATAGGATACATTATAGAAGTCTTAGCTAGGAAGAGCCATGATGCTACTCTATAGCTCAAGTTCCCAAACCATTTTATTTTATCTATGTGACTTAGATAAAGAGAAAAAACTTTGATAACCATTATGTGATTGGGTAATGATATTTGAAGTATGATTATTATAGAGTGAAACATTTGCATGTACTACAGAAGAACAAATAAATGGCCACTTTGTACTCTTTGGATAGTCTCACAAAATAATTAGAATGATTTACTCATTTTCAAGTAGAAATTGAGAAGCATTATCTAGTGGAAAAACTTATGATGGAACCTACCACCACTTCTATGCATCCACATACTCATTTCGTGGATTACAAAGGCTCTCTTATTATGGTATGGTTTAATTATTTTAAAATTAATAAGATCAACATAGATGATGTCTTTGGTGTCAATATAACCACCTAACACTTTTCAAAAGCTTGTATGGTTCAAAATTATGCATGCTCATGTTTATATTCAAATGGCTGGTCACTCAAGAGTGCAACCTAGGGAACATATGAAAGAAATTCATATTCATATCCAAGTTTCCTTGTAACATATTACATTTGTGGATTTTTTTCGCTAATCATGTTTTTCAATCAAAACCTCTTATTTGTCTATGGCTAAGTATGAGAAAACAAGGTCATTCAAAATTGGGTAGAGCATATGCTTTTTTCTATAAGCAAGATGTTCCTTATACATTCTCCCTAGATGTCATAATAAAGAATCACTAATCTCAATTACGTCAATCGATAGAGCCCCTTTTTATGGTAGATGGCCTTATACATGAAGAGGAAGTCTAACTCTTGGATACTAATCAAGAACATGTTTTGCTATGCATTTTTTATGTGTCTACTAAAATTTTTGCATATCAATATTTTTTTTATGTCACATTGCTCTTGTTCATTGGCCCAATTTCATTTTTCACCTTCTTTTGAGCAATGATATGATCAAAATATGCTTAGAGTACTGGAAGATTAAGGGAAACTGGTTAATCTAGGCATAGAAGATGCTCCAAAACATGTTAAGATTTCACTTCACTTACTTGAGGATTTTGCCAACAAATAATTACACTACTATAAGAGCTAATTGATGTATTCTCATGGGAGTTTGACGATATAAAGGTTCTAGATCCAATAATCTATTTGCACCAAATCAAACTTAAAATTAATAGTATCCGTATATTATAGTAGAGGTACAATTTGAATCCATATTATGATAAAGAGGTAAAACTTGAACTATATAGGCTCCTTACAACTAAGTTCATTATTCCAATGCAACATCGTGAGTGGGTTTCCCCCATTGTAGTGGTTCCAACAAAAAAATAGAAAGATTAGGTTCTACGTTGAGAACTTCTTGTTGTAATTGCAGATGAATCCTCTTTGCATTGAGTTGGTTGTACAATTGAACTTCCTCCATCCATCAATACAGTATATGTAAGGTGTCTTTGTATGCGACATGATTTGGTTCTTCTTCCTCATCAACATCTCATTTCTATTCTTTTCCTTGTTATTGCCCCTCTTCTAAATGCAAAGTCACGAAGAAGATGTTTGGTCCAATAGTTTCTGCTATCGATAATCAATCTATTCGTGGAGGATGGATGATTAATAGTGGGATGACAAGTGGTGGGCCTGATGGTGAGGGCAAAGGGGTCAGTAATATAATTGTAAGTTGTACACATGGTATGGTGCCATGCATTCTTTTGGTTTGATGGGGTCTAGAAGCTCTGCATTCCTTGAACATTTCTACTTGAATCCTGGTCAATGATCTTTCTAGTGGTACGTCATGAGCTAAGAACATGTACACAATTTGAGTGATGGTGCAACAAATACTTTTTTTTGGGCCATCTAGTGTTAGATACATATAACTGATAAATTATCCAATGAGGAAGATCAATTTTCAATAATGTGTTTTGTGTGAGATAAAGACTTCAAAGAACAAAATTTTTTTTGGTTGTGTGAATTTGTCCTATCCCAAGAAGGAAAAATGTTGCATACACATACTATGTTGCTGATAGGTTCAGTGTGATATATGACATTTGTGCTAGCTTCAATACTTCACTCTTCATCATTTCTTTAGGTATAAGGCTTTTCTTATCTAATGGTATATGCATCCCAAACATATTCAATGCCTCCCTCACTAGTTTGTGGGTGAGGCCAAACTTCTTCAATGGTTGCTTTCAAAGTAGAGATGGCAATAAAAATGTATTAGGCACATCTTGATGTGCTCCTACTTGTAGTGTGTGAATCAAGTAACACCAACAATAGAAGTTTGGTACGTGAGCACCAAATATACATCAAGATCTACCTTCTCCATATAGGTTGTAATTCTTTCAATTTCTCTAAGCCTTCAAACTCTCGTGAAAAGAATTGGAAGCAACCCCAAAGGTGATCAAATTCCAACTTATAGTCCTGTCACTCTAGCACAATGGTGAGTACCAACGTGAGAAGATTCACCTCATAATTGTCAATCCGTGGAGACGTGAGGACTAGTATGAAGACTATGAGCAAGTGAAGGCACAAGTGCGTGAGTGAGAAGCACACAAGCATGCACACACATACACACACACGCGCACACAAGGCAAGAACAAGGAGAGGAACAATGGAGTTCTTTGCATTATTCAAAAGGTCTCTTACATAAGCTCAATTCACAAACAATCTAACCCAAAAATGAGCTCTCTAGCTCTTTTTATAGTTTTCTAACTAGCTTTGGTCTTGTCCAGACCTAGTGTCCGGCCTAGTTAAAAATTAGGTTCTAGAGTCTATTTGAGGGCTCAAACAGAGTCTAAAAATTATGAAAATTGATATGTCGCTAGTTCTAATACTCCTCAAGCTCAAGGACTCCTCGGCTTGCACAAAATGGAGTCTATTCTACCAAAAACGGGATTTACAATGTTTGTGTAGTGATTAAAATCACTTGATTTATAAATAGTCCATGGAAAAAAATGATTTGGCCTTGTTGCCGTATTGTGCATGACTCCTTTGTTGCTTTGTATGCCAACACGCCCCCCTTCCTAGCGTCTGTCGCCCCTGACAGACCTTTGTTCTCTCGGGTGGTCGATATAGTATTGGATGACATTGGTGGCCAGTTCATGTTCTCCTATCCTTAAGCCTCTTGCTAGATCAGCTTCCAATGCATCCCAATTTATTGCACCAGGGGCCTCTGGTTGCGGGGTGGTGTAGTACTCAGAGTACATTGCTTGTTCACAAGCAAAAAGATGGAGCAGATGTGTTGGCTTCGGTGCGAAAATCTCCGAGTGATACTCCCAGAAACCTGATCTGAACATTTCTTCGAAGGTCTGTTTGTAGCAGGCAGGGAGGTATTTGATGCGTGCATGCCAGGCGTAAGCCACACGAATACTGGGGGTGGTGCTCATGTCATACACCAAGTCGTAATTTCCATTGCTAAACCCCGGGAGACGTACCTGTGGTGCGGCTGCATTTCTAAAAGTTTTCAGGACTACCTGCATCATATCTAAGATTTTAAGCATCATTTGCGCTGCTACATCTTGCATGGGCTTCAATCGCGGCATCCAGTGACGAATTGTTCCCATCATGTATGCTACCGACGGTGGTCCCTGTGGTGGCGCAATGTATGGGTAGTTTAGCCATTCTTTGCATTGCGCATTGTTCTGCACTTTGATATTGAATGCCTTCCAAGAGCTGCGGCGTGGAACTGGACCGTAGCATGGATTGTATAGGAGGTGTAAAGGCGCGTTGTTCCATGTGCGTAGCATTTCTGGATATGTCTCTAGAAGTTTCTGCCGCCAGGTGGGTTGACGAATTTTGCCTTTTTGCACCTCTGGGGAAAGGTCTTCGGGTTGAAATTGGGTAGCAAAGGTAGGAATCTGACCCGTGACTCTCTGTATTTCTGCATTATAATCAGCCAAGATAATATAATAAGGCCGGTATTGGAGTTCAGATGAGAGGATGAGGCGTCTCGATGACAGGTTCTTGAAGTAAGCCGATTGTAGCACAGTTTCCTCTATGACCCTCATGGCCTGATTTCGCACTACTGTGCGCTCTTCGTGCGAACTCCCGATTTCCTCCACTTGACGTAGCCATGGAGGTCGTGGTGCCTCGAATGTGTCCTGAGCTTCTTTTGTTTGTTGGCCTCCTGGGAATGGTTGTGGATCGTATTCTTCGTCAAACGTTTGTTCCACAGGAATTTGCACAACTTCTTCATCAGTGGGAGCCTCTGGAGGGGAAGGTGGTCTCTCACATTGTAGTAGACGTGTTTGCAATTCGGTGACCTGTTTCTGGAGATCTTTTATGGCCTCTGAGTCTGTGAGAAGTGAAGCCGCGAAGGGGGTGGTTGGAGAGGCTGCTGTTGGTCCTTTTTGGTGTTTCTACTTCAATTGTCCCAGTTCCTCCGATAGCTGATCATGTGCTTCAAGCAGCATGGCATAGTCTTCCAATATGATCTTGATATTATCGGGGGTCACTACTTGAAAGTGCTCGTGCAGGCGTTCATTCTGTTGCTGGAGTTGAATGTAATCTGTCCTTAAGTTTGATATACAGGCTAGCATGGTGTCCAATGCATTTCCTATAGATGAGTGGGTGGTGTTTACAGCGGAAGATGCATGGGAAGGGAATTGGGGAAGGGGAAGAGTGAATGATGTGTCTATTGAAGTCGTGTGTGTGAGTGAAATTGGTGGAGGGGGAATGGGAGGAGGTGGAATCGTGGGTGGAGGTGCCGTGGGTGGTGAAATGTCCATACCTTCAGGAATGGGTGCGAGTGTGGGGTCTGCCATATACATTGGAATGGTAGGTGGTGTGTGTGTGGAAGTGGAGAATAGATGAGAAGTGGGGTGGGGAGCTGAAAAGAAGGGAAAGGGTTGAGACCTAGGTGGAAAAGTTCTAGCAAGGAGGTCATGAAGGGATTGTAGAAATGGAGAGATGGAGGTCGGGGGTTGAGATCGTAGATTTGAGGAGGGCATGAAGGGTTGCGTGGTAGCAGGGAAACCCATGAATGTGGATCTAGGGTCAGGATGACCTATGGCTGAGGGCAAGGGGGATGGTTGCCCTAGGGCAGGCTCTATGAGTGGTTCGGTGGATTTTGTAGTGATGGGGGTTGCTTCAAAGATTGGGTTATCAGAGGTAGAGAATAGGGTGGAACTAGAGATGGGAGTACGGAAGATGAAGGTTGGTTCGGTGGGTTGAGGGGTCGAGGTGATTTCCTCTGTTTCTGCTCTAGGAGGCGATGGGGGTGTGGGTGGTTGTGGCTCAGTGGACTCCTCATGGGTGGCTGGGTGCTCTTGGCTAGCCGTTTCGGTTGCTTGGGAGGTTGTGCTGATAGGTTCAGATGTAATAGTTGGCTCTTCTGCAGTTGTAATGGGAATCTGGATATTCTTACCTGAGCGTGGTCGTGTCTGGAACCTTCGTGGATCATATTGAACGGGAGACCTCCGAATGGCAGTGCGCACTGCTTCCACTACCCCATATGTTTCTGCCATCAATAAGAGACCTTCCCTATACTATGAGTCAACTCCTGCTTCTTCCAACAACTGAGTCATGAGTACTCTGCTACTCTGTTCGGTGAGCAGTTGTTGCGATCGCACTCTTTCCATAATTTGATACAGCCTTCGGAGTTCTGCTGTATAGGCTGGGGCTTCAGTGGTCTCCTCTTCATACGCTCCTTCTTCTTCTAGGTGTCTTTGTTGTTGACCTTGCTGAGCGTCACTCCAATGTACATGTGAGCCGTCTGTCGATTTTCTTCGTCTTTGTGAAGATGTGCCTTGTTCCTCTGCATCTGAATAAAACTCCACATCAGAGAATTGTGTACTTTGTAAGAATGCTTCGAAGTCTTGGGGGTCCATTCCTTCGGCACTTCCAGTTGTAGCAAATTCAAATTCAGGTGGGGCAGGAGGAGCTGATGGGGTAGCTTGTGTCGTAGTTTCAGATCCCGACCTGGGTATCCTAATGGTAAAGGGAGGTACAGTGGTCTCCCTTCGTGGCGATACCTCAGGAGTAGTCAGAACTTCCCTTGTCTGGACACAAGGGATCGCACCCCTCATGCGCTTGGATTGATGTGTGGACGTCTTGAGCTTCTTAAACATTTGTAATTGTGCCCAAGTTAAGGCACGTTCAACGGGAACATCGTATGCTAGGCACCGGTAAATAATGCGTGTGATTGCACAGCAACCGTTCACCACTAATTTCCTAGAAGACCTTTTATTTGCTTCATACAATTGATCTATAATCCATACCGGTAGCTTAATTGGTAACGCACCTGCTTCCGTTAAGTAGAGGGCGAACCAGATTCTCTTGTGTGGTTGTGTGAAGCGGTCTTGGCCGGGGAAAGCAAAATGTTGCATGCACATACGGAGAGGGATGGACACGTTTGGTGTGAGTGTTGCCATGTCTTTAAGCTTCAATAGTTTCCTATCCTTCATGTTAGTAGGAATGAGAGCATCCTTTTCGAAGGGTACATGTGTGCCGTGCATATTCAAAGCATCGCTCACCAACTCCACAGTAAGTTCAAATCTCTTCAGCTCGTTGTTGCCCAGCAAGGAGGGAAGAACAAATGATCCGGGTTTGTCCTTTTCTTCATTCGCTTGTAATGTGGAGACCAAATAGTAGCATCGGAGGAGATCTGGTTTAGGTAGTGGGGCTTCAAAGTATTCTGCTAGCCCTGCTCGTTGCCATATGGTCTGGAGATCCTCAGTGTTCTGTAGAGTCTCGAACTCCTTGGAGAAGAATTGGAATCGAACCCATGATCTGTCATACTCGCACTTAGACTCCCATATATACTTGGCCTCTCCTAATGGACCTGGCATGCCATTGAACCAATGAGAATTGGCATGGACTCTTTCTGTGATCCCTGTGGGTGGATCCGGCACCGGGATTTGCTGAAGGTGTTGCAGCTCCACAGGTCGTTCAGTTGGTGGCACATCCACAGGTAGACTATCCACATCAATTCCTGCAGTAAGTATTCCTACTTGTGAGCTCGGACCTGTCGCTTCTGCCATGTTACTTCTTGCCCTCTGATTCTGTGAGAATATAGAACCACGTGTTAACATCGTAATGGACAGAATAAATCCGTTGTTGTCCCCGTTACAACATTAACATGAGGTAGATGGTGAGTTAGTGGTTAGTAAGTGCACGAAGACAGTGTGTGTAGTTAATGCTTGGGTAGTCCTAGGAGACTAATGCAGTTAGTAAGTGAGGATGAATTTACAAATTGGGGTCGAGGGATTTATTACAGGTCTTAGGCTGCCAAATGCATTGGATGGGTTTTGCTCTTGGTTTCGTAGAGACGCTAGAGAGCTTTGTAGGTGTATCAGCTTGAACATGAGGCCTTTTAGGGACCCATTTACAAGTGATTCTGTTCGTGATCATGGGCCTTAGTGTGTTCGTGAGTGTTGAAAACGAGTGGATGCCGGCTGTGCGAGTGAATGGATCGTGCGGTGTAGGGTGTGTTCTTGGTGTAGCTATTTGAGCCCGCAAACAAGCCTTAGGCACCCAAATTGGTCTTGAATGTGAGCTAGCCTTCATCGACTGCTTGGGCACCCAAATAGATTTCACGTTAGCAGAAGAATTTCTGAAAGACTTCTTATTAGTGTCGTGTTGTTGGTTACTAATAAGAGGCTTTGCCCGTGTGGTTGGCTTGAGTGCAACCGGGTGTTCGCCTTTCCGCACCCACACTTGTTTCACTTGCTGGGATATTTTGCTGCGCAGGTACTTTGGATCTCGGACATAGGTAGTACTCTGCTTCTTCTGCCTTTGATCCACCTTTGGTTGTTGCCTCCTTCTGGCCTTTGGAAAAGAAGGGAGTTCCTTTGCATCCCTGACTCCTTTTTTGCGAATATCATTCCTCTGCAACACATAGTTTTGGACAAGAACAACATGGTCATCTTCATGTGTATTCCTGGAAGGACCAGGAGTCTGTGCCTTTCCTAGTTCCTTGAGTGCTCCATTATCTAACTCTACTGTAATTCGACTATGATTGACCCAAACCTGAAGAAGTCCACTTCTTAAGTTTAAGTTGACTGCTTGGTCATAGATCCAATCTTGACCCAAGACAAGAGGTTTAGTGAGATCCTCGTCTTGACACACTAGTACTTTAACTGTTATAGCCTCATCATGAATATAGAGGGGAAGTTCCACCTCGCCCATGCAAGGGGTTTCCACGCCTCCCAATCCTATGAGATACGCTTCCACAGGATTGACAGTTAACTGCAACTCTTGACAGTAAGACAATTTAACAGCACTAGTGGCTGCACCTGAGTCAATCAAGGCTCTTACGGTCCTTGCACTCTTTCCTTGTCCCATATCTAGGGTTATGAAAGGTCGTCGATCAATTATCCTATGCGAGCTTGTTCCTGTAACTTCACACATGGCCATAGGATATCCTTGATCTGCACAGTCATTTGTTCTAGGCTGATCTCTACCTTGCCTTCGTAATTTCATCCTTCTGATGCGTTCTAAAGCTTCTGCTTGAGCTTCTTCTCGAATTCGCTTTTCTTCCTCTTTGCGTTTTTTAGCAGTGTTGAGTCGGCTGAGCATTTCCTCCGTGAGGGGTTCCTGATACAACTTGACTCTGCAACCGCTAACATAGTTTGGGAGAACATCACCCTCTAACGTGGCTAATTGTACTGCTCCACTCGTGGAGATCCTATTGATGATCATAGGTCCGTAGCCTCTCTTTTCTAGCTTCCTCGCGTGTTGTTTCAGTGTATAGACTAAGACTAGATCTCCTGCTTTCAAGCCTTTATCCTTCACATGGGCATCAAAGTATGCCTTTTGTCTCTTCTTAGCTGCATATATTCCTGCAGCTGCTCTCAGTCTTGTTTCTCCTAATCGTTCAAGGTCAAAGATCCTAGAGGAGAGTTCATGACCTGTCCATTCGTGCTCTTGTGCTACTCTCAATGTAGGAATCAAGAAGTCCAAGGGTAGCACAGCGTTTTGGCCAAATACCATCTGAAAGGGGGTGGCTTGGAGTACCGTTTTGTAGGCAACTCGGTATGCCCAAACAGCATGGTGTAGCTGTTTGTCCCAATCAGAGCGTTTTGTGTTCACTAATTTTGTCAGTACATTGCATAAGATCTTATTAGTGTTCTCAGCTTGTCCATTAGCTTGAGGGTGATAGGGGGCAGACTTCTTGTGTATTACCAAGAATTCTTGGAGTAGATTTTCAATCACTTCGTTCAAGAAATGAGTGCCTCTATCACTTACAAGCTCTATAGGTAGCCCATATCTCGTGAATACATTCTCAAACAAGAATTTAGCAGTTGTTTGAGCATCGTTCTTTGTCGTAGCCTTTACCTCCACCCACTTGGTGAGATAATCTGTTGCAACAATGATGTATTCCGCATGAGAACCCTTAGCTGGGGGATTAATAGGACCTACGAAGTCTATTCCCCACTTAGAGAACGCACGTCCACCCATCATAGGTTTCAGTGGCATCTCATCTTTGCGTATAGGATACTGAGTCCTCTGACAGACATCACACCGTTTCACATAGGTATGTGCATCCATGTGAAGGGTAGGCCACCAGAAACCCGCAAATAGTATTGCCTTGATCACCCGATCCGGTCCAAAGTGTCCTCCTGCTACACCTTAGTGAGCAGTTTCTAAGATCTTAAGATATTCACTTTCATGGACACATAGCCTCAGGTAACCATCTTTACCACGCTTGTATAGATTATCACCAATGAGTGAGTAATCCAGGGCTTCTTGTTCTAAACTCCTTTTCCTAGCCAGAGTCATGTCTGGCGGGAATGTGTTTGTCCTCAGGAAGGATACTAGAGGTTCGCACCAATCTGGCACAATGGTTACTTGATAAAGAGTGGCGTGTTCCACTGGTGGTTTAGTGCAGCAGATTGGGCATTCCTTGCACAAATTTTGGACATCCACTTCCATAGTTGGCCAATGTACTCCGAGTCTCTTTAGGGTCTGTAAAGTTCGTTGCTTTGAGTAGTGTTGCTCTAATGCACCTACATGTGCCAATTGCAACCATTTAGCATACTCATCCTCTTCTACGCAACAAGCCAAGATCCCTTGATCTGTGTGCTTGTACATACTTCCTGCCATGATGTGGTACTTTTGGGCTTTTACAACCTCTCTATTCCGTGTGTTTACCACTGGATGGTTAGGCCCGTATGTCAATACTGGCACCAATGGCTTAGCCCACTGCGGTACAACTTCCAAATTAAACAAGTAAGCATCAGGAAGGTCATCTGACACTCCTTGTGGGGCTTCTCCCGATGTGAGCCTGGAAAGGTGATCAGCTCTCAAATGAGTCCTCCCTTTTCTCACCACTACCTCAAAGTCATATTCCATTAGCAAGAGAAACCATCTCACTAATCTTCCTGTATTGCATGGTTTGTTTACGAGGTATAGCAATGCCTGATGATCAGTAAAAAAATTTAAACTTATTTGCAAGCAAATAGTGTCTAAATTTCTTAACTGCATATACCATGCCTAAACCTTCTCGCTCTGTAGTGGTGTAATTCCGTTCAGCCGCATTCAATTGTCTACTGGCATAGGCAATTGGAAGATCCATATTACCTTCACCAGTAGGTTGTGCAAGCACACATCCAATGGCATAATTGGATGCATCCACATGAACGTGGAATGGCTTATTCCAATCTGGTGTGGTCAAGATTGGTGCTGAACATAATCTTCGTTTAAGCTCCTGGAAAGAATTCTCACATTCATCCGTCCACTCAAAGTTAGTCAGAAGTCCGTACATGGGCTTTGCAATGACAGCATACATGTGTATAAATCGTCGATAATAACCACAATGCCCCATGAAAGCTTGTACTTCCTTGACATTCTTTGGCCTAGGTAGCTCTGCTATGGCTCTCACTTTCTCTTCATCAGTGGATATGCCATTCTTTGACACTATGTGTCCTAGAATCTTGCCTTGCCTGACCATGAAAACACATTTTTCTGGGTTCAGGCAGACTTGATATTCTCTACATTTGTCAAAGATTTGCCTGAGTTCAGGAATATGAGTGTGTCTAATGTTGGAATGAGCACAAAGATCATCCACATAGACTTCTAAACTCTTCCTCACGAACTCCTTAAACACATGGCACATCAGCCTCTGGAAGGTAGCTGGTGCATTGGTAAGCCCAAATGGCATTACTCTAAAGGCAAAAATGCCCCATTCCGTGGCAAAGGCTGTCTTATGCTGATCCTCTGGAGCTATGGCTACTTGATTGTAACCCGAAAATCCATCAAGGAAGCTGTACACTTCCTTGCCTGCCACTCTTTCTAAGAGATGTTCTGTAATGGGAAGCGGATAGTTATCCTGAATTGTGGCTGCATTAACCTTTTTCAAGTTAATGCACACACGCAGCTTGCCATTCTTCTTGGGCACCACTACGATGGGGGATACCCATTCAGTGTGCTCAATTTCATAGATAAATCCAGCTTCAACCAGTCTATCTATCTCCTCTTTGATCTTGGCAGCGTAATTATCGATATATGTATAGGGCTTTTGCTTAGAGGGTTTGGCATCTGAGGTCATGGGAATGGTGTGTGAGCATATGTCCGGATCAACACCTTTCAAATCCTTGTAGCTCCAAGCGAATACATCTCTGTATTCTCTTAGCAAGGCAATCAATTCGTGCTCTTCTTCTTCTGTCAGGTCATGGCCTATATACGTGCATCTCTCCTCTCCTTCTTCTATGGCCACTACTATTTTCTTGGTGGTTTCTTTGTTATCATAGGCCTCTCCTGATTGTGCCTCTCGTTTAGGCATTCTAATCATGACTCTCCTGTCATCTATCTCATACTTCTTAAAATTTTCTGGGACCTCAAACAAAGATTCTTCCTCTTCTGGTGAGGCTTCTCTCTTCTTTCGTTTCTTTCCTTCTTCCTTTGGGGTCACATGTTTTGCTAATCTTACATCATTTGTAACCTCTCCATGCCTCTGGGGTTGAAATTCTACTTCGTGGAAGTATTCTTCATCTGATGCAAATGGTGGGTCCATAATGATTGACTCGAGATCGGAGTCACTTGCATCCTCAAATGCATCAGGGCTAGGTTCGCATTCTTCTAGAACTGCCTCTCCCATGATTGGCTCTATGGAGAAGACTGAAATGTCATAGCCATCCTCATCACAGTGGGGTGTCCATTGTTCCTCATTGATGGCTACATCCATTGTTGCTAAAATTTCTGCCCAGCCATGGGGTTCAAATTCCTCGTCAGGAAAAACTACAGGTGCATAGGCTGGGTCTTGAATGGGTCTATGGGTTTCGTTTGCACCTATTTCTCTGGCTTTCTCTCTCTTCTCTTCTTCTACTGCTACCTTGCACATCCATAAGTGAGTGTCTTCATGCATCCATGAGGATCCAGACCCTATGGAATGCACCGATTCCGTATCATCTTTGGCTCTATGGATGGGATTCCACTGGATAGGAGGTACATCTCTATGAGAGTAATCCTTGAGATTGACTTTGGTCGTAACACCTAAGTGCTGCAGGTACAAAGAATTGGTCCCCCAATCCTGTACCACTTGCAACTGTCGCATAAATGGTCTTCCCAGAATCATCTCATAGGCATGATTCTTGCTAAAATCACATATAGCAAACGTATGCTCAAACTCGACACCACAAGTGGTGAGAGTTATTCCTTCTAGCAATCCTAAGGGTCTCTCAATATGACCGTCGGCCATCTGCAATTTCATTCTTGTTGGCCTGAGTGCCGGCTTGCCCCAACGCTTCCATAGGGAAGTGGTGGCAATTGCAACTCCTGCACCTGAGTCCAAAATTGCCTTGGTGGTGTAGGCCTGGTAGGTAATGGGAAGATAGGTATTACCTTCTTCACCTTCACACATATCTCCTATCTTATCCAAGGGTATTTCTGGCACTGTCCGATGTGATCCTACCTGGGAACGAGGTTTTGCTATCTCTGGTACTTGTTTGGCTACATATTTCCGCGATTCTGGTCTATCCTTAGGTAGTTCTTCCAAAGTGAGATCGCGCTGCACCTCGGTGTTCTTTACTACCTCCGAGTTCCTAGGTATGACTGAGTCGTCGTTCCTTACCATGACTGTGGGTGCTCTCATACACGTGGACTTTGCTTCCCATGGGCCTGTGAAGTGGGGTAGTTCTTGTATGTAATTAGACTCAAAGTCCAATCTCTCATGAGACTGAGTACTCTCAAGTTCCCCGTAAATAGATGGGATGTCTTGTGGGAATTGGTCGTGTGCATCATCCACAAGTTCAAAGGGAGGGGCGACTTCACTTTCGTAATCCCATTTGTCTTCTTGAATCTCTCGTAGGAAGTCTGGTGCAAACCGATTCATAGAAGAAGAAGTGTCCGGCTCCGTAGAATTAGGCACATAAGCAACCTGGGAAGGAGGGCTTATTCTATCGTTGGCTCTCTCCTCGTTCTCATAGATGGCTGGAGCACAGGATTCCTGGGGAGGATTACTTATTCTATTACTTTTCCGAACAGGCTCATACGCTCCCTGAGAGGGAATGTAGGCAACCTGTGGAGGTACATAAGCTTTCGAGGGAGGCTCATCTGCCTTTTGGGGGGAAAGATAAGCTTCTTGAGGAGGCACATGGGCTTCCTGAAGAGGCTGGCTTATCCGTTCTCTTGCCCTTTCCTTTCTTTGAGGGGCAGGTTCCTTTTCTGATTGTGCAATTAGCCTCTCTATTCTTTCTAAGGAGGGGAAGTTGTCTGGTTTAGTGGAATTGGCCACATAAACTTCCGATGGGGGATGGTTCATGTTTTTGCTTGCTTTATCTTTTTCTTGATTTTTTTCTTCCTTGGCAGATCTTGCAATTATTCCCTCTAATTTCTCTAGGAGTCCATCCAAGTGTAATTGCGTCTTGGCTGAGCCCGAGTAATTGAAAAGGCGACTGGCTTCAAACATAGTCTGAGCCAATGCGACCATTTTTGCGCACAGCTTGGTTCTTTCTATCTCTAGGTCAGCTCTAGGATAGCACTTGTCATGATCCGTGACGTTTGGCCCTTCTTGGATTCTGGCCTGATATGCTTTAAGCATCATGTCTATGTCTTCAAGAGTGGGATCAGCTAATACTGATCCTGTTTGGGGTGGTGGGTGGGTTACGTGGGGTGTCTTAGAGGGTGGAGGGATGGAGGGTGATGGGGATGGTAGCGGTGGGAATGTGTGAGAGTGCGGTTGAGATGTGATCTCTATGATTTTAGCCTTGGTTTCTCGTAGACTTTCCTCAAGTTCACTCATCTTCTTTGCCCATTGCCTTTTCATGCGTTCGCGGCTATCTCTCCAAGCTCTTGATCTCTTTTTATTTTGGCTCTCAGTATCGCTAACGTCTGGGCTCTTTTCCTTGCCTACCCCTTGGTTTTGCTGCACTGCTTGAGCTCTCGTGACTACCTGTACGGGTGCAGTGGAAGTGACACTTCCGCTGGAATCTACCACTAACCCAATAACATTGATAGGCGTGATTTTTGGCATATTATTGGGGTTCTTTGGGCAATCTCGTAAGAGATGCTCTTTTCCACAATCTTGGCAAAAGCCTTGGATTGTCACTGACTAGTTTTGTGTAGGTGGAGGTAAGGGGCAATCACGAATGAGGTGATCTCCTTGGCATCTGTAGCATGGTCCTCTTGGGAATGGAGGTCTTACCTGCCTAGGTTGAGGCCTAGGGTTGGGGTTTGCATACATGACGTTTGTATAATCTGACTCCCAACTAGGTTCATTTGGCTCTTCGCTGTAATAGGACTCACCATGTTCTGGAGACTGCATGTAGTACGCCTGGGGACTATCAACATGTGTAGAATCAAAGCTATGGTCACTCGGGTCACTTTCAGAAAGCAAAGGTGTTACAGGGACTATAGCTCTATTCAGGTTTTCTTCTGCAACAACATACTTTACCGGAATCACATTAGCTGGGGCAGGGGGTTGTTGAGCTAACACTGGCTGAGGCCTTTGTTGGTTTTGGTAGGGTTGCTGATACGGCTGTTGTGGCCTGCCATATGGTTGTGGAGGGTACGGGTTCTGGTATCTTCCTTGCTGCGGGTATGGCTGAGGGTACGGTTGCCTAACTGCCTGCTTGTTGTATGGGCAATCTTGTGCGGTGTGATTGGTGTATCTCCGTTCTATGGTGCAGTACTGGCTACTAGGATTAACTTGGGGTTGAGCCATAATGGGACATACGTTCGCCATGTGGTCGCCACCACAAGTATAGCACCTTTTCACAATTGCAAACCTAGGAATTTGTTTACTAGAGACGCCTAATTTTTGAGCTACTTTTTCCGCAAGTTCCTCGATTGATGTGGATTGCGTGGAAGAGATGTTAGAGGCACTATCCGAATCTTTGTATATCTTGGAAAGCTCTAACTCCTCCCCTAGGTTGTCCTCAATGTCAATACACATGCGTACACACTCTTCTATGGTCCTAGGGTCCTTCAAGTACACATAAGATCTCAATTTAGTACTTAGCAATCCATCCAGGAATAAAGCCACTTGTTTAGCTGGTGTGGGTAGCTCCGAGATAGGGCATCTTTCTAAGTATTGCCTAAATCTTCTTCCTGCAAGTCTCACGGTTTCTTGAGGGTTTTGCTTGAAACTGTGAATCAGCGAGGAGGTATTATGCCTTATGCCACTCTTAGAGAATTCAATAATGAAAGCCTCTAGGAGTTGGTCTATGCTCCTGAACTGCCTCTCATTTAGTGGTTGAAACCATGTCAGGGTAGTGTTCCTAAGGGTCAGACCAAAGGCATTGTACTGTGTGAATAGATCCTCCACTTGTTCAGCTCTCAGGACTTGCCTAAACTCAGCCACATGATCGTATGGATCTCCAGTGCCATCGAAGTAGTTCTTCATGGACTTGACTAGCTGAGTCGGTCTCAAGGTTCTTGTGTGCTCTCTAGGTCGTGGTAGAGGGAACTCATCCGCGTTTCTTTGATTCCTGTGAGCTCTAAGTATCTCAGGTTCTACTCTATTTGTTTCCGTCCTCGTTCTCTCTCTGCCCACTGGGTTGGCAAAGCTTACTTCTGGTCTATCTCTACTTCTGTCTCTTTGAGTTCCATGAGCTTGGGATGTTCCAACTCCAGGGTGACCATAGGATACATTCGATCTTGGTTGGGGGAAAATGAATTCACCCTTCCAAGTGTAAGCATGCCTATCATTTTGTGTTACCACAAAGATCCTCTCCGAAGTGTGATCTAGGTAGGTCACTCTGCCTGGGCTATCAGGATCCTTAAACTCATAGATCATGATTGTTCCTATATGAGTTGGTTGATCAGGTTTATACCTCCAAAAGGCTTCGTCAGTTTCTCGATTGAGAAGCAAATCTATGCACTTATTGTCTTGGGGAACCCAATCAGGTGTGATAATCCTAGTGAGAACAGATTTGCCTCGGGGTGTTCTAGGTTCTACTCCCATGTTTCCTTGTTCCAAGTCACCTAAGTCCGCTTCTGAGATTACATTTCCAAATTCATCTGTCCTATCTGGGTGACTGGTGACTACGTATATGGTTCCTTCTTTGTCCAGGTATGCACCATTTTCAAACTTGACTGCTGGGTGCTCTAGTCCTATGGATTGATCAGGATTCTTAATCTGTACCACGGATCTTCCTAGGCCGTCCTCATAGATGCTAGCACCTAATCGGTTGGTCCTAAGGTATTCCAACTATGTTTTGTAAGGGCCTTCTACCCTGTGCAAATAAGGCGCTCCTGAACTTCCTGTAGGTCTATCCATGCCTTGAGACATCTCTGACTCACTGGTCTCAGAGCTAGGGTAGTACGAGTGGTGGCTCAACTGCTGGGCCCAAGACCTAGCAGTGTGGTTAACACTAGCCTCTGAAGATCTAAGGCTTTGTCTCTCCCTTACTAGATGTCGTCCTGATCTAAGGTTCATATGCCTATCTAAGTAGCCCAATTCTTTGCCCAGAGTACAACCTCGTTGCTGGTTACTTTAGATTAGTCGCTTGGTTCTTTTTAGTTATTTTATCGTGTTTAAGGTCTTGTCTGATATCATGTCGTCAGGAATATTTGAATGTTGTTTCGCACTTACAGTTGATCGTTCCGCGTTAAGTTCTTTCCCTTTAAAATTCTCGACAGTACAAGGATTATGCCCTTAGCTTGAGCTTGAAAGTTTAGGTATGCTTCAACTTGATAGTGGCCTATCGTCGCCCTGACTTACTCCTACTTCTAATCGTTCTTAGCCTAAGCTAGGAATTGACGAAGAGGAGTTGAGAGTATTCCGACCTTTCTTGCTGAACCTTGCTCTTTAGTGCTCGAGAAGTTGATTCTCAAGCTTGCGCAAAACCCTTGCTTGGACGCTCTCAATTGCTTCTCAATAGACCTGCATCAGTCCCAAGATTAGCTCCAAGTTGACCTTTCAATTGACAGACAATTTATTTCAGACACTTTTTTAATGACCCTTGTTCCCCCTTTTGTATTGCTAGAAATTTCCTCTAGAGCTCCCTTGGTGTTCCTACCCCTCAGTGTGTCAACTTCCAAATATCCACAAGCTTTCCGACAAGCCCTAGAGCTCAAAAAATGGATTTCGTATGAAAAAGTTATGACCGTGCAGGGTTTAGGGGGTTAACTAGACAAACAGAACCTTTCAGGGGTTTTAATGCGTTTTTCTAAGGCCTTTGTAAGTGTATGAGTATTTGAGAGTGCAAATATGCCCAAAATTTAGCCTAAATTTCCAAAAATTTACCCCTTAATTTTTGCCGAAAATGTCTGTCTGTCGCGATAGACGGTGTCTGTCACGATAGACACAAACTATCGTGGGGGCTGTCTGTCGCGATAGACGGTGTCTGTCGTGATAGACGGTGTCTATCGTGGAATTTTGGTCTGTCGCGATAGACGGTGTCTGTCGCGATAGACGCTGTCTATCGTGGATTTTTGTCTGTCGTGATAGACGGTGTCTGTCGCGATAGACGTTGTCTGTCGTCTGTCGTGATTTGGTCTGTCGCGATAGACGGTGTCTGTCGCGATAGACGCTGTCTGTCGTGGATTTCTCGCTGTCTGTCGTCTGTCGTGATTTGGTCTGTCGCGATAGACGGTGTCTGTCGCGATAGACGCTGTCTGTCGTGGAATTTCTGTCTGTCGCGATAGACGGGGTCTATCGCGGTATTTCTGTCTGTCGCGATAGACGGTGTCTGTCGCGATAGACGGGGTCTATCGTGGATTTCTGTCTGTCGCGATAGACGGTGTCTGTCGTGGAATTTTGGTCTGTCGCGATAGACGGTGTCTGTCGCGATAGACTGAAAAAACGCAAATTTTTGAGAAACTTCTAGTGATTTAGAGCGCCCTAATGGTGTAGGTTACCGTGACAAACATGCATTCACAAAATTTTAAGTTTTTCTGTCTGTCGCGATAGACAGAGGTCGTCGTCCCGGGACCTGTGCAGAGTCTGTCGTACCTGCGCACACTGCTGGAGGAGGTGGTACAGCAAGTTCCTGCAACAAAAGCTCAAAAACACACCAAAAACAGATAGCATGCAAGCTCTCTCTCGCTCTCTCTCACAATGAAATGAGGGAAATGAGGTGGGGGGTGTAATATGACCAAAAAACTGAAATTTTTTGTGGAGATGGAGATGGAGGTGGGAGATGGTGGAGATGATGATGGTGATGATGGTGATGCGAAAGTAAGGAAAAAATGAAGAAAAATTAAGAGAAAGAAGGATATTACCTATAACTCCAATGTCTCAACTCGACGTCTTACCATCACACGCTCGTCCTCGAAGCTCTCTCCCCGGCAACGGCGCCAAAATTTGGTGTCACTCTAGCACAATGGTGAGTACCAACGTGAGAAGATTCACCTCATAATTGTCAATCCGTGGAGACGTGAGGACTAGTATGAAGACTATGAGCAAGTGGAGGCACAAGTGCGTGAGTGAGAAGCACACAAGCATGCACACACATACACACACACGCGCACACAAGGCAATAACAAGGAGAGGAACAATGGAGTTCTTTGCATTATTCAAAAGGTCTCTTACATAAGCTCAATTCACAAACAATCTAACCCAAAAATGAGCTCTCTAGCTCTTTTTATAGTTTTCTAACTAGCTTTGGTCTTGTCCAGACCTAGTGTCCGGCCTAGTTAAAAATTAGGTTCTAGAGTCTATTTGAGGGCTCAAACAGAGTCTAAAAATTATGAAAATTGATATGTCGCTAGTTCTAATACTCCTCAAGCTCAAGGACTCCTTGGCTTGCACAAAATGGAGTCTATTCTACCAAAAACGGGATTTACAATGTTTGTGTAGTGATTAAAATCACTTGATTTGTAAATAGTCCATGGAAAAAAATGATTTGGCCTTGTTGCCGTATTGTGCATGACTCCTCTGTTGCTTTGTATGCCAACAAGTCCCAAATATACTTCGCATTGGCTAGTGGTCTGATTAGTCCCTTGAACCTGTGAGATCTTTCATATATTTTGTGTGATTGTTAGGGGGATGTGTTGGTGCAAATAAGTCCAAGCCTACATACTTGGAAAAATAGCATTTACTTCATATAGTTACTAAAAGTGGCATATGACTATCCTCTTGTAAAAGGCATTCACATTTTGTAAAAGTGCATAGCACTTACTCTCACATGGAATTAGGAGGAATCAAATCACGAATCATTTGGTAGGTGACTGATGAGAAAGCAAGTCCTAAAGTTTAGGATTCACATTTTGGTAAGAGTGAATTTGAATTCGAAAGTTCGCTCCAACTCTTTTATAGATAAAAGCTCGCTTGATCATGAGCCTGATTTGGAGATCATTTGCTATAGCTCCATCACTACCCTCACATTTGCAATTATACATTGCCAATGACTTTGGAACTCTATGTGATTTAATACATATAAAATGATCATATCTCACTCTCTTTTCTTTTTCATGTTCATGTCAAAATAGTGAACTTTGCAGACATGGTTCAAAGTGCATACTTGATCATTTGATGTGATTCAAAGTGGTATAGATTCAACATACTATCCATTTCATATCCACAAAGTTTCATTGTCATTTCTTCTCTCAATCTTGAAATATCTTCACATCGCTACTCACTAGTCTGTATACTATAACAGCCCAAAAATGTTGGGATATTCATTCAACTTGCTAAGCATCATTCTCAGTGTACACTTGATTATTTTTATTGGAATAACTTGTGATTCTTATGGTCCTATGCAGACACCTTCTTTGGGAAACTATCTTTACTTCATGACTTTCATTGATGATTTTTCTAGGCATGCATGGATATATCCGCTCAAAGCAAAGTCCAAAGTGTTTATGTGCTTCAAATACTTTTTGGTTTTGGTTGAAAGTATGTCAGCATGTAAAATGGGTATCCTCCGTTCTGATCGAGGGGGGAATATATGTCTTCTAACTTTAATGCATTTCTGGTTGAACCTGGGATAAAACATCAATGTACAGTGTCGTATACACCTCAATAGAATGGAGTCACTCAACAAAAGAACAGGTCACTCATGGAGATGGCGAGGTGTATGGTCAAGAGTCAAGCTTTACCACATATCTTTTGGCTTGAGATTGTCATGTGTGCAGCATATGTACTTAATAGGCATCCCACTAAAGCGCTATAGTATATCACTCCATATGAGGCTTGGCATGGTTGCAAGCCATCTATTCCTCATCTGCATGTTTTTGGTTGTCTGGCATATGCATTAATGCTTGAACAACATCATAGGAAATTGGATGATAAAGTAGTAAAATGTATTTTTTTTTGGTACAATTCTCAAAGCAAAGGCTATCATCTATATCATCCATAGACCAAACGCATTTTGGTTAGTCGTGATGTTGCTTTTGTCGAAGATGACATTCAGCCTTTACTTTCATGTACGAAGGAGACATCTATTAGCTCCAAAAACATGTATGATACTTTGTTGCCTCTTTTCACAGGTGGATAGTCTATTGTTGGTTCTAATGGGGCAACTTCTTAGCTTTTGTAGGTTTCAGGTGATGATGTAGATCATTCCATTTCTCATGCAAATTTACATGATGCACTTGATGAGAGAGCTAATATTGAGGAGGCAAAAACTATGCCAAAATGGCTAGTGCAAACTTTGTGTAGATAGCAAATTAGATGCACCTCTATCATACCAAACTCACTCAGGCTCTCATAGTGCCTCTTTTGCATCAAATTACTATGCTATGGCTTCCCCTAGTCTCTCTTATGAGATTAAACCTATTTCGTTTGATGAAGCACAAAATGTAGAACATCGGATGGTTGCCATGCAATCTGAATATGACTTTATCATGAAAAATGGTACCTGGTCTTTATGTGACTTGCCTCCTGGTGAGAAGGCCATTTTCTGAATGGTGGCTTGCATGAAGAAGTGTATGTTTTTCAACCCCGTGGCTTTGTGCAGAAAGGCAATGAAAACCAGGTGTGCAGGTTAAAGAAGGCATTATATGGTTTAAAGTAAGCACCACGTGCTCGGTATGAAAAGATACATGCCTATCTGATTGCACATGGTTTTGAAAACAGTCCAGCTAAAAGCACCTTATATGTGAAGCATGCTAATTATGTACTTCTGATCATTGTGGTGTACGTTGATGACATGCTACTCAGTTGTCCTCATGAGAAGCATATTGCTGATTTTAAGGTTGATTAACATGCCTCATTTGAGATGTCTAATTTGGGGCATTTGCATCATTATTTGGGCATTCAGTTTATGCATGTTGATGGTGGAATGGCTTTGTGTTAAAGGAAATATATTGACACATTATTGCATCATTTTGGCCTTGAAGACTATAAACCTATTGCCATTCCTATGGAGATATGTTTATGGTCTTCATGATGTCGGAGATGCATTTGATGATGTTCTCTATCACCAGTTTGTTGGATGCTTGATTTACTTATGCATTACTTGGCGAGATATTCAGTTTGTTGCCTCACAAATGAGCAGATTTATGCACTACCCAGGTGTCAAGCATTGGCAAGCAATTAAGCGCATCTTTGAACTTGAGTGGTACCCAGCTACTTGGGTTGTTTGATCCCAAGGGGGATCACTACCGCTAGATTTGCATGCTTTTTTTTACTCTAACTGAGATGGTTGCTATGACACTCATGTGTCCACTTGTGGCTTTTGCTTCATGCTTGGTAGCTCATGCATATCTTGGCTGACCAAGAAGCAGCCTACTATGGCCACTTCCAATTGTGAGGCTGAGTATAGGTCAGCTTTCACAGTGACTGTTGAGTGTGTGTGGCTCAAATGCCTTATGGCTGATTTGGATGTCCGTCAGTCTTCTGCCGCCATCATCTTCAGTGACAGTTAGAATGCATTGGCAATTGTGAGGAACCTTGTATTCCAAGCTTGCACTAAGCACATTGAGGTGCATTATCATTATGTCAAGGAGAGGTTCTTTGTTGGAGAGATCAGCTTGGCATATGTGCCCACATAGGAGAACATTGCAGACCTTTTCACGAAGGCTCTACCTAGGGAGAAGTTTGAAGCTTTCCACAAAGCTTTGGGCTTACTTCCTTTTGTGGATTGATTCCACTTAGGTAATGATGTGTGTGAACACACTAGGACCATCGAGGCACTTTTTTCCCTCTTTAGGAGGTTTTTTCCCTCGGCTTGTATATATGCCTATAGCCCTAACGGGTTACTTACCTTTGTACATTCTTGTGGTAATACACTCAGTATTGTGTGTTGTGCTCCAAGCTTCTTCTTCTTCCTTGTGTTGTTTGCATGCTTGTGTAGATGTCTAACTCCAACATACATGCAGTCATACAAGAGCCAAGAAAATTTGCAACAAATTATGTTCCTCCTTAGATGCAGAATACATCTTACTCTTCCAACATGAATTTTAGAGCACCACGAATGGAATCACCAACACTAGAATCAAGGTGCTACTAATTCAACTAATTGCACATTCCAACCATGGTGTCACTTCTATGGCGAATTGGGGCATATCTGTAGACATTGCAAAGATGCTCAAGATTACAACAAATGAAAGAAGGATCATCAAAACCCAACAATGAATATGGTTGTGATTGTTGGAAGTGGGGTGGGCCACAATAACAATATAATCATAGGTTTACAAGATCTTCCAATGGATGAACCTTAACATACACACCTTAATACTCAAAAAGATGATGAGTGAGAGATAGAGAGAGAATAGACGAGATTTTAAAATGTAACACTGAGCTAGCATGCTCAACTAGACTATCTTATATTCCAATGTCAAATTACAATGTGTGTATATGATACAAACTGAAAATATCTGAATCTAGGGAGAAACAAGAACTAGATACATGTGCCTAAGAGGTATGAAGAGTATGTGTGTCAGAATATGGAGCATGTGAACAGTTTGGAACTTTTTTACAGCAAACCCAAATTTTTATCAACATAAATGAGAAACAAATGACCTAGCAAGTAAGAAAAAAAATAGACTTGCTACTCAGAGTAAATCAACAATAGATGTTGATGGTAAGCTGGGTGAATCTCCTCCAAATAATCACCAAGATTTAGGCCACAACTCCTCAAGAGTGTGAGAACTCCTCCTTTAAGATGGCCTCCAAGATCTCCTCCTAGCTTGAGAAGATTGATCACCTCCAAGTTGCAAGAACTCTTGCTAGAGCTTGTGTGATAACAATGAGGTTGGCTATCTTCTTTTATAGCCTTGAAGCTTCCACAAAAAGATCTTTTGAAAAAGCTTTCTATCACCAAAAGCAAGTCATCTCTAAAAATAAAGCTACTCAATGGAAAAGCAATATGATCCCAAATTGGTGCCATCCTTAGCGAACAAATATTCTAGAAAAAAAACTTTCGTTCTTGTTGTTGCTTTAGGAGGAGCCTACCTTAGACAAGGCACCCCATGCCATTTCTTGAAGAGAGACCTATAAAAAACTATAGCTATGCTATAGTTTCAAAATTATTGGAACCCAATTTTGACTTTGTTTCCAACAACCCCCCTTCAATGTCAAAATGGTACAAGTTCTAATAACCTAACTTGTAAAACTTCTTGTGACTACAAATATCTCTTTACTGATTTCCACTGAATCTTCAGGTGACTGTGCATGAACTTGGATACTTGAGAAACTACAAACTAAATGTCCAGACACGTATTACATAGATATATCAAGAAACCATTTGCTTGACTATATAATGCAGCATCAAATGGTTCTGAATCTGCTTCCACCTGTAATGACACATTGACAGTCATAGGTGTCTCCACATGCTTAGAATCTATCATCTCAAACCTTTCCAGTAATTTCTTGATGTATTTCTATTGTGTTATGTAGATACACTCATCCTGGGACTTGTGATAATCATATCACTTTGTAGTGCATCTTGAACCCTACTTGGTTCATTCTCAACTGATGTAAGAGCTAAACTATTATGAGTCTCAAAATATTTTGTATAACTTACTTGGTCTCCTTGTTGTCTTCTTACCTGACTTCTAGTTCTTCTAGTGTATTCCTTTATACCATTGTCCTTTGAGGTTTGATATAATCACTTTGGTGTATTCCTAAAAAGTGGTGGTATCTCTTCTGGTTCTTCAGTATCTCTTTCTTCCAAAACTTTGGAACCTTCTCGAACTTCATAAGTTGGAACTTCATGAGGTATTGATGATGGACTAGGTCCTGATGTGGGTAATATAACTCTCTCTTCACCTGCATCTCTTAGGTTTTGAGTAGGTTCATCCTCCCCCTTGTATGGCTGAATGTAAGAATCCAAATTCCTTCTGAAAAATGCATAATACTGTGCTTTTATGAATTTCATAATCTATTCCTCCTTATCATAAAGCTAAATTTCTACAACATATGCATTCTGTGAGAGTAGGATATCGCCTATATCTGGAACATAGAATTTGTATCCTTTGCTTTCAATTGCATAACTAATAAAGACTACTTTAATGGCTCTTATATCAAGCTTACCACCATCCTTCTTCTCAATGTGAACATAAGCTAGGGAACCAAAAAATTTGAAATAACTCACATTGGGCTTCTTCCCATAATAAACTTCATAAGGTGTAATGACCTTCAAAGCTTTTGTGGAACACCTATTCAGAATGTGATTAGTTGTATGTACTACGTCAAACCAAAACTAATGAGAAAAAGTTTTGGATGACAGACATCATACTACACATCATCTCAATAAGTATCCTATTCTTTCTCTCTGCAACACAATTTTGTTCTGGCATATAAGCAATAGTGAGTTGATGACAAATAAATTTGTATACAAGAAAACACTTAAAGGCTTTTGACATGTATTCTCCTCCTCCATCACTTCTCAAAATCTGGATCTTTGATTTACTTTCATTTTCAACCATAGCTAAGAACTTCTTGAAAGTAGGAAAAATGTCTGACTTCACTTTAAGACCGTAAATCCATGATATCTTGAGAAATCATCAATGAACATAACAAAGTACTTGAAATCTTGATAGCATTTGTTCTCATTGGACCATTCACATTTTAATGTATGATCTACAACTTCCTTATGTTTATGATATATCCATGCTTCTTGAAAGGTAGTTTATGAAGCTTTCCTTCAAGATATCCTTCACATGATTATGCATCATCGGGTAATGCAAAAGTAGGCAAACTCTCCCACCATACCTTCATCTTTGATATGCTTATGAGTTGTGTAACTGATATGACAAAATCTATCATGCCATAACTTCATGTTCTCCTTAGGTGTAGTAGACCTAGCAAAATTAGCATGAATTATTTTGGACAACACAAACATGTCACTTCTCTTTTCACCTTGAAGTAGACAATGCTTCTTTTCAGGTGAGAGGATATGGCATGAATCTTTCTTAAAAACAACTTTATAACTATCTGACAAGATATTCAAGGTAGAGAGCAAATTTTCTTCATATCTCATATATAAAAAACATTAGAAATCATGAAATTTCCACCTATTCAGGACTTAAGGTTCACTTCTCCAACACGTACAACATCCAAATCATGACCATCTCCAATGGTCACTCTTCTACCTAAAGAGTTAGAAAGGGAAGAAAATAGATTTCTAGAACGTCATATGCTTAGTACCTCCAGAATCAAAAATCCAAGGATTATCTAATTTAATGTTGCCTGATCAAAAGCTACTTCTTCAATAGTAATACATGCACATGGATCTACCCTTGAAGATTTAGGTCTTGGATCATCTTCAACATTATTAACTAATACTTTCTTCTTCTCATTAAAAATCCTTGATTTGCATTTTGCTATGAAATGACTTGGTTTCTTATAGTAATGGCATACTCCTTTCTTTGAATCATATGTATTTGAAGACTTTTCTTTGGGTGTAGAGGAAGCATTAGGAAAAAGAGTCGTAGAATTAGGATTAGAAGACTTATTTTCCTTCTTGGATTGTTGACTCTTCTTCTCCTTTTTTGTCCCCTTCTGCTTTCCTTTCGATGATGATAACATGGCTTCATCATTCTCTTCCATACCCTTTTTGTTGATCTTCATCTTGAAGTAATAGGAACTCCAGTTCTTCAAATGAAATTTCTCTATCTCAAAAGCATGAAGAAAAAAACAAAAGCATGATATGTAGATGGAAGTGAGTTTACAAGTGTGTTTACCATCTCTTCATCTGAAATGCTGAGTCCAACATTGCGTAACTGATCTCAAAAACCTTTGAGCTTCAAAATATGTGTTTGAACTAATTCACCAACTTTCATCCTTGTATTGGCTAGCTGACTCCTTAGATTAGCTTTCCTAGCAAGGTTTCTACTCTGATAGAGATTCTCCGACTCCAATCAACCCTCACGAGAGGTTCAACAAGACCTGATATGGGGCACAATATGCCTTTTGACTCCCATAGCAATATATGAAAGTGCTACTACATCCCTTGAATCCAATCTGGATTGCTCTTTTGTAGGAAATAATATGAGATCAGTACAGACTCCTAATGATGAAAGACCTTCTTCTTCACTAACCTCCTATTCACCTACACTATCTTATATTCCAATGTCAAATTACAATGTGTGAATATGATACAAATTGAAAATATCTGAATTGAGGTAGAAATAGGAACTAGATACAAGATATTGTGTGCCTAAGAGGTATGAAGAGTATGTGAGGATATGGAGAATATGAACAGTTTAGAACTTTTTTACAACAAACCCAAATTTTGATCAACCTAAATCATAAATGAGTGACCTAAGAAAGTAAGAATGGAAATAGAATTGCTACTCACAATAAATCGGCAATAGATGTTTATGGTAAGCTAGCAAAAGCTCTTCCAAATAATCACCAAGATGTAGACCACAACTCCTCAAGAGTGTGAGAACTCCTCCTCCAAGTTGGCCTCCAAGATCTCCTCCTAGCTTGAGAAGATTGATCACCTCCAAGTTGCAAGAACTCTTGCTAGAGCTTGTGTGATAACAATGAGCTTGGCTATCTTCTTTTATAGCCTTGAATCTATCATGGAAAAGCTCTTTTGAAAAAGCTTTCTATTGCCAAAAGTAACTAATCGCTAAAAATAAAGCTACACAGCACAAAGCAATAGGATCACAAATTGGAGCCATCCTTAGTGAATAGATATTCTAAAAAAAACGTTTGTTCTTGTTGCTACACCATATGGGATTCAAACCATGGCGGGTGCTTTAAGAAGCGTCTACCTTAGGCAAGGTGCCCCATGCCATTCCTTGAAGAGAGACCTATATAAAACTATACTTATGTTGTAGTTTCAAAACTATTGGAACCCAATTTTAATTTCTGTTCCGATAGTAATTACATCTATTGAGGCACAAACCGCTATCATCCAAGCACGTTCTAGAAAGGTTCTGCAACCAACTATGAAATCTTTGAACTAGGTTTCAAGGAGCAGCAGTGGACATTCTCCAAGGCAGCCAAATGGGCTCAAGCTAAAGTTGCCGTTTTTCTTGATCCAGTTCTAGTCACTTCTCAGAAGGTAGAATCTCCTGTACCAAAAGTACCAAAACCTTCAACCATGGAATTATCTGAACCATCTAGAACACCACTAAAAGAGCCACTTGTGAGCATAGCTTGGGATATATTGTCCAAAGAACCATTTAGCTTACCATTAGGACAATTGTTGTCTCTTGCTCTAGGCATCAGACAAGAATTTGAGCAATAGATTAATGTGGATCTGATTTCATCACCACCTGCAGCCACGATACACCCAAAATTGAATACAATCGTGGACCACATGGTCCCCCCACCGCATCCTCTAATTACTTCATCAGTGAGGCACCAAGTTGCTTGGCTTCGGATGAAAAGAATGGCGATGCTTTCGATGATTCACAAAATTGTATCTTAGTCAATCATGATTAATGTTCTGTGAAAGAATGTGATGCTTTCTTTGCGGTTGAGCAAGCCCTTGATCATTTTCTGGTATAAAAATCATAAAATTACACAAGTCCTTATCAATGGTGGTTTCGACGTCAATATGGCCACTACAAATTTGTGTCAAAAGTTGAGCTAGAATAACATTGAACCCATTGAATTCTTTGTCAGGATGACCGACCAGTGTAGGATTTATCCGATGGGATTAGTCAAAAATATTCCTATTACCGTGCAGGGTGTAGTCTTTCCTATGATCTTTGTTGTTTTGGACCTGCCTGAGTCGAGCCTAGACTATATCTTGCTTTTTGGCCGACCATGGCTAAAGCAAGCCAAAGTCCTGCAAGATTATTTGTCCCACAATGTAATCTTTGAATGTAATCATCAAAAATACACTATTACTCTTGATGAGATTAAACCATGTGAAATCCATGCTATGCCCTATATTGTTGAACTAGTCCATATGCTAGACAGTCCTTCAAATGATCAAGGAACGGCTTTCCTCTCTGCTAACCAGGCTTTGCTTCCCCTAGGCACAGTTGATCTACAACATGTAATTGATCATTGGTCCCCGGCTTCTTGTACTGTTCAACCCACTATAGAAGAAAACAAAATGTCATCAGACAACCTAGTGGAATTAGTTGACTTATTGAAACACCTACATCAGGGGATGGAGGATACTTTTGGCCAACAAAATTATGTCCCCCAAGATCAATTAATTACCTACAATGTAGGAGACGATGTAAAACGTTGACATGTTAAGATTAAAGCAAGGTTGGAAGAATCTTTCAAAAAGGATCTGCTAGCATTATTAAGTGATTTTATTGACATATTTACATGGGACTATAAAGATATGAAAGGCCTATATCCTAGGATATATCAACACATAGTGGTCTCGAAACTGGATGCCTATCTAGCTAAGCAATAGAGTTATCGAATGAATCCACACTACTATTCCTAAATAGTATGCTTTGAAGTCATCGAGTGAGAAATGTATTCTTTTTTAGATGGGTATAGTGGTTATAATCAAGTTCATATGGTTGAGGCAGATATCCCTAGAACAACCTTTATTACAAATTGTGGAGTTTATGCATGCACAATCATGTGGTTTGGGCTCCCAAATGCCTCTAACATGTTTCAGTGTTGTATGTAAGAGATTTCTTCTGCTTACCTTACTAGCTTTATGTGAGTCTATCTCGATGAAGTTTCTATTTTCGGTGCTAAAATGCACATATGTTGCATCTTTGTCTATGCTTTCTTAAGTGTAGAAATTATCGATTGTGCTTCAACCCAAGTAAATCTATATTTGTTGTCTCCTATGGCAAATTATTCAGCCATATTATCTCACAAGAAGGCATTCATCTTGATCCCGATAAAGTGCAGGTTATCTTACAGGCCCCACTCCCAAAATCACCTAAAGATGTTTTACGATTCCTTGGGTGAATCGAGTGGCATGGCTGCCATCTACGGTGGTTGGATCACTTAACCATTCCCCTTACCTGATTAACTACAGTTGCCCCTCGTGACTTCCAATGGAATATCAAACGTTAGGAGAGTTTTGTCCAACTTAAAAGACTTCCCATTTAGAGAACAAATTATGTAAGCTGAAAAAGACATTGTATGGGTTGAAACAAGCCCTCAGAGCATGGTACCAATGAATAAATACATATCTTTTGGATACAAGATTCAAAAGATGTACTTCTAATGCTAATTTGTATGTTCTAAAGAAAGGGGGAAGAAAATTGTGCTTGTACTCTATGTAGAAGATCTTGCAATCTCCGAAAATGATAATGCACTTATGAAACAAATGAAAGATGCCTTAAGCTCAGATTATGAGATTTTGAGTTCTCTATATCTCTATCTGTGTAGAGTTTCTTGTAGCCTGTTCTACTTCTCATTAATCTACGTGACGATCCAATTCCGCTGCATTATTCTAGATCGTTATATTTTTTTAACATGGTATTAGAGCATAGGCTTTTGAGTATCATAGAAGCAAAAATGCAAAAGCTATAAAGGTCTTTGAATGACTTAAGAGAGAATATGTCGAGTGGTGTGTCTTCATCTATTGTTGGGAATCAAGGTGATTCATAAGCAAGGGTATGGAACACAAATCGGAGGAGTAATAATGTCGGCAGTGTGGAAGTTTAAGATCACTTCCATCCTTGACTCTTATGAGCTACTCGATATTGTACTTGGGACTAACTGTGAGCCCCAACAAACATCTCACTCAAATAATCCCAGTTGGATGATTCCTCTCGATGTCAATCTTTTATGTGCTTGGAGGTGAAGGAATGTGGATGCACTCTATACTCTAGTGACAAGTACCTTTGATAGTGTTCTAAATCTTATTCAACACACCACAAAGGCATGTGAGGCTTGGAACATATTGAGAAATCAATATGAAACTTGAAATCAGACACGGATTCAGAATTTGGAGAATCAACTAGCAATAGAAAGGTTTGCTGATGGGGAGACTGTTGAAGTGTTTATCACTCGCATAAAGAATCTACAAGATCGAATGGTAGGACCTGGTGTACCAAAGTCAATTGAGGAGCTATCTTGGCATTGTCTTTGAATTTTTCCACCAAATTTTGATGCTCTGGTAACTACTTGTAATACTCAATCAGAGCACAACCACTAACTTTTGAAGAATCCAGTGCCTTACTCATTGAGGAGGAGTTGCGGCTCAAGGTAAGGAATGATAGTAGTAAAGGAGAAGTTGCATTTATGGTAAATACCAAAGGTACTAAAATCAATTCTTTAAAAGATGGGGACAAAAGAAGAAGGACAAGAACCAAGTTCAAAGGAGAGTGTTTTCACTATAAGACGAAAGGCCACAGAATCCAAGATTCTCGCATTAAGAAGGCAGAGGAGAAGAGTGTCTCTTCAAAAAGTGGTAAGGGAAAGGAAGTTGCTAGCAGTGCCAAAACTGAACTTAATTATGGTAGAAGAAATGTGTACCTCAGCTAAAGATTCAACCACGGATGACTCATGAGTTTTAGAGAGTGGTGCCTCTTGTCATATCACAAGCAGAAAAGACCTTTACAGTTCTCTACAGTTTCTAGAGGAACCCATCATGGTAAAGGTAAGCAGCTTTGCAAGATGTCCCATAAAAGGGCAAAGGTACAGTGTCTTTCATTAACAGTAAAGGGGATATTAGTAAACTTACAGATGTGTTCTATGTTCCATAGATCAAACAAGTTTTAATTTTGATAGCTTCTATAACTGATCAAGGTCATGAGGTGTCTTTTCGTAATACAGGGGCTGAAATCCTAGATCAAAATAATAATGTTTTCAGGATCAGAATAAGAAGGAACAACTTGTATGAGTTGTGTGCTCTTACAACCATGATTATTGTGGGCACAAGTAAGCTTTGGCATGAAAGATTCAGCCAAATTGGATATCAGGTACTGAAAGAGATGCACCGGAAAGGTAGGGTTTCTCACCTCCCTCCAATTGTAGAAATGAAAGAACCATGTGAAGCTTGCATGATGGGCAAGCAGTAGAGGAAAGCATTTCAATAAGCAAGCAAGAACAGAGCAAGCGGTCCTCTTAAGTCGGTGCAGTCAGACTTGTGTGGAAAAATGCCTATAATAGGCTTGGGAGGACCTTCCTACTTTATGTTACTCATCAAGGACTACACCAAGAAGGTGTGGGTGTATTTTCTTCGTGATAAGGCTCAAACTTTTGGGAAGTTCAAAGAATGGCTTCAGCTTGTTGAAATGGAAACTGGGAAAAAGATGAAGAAGTTTAGGACAGACAATGGAGGTGAGTTCATGTCAACAAAATTTGATGATTTTTGCAAGAGAAAAGGAATCAAACATGAACTCACAATGGCACATAGCCCTCAACATAATGGTGTTGCCAAATGCCTGAATCAAACCATTATGGAAATGGCAAGGTGCATCTTGAAGGGAAAAGGATTGCCAAACCATTTTTGGGCAGAGGTCTCATTATTCTACCTGACTATCCAATTCCACTACATTATTTTGGATCGTTATACCTTTTTTAACCGCCTCTACTTGGGTGACACCCTTTATGACAACACCACTTACCACTTTGGTGACTACTTCATGGATCTCACTACGTGGGTGATGCCCTCTCCTCACCACATCTCATTTGTTGGGCATATACTATTTCGGCAACCTAAGTTGGGTGACCACATTTCTACCTTCTTTCCAGGACTAGGCGACTACCAAAGTGCCTTCCCACCTCATCGAGGCAAATGGGTGTCTGACTTCTCCTCTTAAAGGAACCTCACCCAAGGGTGACTCCCCCTCCTTGAGCTAGATGGTTATAGTGTTAAGGCAGTTTCAAGTTTATGATGTAATTTATCACACCAAAAGCACCCTATAATGGTAAGAGAATTGGAATCAATAAAGGCATCATCATATGGGCATGAAGGTGTTTGGCTACACTTGAAGGTTCTAAAAGTGAGAAATCATCAGCCTCGGTTAGCCCAAAAATATCTTATTGCTAGAATGGCCACCACCTCCTCTTTTGGACATGGTCAAGACTAGGCATCTATTCCATCTATTTTTGGAAGGACTACCATGGGCAGCAAGTGACGGAGTAAATTTTGTTTATTTGTTATTTAAGTGTTACAAGGTGAATTTATGTCGGGAATACTATTGCAAGGCTCTAGTGTTGTCAAAAGATATGATTGGGGCCTAAAGGTGGTTGGCTACCAAAGGTATAATTAGCCCACTCCTCCACCACTTTGGCTTGTGTGGTAGTGAAGACTAGGATTCACCAAGGCCACTCGTTTGGCCTCTAAAGTCCATATAAACATAGACTTGGCACTCATTTGTGATCATTATCTCTCTTATCATCAAGGATCATCCTTACCGCAACTAGGAGCATTATCGTCCTCATTTATCATCCTCATTGTGATCATTTTGGCTACTCTCTACATTCGAATGCAACTTTCTCACTATGTGTTGAGGCCATTCTATGGTGATTATATAGAGTGTTGGTTCCCAGTTGAGTGGCAATAAGCATTAACGAATGAATGGGTAGTCTTCGCTATTAACTCTTAGTTTGAGTCTATTTAATTTCCCTATAGATAGTACTTAATGTTCCAATGCTTCTGACTATTGATTTCTTCTAGTCTCGCGAGTGGCTGCTAGCCCACGGTAATGTTTTTTTGTACTACTATTGAGCCAATCAAAGGTGAAACTAGTCAAAGTCAAAGGTCAAACAAGTCAAAGTAAAAGGTTGAGCAAGTCAAGGTCAATAGTTAAAGTGATGATAGTGTGAGTGATGTGCAAGTGGTGCAAGAGTGCAAAGTGGTGCATAGGTGGTGCACAAGTGGCCGCAAACAAGGTGCACAGGTAGTGCACAAACAATTTGTTCACAATGGTTATAGTTTTACAAAAAGTGAATGCAAGTTGCAGATTTTCTTTCTATAAGGTTTTCAAGGGTTTTAAAGTCTTGGAAGGTCTAGGTGAACCCTCTCATAGGCACAGATATTGAAGAATTGAAGGTCAAAATTGAAGTCATATGAAGAGGAAGTGGTATGCAAAAGTGTATATATGGCCCCCTATTTAAAATTTTGTTTTCCTCCTAAAGCCACTGCAGGACAAAATAGGGAGTCGTTGGCTATACACATTCTTATTCATTCTTGGGACATCAAAGTGGGCACCAAGATACGCTATTAGTTAGGAGCAACGTACGTAAGGGAATCGACTCTCACAACAAGGATTGGCATTCTTGAAGTTAGACTAAGCAAGGGAGAGCATAGTCTACACTAGGAGAGGAGTAAGAGACATAGTGAACTAGTGCGACACAGAGAGCAAGTGAGAGACAAGTGTGCAAGGAAGTTAATCAAGTGTGCAAAGAGAGAGTGCAGAGCACCATTGAGGAAGGCAATCAAGGTGGCACAAGGTACCGTTGAGGAGGTGTGCCTATTGAGAGATGATGTCCCTTCCTCCTACCTTATTGGAAACTTGAGTGCAAGGTGTGCACTAGAGCAAGCTACTGGAGAGGGTGGAGGTCCAGTATAGAGAAGGTTGGCATCATAAGGAATTTTGATATCTTATAAACTTATGTGTGTGTACTCTCTGGGGTTTTGCACTCCATGCAGAGAACATTTGGTCTTGTTCTAGACATCAAATACTCAAGTCACTTTATGCAAAAAAATCCCCCAACAAATCTTGGTATGCTTGATGGGACCACAAGGAGTCTTGAGCATAGGAGAACCAATATTTGCAAAGTGTAGAAGAAGTGCAAGGTACTGGTAGTCTTGGTCTGAGAGGTAATTTTTCTTTTTCTTCAAATTCTCTTAGCCTAAGATGGAGAATGAGCAGCTCATGACTGCAACCTGTCTCAAACTTTGAGGGCCCCTTGCAAAGCAACGAGAAGAAAAGCTATTTGAAGGTCAACCAACCCTCTATCATCAACATCCTCAGTAAGAAATATGCCAGCTCAGTTAGACTTATAAACTCTACTTTCCAGGTTAAATATCAAATTTCCATCTTTCAAGGGATTAGCACAAGAACACCTAGATGAACATATTAGAGGATTTTTGGCCTTATGCAAGACAAAGGGTCTAATATAGGAAGGGAAGATGCATTTTTAGTTCTTTTCCCAATAACATTGGAAGGGTTAGCAAAAAAATGGTTAAGTCAATTTGTTGATAATCATTTCACTATATGGGACTTCTTGAAAGATGATTTTAAGACATAGTTCCAACAAGCAAACACGGTAGAGAATAAGATTAGGTACTAGGGAAATGTTTCTAGAATTTGTCACTAAAGCAAAAGCCCTCATGGCTAAATTACCAGACCCTCCTCATGACTTCTTTGTCAATAAATGGCTAGCCAAGCCACTTCCAATTTCAACACAATGCAAAATTAAGGATTTGGTGTTACCAACATCAACAATTGAGGAATTTATTTCTACAACAACAAGGATAGAGGTCTTGCAGATCATTGGTGAGGCCTCCTCAACCACTTTAGTGGCAAAGACTGCTGCTATGAGTAAGGATAAGATTATAGGGGAAGCCCCCCTCACATATTATAAGTGTCCATGTCTAACACTGATTATTAAGGGACATCACTTACAAAGAGGTATAGTGGATGGTGGTTTTGGCATGAATTTGATGCCTGAACACACTATGGAGAAGCTTGGACTTCAGCCATCCGGACGTGCAAACTTCACTGTAACATTGGCAGATCAAAGTAGAGTGAGGCCAATGGAAGTGGTTCCAAGAGTTCCAATGGAAGTACAGGGTAACCTCTTTACTTTAGATTTTGTTGTATTAAGATTGTTGTTGGTGTAAATCACAAGCCTACACATTTGGCTTGAAAAATATCTTGAAGATCTTACATAAGTGAAGAAGCATAGGAACCATTGCTAGTGGTTAATTACCACTTTATCTCATTGTAAAAGTCAAATTGACTTGGAATCTCTTGTAATCACCTACCAAAAGGATTCGTGGAAACGTTAGTTGTTTGATTGAAAGAATATCTCCTAGTATGTAGGATCGTGATCATAGGGAGCCAAAAGTTTGAATTTGAATTCAAATTTTTACTCATTCCTTATAAAAATGGACATGAAAAGTCGCGGGGAGAGATGATCACTCCCGAGCCTCTCATTACTGGTTTTTGAGTGTGTGTGAGGTTTACACTCTATCCTACACCTCTCTACACCATTTGGCATTGAAGTTCATGCCAATGAAGTTGTATACAAGTGTTTATTAATACATACTTTCACATTGTCCATCTTTGAGTTCTCTGTTAGTCTACTCAAAAGTCTGTCAACTTGCGAAGGGCATATCTCGGTCAATTCTTCACCAAATTCACTGATTCAAAGCTTGTTGGATTCAGATTAAAGTTATCTACATGCTATTTGAAGAGATTCTATTCAGCAATTTCAGAGAAATCTGCTTCAAGGTGATCACTGGTCAATTTCTGCTACAGTCCTAAAAAAGTCAGGGGTATAGCTTAACTTGCTAAATTGATTTCTCTTAGCATAGTTTATCTTTTTACATAATTCCACTTGGAATTGGTAGCTTACTAAGCTAATTAGATACCCCTAAAAGGAATTTTTCCAATTCCTACTGTGCTGGTCATACTGAGCAAAATACCAAGCAGGTGTCAAGCCATAAATAGAAGCTTTTCTTGAGTTTGTGACTTTCAAAGTTATCTGTTTTGATTCAATCATTACACACATCATTTCCAAAGTACATAGGACATTTTATGGTGTCATTGGAAAGCTAAGGAGGTCTAGTTATCAAGTCTGAAGCAAAAGAGGGTTGGTACAAAGCAAGTTTAGCAGTACCTACTCAGTCTCTTGGAGCATCCATCCATCTTTCCCAACAGTGGTATCAGAGCAAACTAAGGTAAAATGGGAGATGGTTTTCCCTCATTCATTGATAAATTGGACAGGAACAACTATCAAGCATGGTCTCTAAGGATGAAGACCTACTTACAAGGAAGGAGTCTCTATGGATACATCTCAGGAGATGAGGAATTGCCCTCATTCAAAACAAGAGGACTACCAACTAAGGAAGAACATGAAAGGCTCAACACATGGTGTGCTAAGGATGCATTGGCAAGGTCTTATTTACTCAACTCCATCTCTTATTTTCTTTTGCCACATATTAGAAATTGTAAGACATCCCAAGGCACTTGGGAAACCTTGTCATCTTATTTTTCCTCCAACACAAGTGCTAGGAAAAATCAGTTGTGGATTGAATTCACAACATTAAGGAAGCAACCTAAGCAAGTTGTTTCAGAATTTGTAACCAAGATTAAAGATGTAGCAGATCAGCTAGCAAGCATAGGAGAAGAGATTGAAGACGAATAGATTGTAAGGCAAGTGATCAATGGAATCAAGGTTGATGAAAAATGGGAAAGTTTCACCACTACCATGGACCTTTACATGGACATGCAAATACCAGATCTAACAACTCTCATGGGACAATTATTTACACATGAAGCAAAGCTCAACAAGAATGGAGATACTTCCAAAGGTAATAACTCTTCTGCCCTATACACTGATAAGAAGTCTAAAGATAAAGGCAAAAGCAAGAAGGTGGAAGATGAAGGCTCTACCTCTCAAGCCAACTATGCAGGAAGAGGTAGATCATCAAGAGGAAGGGGCAGAGGAGGTAAGCAAGGAAGGGGGAGATCCTATAATTCCTCACCATGCAACATTTATGGTTTATCAAATCATACTACAGATGAGTGTTTCAGGAATTACAAGAATCAGAGAGGAAGAGGATATCAAAGAGATGGATACTCCCAGTCAAGAGGTAGATTCAACCATCACCAAGGCTACAACAATAACTACAACAACAACTACAATAATAATTACAATGGCAACTACCAAGGAGGATTCAAATCCAGGAAGGATTACAACAACTACACAGAGGAGCAGGATGTCTCTCTTCTAATCATGAACATGACTTCAAAACTAGGTACAAATGATGACCACCTATTCTACATTGACTCAGGATGCTCAAATCATGTGGCTGGCAATGTAGCATTACTCTCTGATCTTGAGGAACCAAAAGGTAAGCATCAAGTCCAAACAGGTGATGACACAAAGCATTCTGTAGTTAAAGTTGGAAATGTTAAGACTTGTGATGGAAATCAGAATTTATTGAGCACGGTACTCTATGTACCAACCATTACCAAAAACTTGATGAGTGTTGGTCAGATTGTGGAGAAAGGTTTGCAGGTTAGATTCAACCAATATGGAGCATTTGTGGAGGATCCAAGACATGGGTTCAAGAGGATTGCTAAAGGAGAAAAATCAGGTAGACTTTTCACCTTTGAGTTAGAAGATACAAAGAATATTGCACTATACAGTTATAAAGATCAAACACTTTCAGAGCTTGAGATTTGGCACAAAAGGTTAGGACACATAGGAGAAAGAACCTTGAAACAAATGTGCAGGGACCAATGTGTGCTTGGGATACCCAATGTATCCAAGCAACATATGATTTATAAGTGTGGTGCTTGTCAATTTGGGAAGTCTCACAAGTTACCCTTCTCAAGGAAAGGATACATTCATGAAGACTACCTAGAGCTTGTCCACACAGATGTATGGGGACCAAGCAAGGACCCCTGAGTCTCAGGTTCAAGGTACTATGTATCTTTCATTGATGATTATAGCAGATGGACTGTATTGTACTTCATGAAGCACAAGGATGAGGTATTTAATTGCTTTAAAAAATATATTGCATTAGTTGAAAACCAGACAGGAAGGAATCTGAAGAGGCTAAGGTCAGATGGAGGAGGTGAGTACTTCTCCAATGAATTTGAAAACTTCTTGCAGGATAGAGGCATCAAAAGAGAAATAACCACAAGGTTTTCTCCTGAACAGAATGGGGTAGCTGAGAGAAGAAATAGATTAATTGTTGAGACAGCTAGATCTATGCTTAATGAGAAAAGGTTACCTAACTATCTATGGGTAGAGAGTGTTTCTACTGCCACTTACCTCATAAACAGGTTATCATCTAAGTCTCTTGATGGTATGACACCCTATGAAGCATAGCATGGTAAGAGACCCTCACTAGACCATTGCAGGATATTTGGATGTGTAGCATATGTACACATTCCTTCTCAGATAAGAGGTAAGCTAGACCCAAAGGCTGAAAAATGCATCTTTATTGGGTATGATCTAAATAAAAAAGGTTACAGGTTTTATAACCCTACCGATAAGGGATTTATGGTAAGCAGAGATGTTTTCTTTGATGAAAATGATTCTTGGTATGAGAATGAATGCAGGAAGGTTAAATTACCCTATGATTTGGAAGAGGAGTTTCCAAGTCTTACAAAGGAGGAACCTACTCAGAATGAAGCCTCAAGTTCAGATGATGAAGATACTATCAACCTTGAAGAATTCAAATCATGGAAGTCCAAAGGCAAAATGAAGATGAAGAAGCTTGAAGACATACCTGAATCCTCAACTCAACCATTTAGAAGATCACAAAGAGAAAGCAAAAAACCTATCAGATATGGGTATGATACATCTCTTGTTACTAAAAATCCTGTTTACCTTGCCAGAGATTTGTCAAATGAAGAACCAGGATCATATGAAGAGGCCATAACCAAATCAGAATGGAAAGAAGCTATGGATGAGGAAATTGAAGCACTCAAGGAGAGTGACACATGGGAGTTAGTACCTAAGAAGGACTCCATGAAGGTAATAGGATCCAGATGGATCTATAAGCTTAAAAGGAATTCTGATGGCACAATTAATAGGTACAAAGCCAGATTGGTAGCCAAGGGCTTTGCACAAACCCAAGGCATTGACTATGGGGAGACATTCTCACCTGTGGCCAAGATGCCAACCATCAGAGTGTTGGTAAGTGTGGCTGCATCAAAAAATTGGAATATGTACCAATTCAATGTCAAGAATGCTTTCTTGAATGGATGGATTTCAGAGGAGGTATATATGTCACAACCTCCTGGTTATGAGGACCCTAAGAAGGTAACATATGTTTGCAAATTGAAAAAGGCTTTATATGGATTGAAGCAGGCACTTAGGGCATGGAATTTCAGGTTAACTACATATCTCCAAGACCAAGGATTTGTCATGAGCAAGGCAGATACTTCTCTGTTCATCAAGAGAAGTAATTCAAAGGTAATATACCTTTGTGTTTATGTTGATGACATCATCATTACAGGTAATGATGTCAATGGAATCAGATATATCAAGAGTCAAATGATGAAGGAGTTCAAGATCAATGATCTTGGTCTATTGAAGTATTTTTTGGGACTGGAGTTAGTCTACACTAACTCAGGGATATATATTACTCAGAAAAAGTATATACAGGACATGTTGAAGAAGTTTCATTTGCAGGATGCCAAAGTAGCAAGCACTCCAATGGAAGTAAACCTAAAACTAAGTTCCCATGAAGGTGATGAAGTCAAAGACATTACAGGTTATCAAAGTATGGTGGGTAGTTTGAACTATGCTACCTTAACAAGGATAGATATTGCATATGGAGTTAGTGTGCTAAGTCAATTTATGCACAAGCCAAGGATACCTCACTTAGAGGCTGCAAAGAGAATCTTAAAGTATCTCAAGGGTACACAGAACCATGGTTTGTATTTCCCTTACATTTGAGATATTGATATCAAAATTTATTCAGATGCAGATTGGGCAGGATGCAAGGATGATAGGAGGAGCACTTCTGGATACATTTCTTTTGCAGGTGACAAACCAATTTCATGGTCTTCAAAGAAGCAACCTATTGTTGCTTTGTCTTCCACAGAGGCAGAGTATAGAGGGCTGGCTAATGCCACAAAAGAAGCAATATGGGTTAAGCTTTTGTATACAGAATTGGGATTATATACTAGGTCACCAATTATCTTTGGAGATAATACAAGTTCTCTTCACCTTGTAGCTAATCCTATTTATCATGCTAGAACCAAACACATAGAGGTCCATTACCATTATGTGAGAGAAAAGATGATAACCAAAGACATTCAACTAACCTATGTATCAACCAACATGCAATGTGCAGATTCGTTAACTAAAGCTTTGGATGGAACCAAACTTTGTAGGTTCAAAGCCATGATTGGATTGCACGATATACTTGAAGATTGAAGATAAAGACTTAAGCCAAAATGTTTGGCTTGAGGGGGAGCTGTTGGTGTAAATCACAAGCCTACACATTTGGCTTGAAAAATATCTTGAAGATCTTACATAAGTGAAGAAGCATAGGAACCATTGCTAGTGGTTAATTACCACTTTATCTCATTGTAAAAGTCAAATTGACTTGGAATCTCTTGTAATCACCTACCAAAAGGATTTGTGGAAAATTTAGTTGTTTGATTGAAAGAATATCTCCTAGTATGTAGGATCTTGATCATAGGGAGCCAAAAGTTTGAATTTGAATTCAAATTTTTACTCATTCCTTATAAAAATGGACATGAAAAGTCGCGGGGAGAGATGATCACTCCCGAGCCTCTCATTACTGGTTTTTGAGTGTGTGTGAGGTTTACACTCTAGCATACACCTCTCTACACCATTTGGCATTGAAGTTCATGCCAATGAAGTTGTATACAAGTGTTTATTAATACATACTTTCACATTGTCCATCTCTGAGTTCTCTGTTAGTCTACTCAAAAGTCTGTCAACTTGTGAAGGGCATATCTCGGTCAATTCTTCCCCAAATTCAGTGATTCAAAGCTTGTTGGATTCAGATTGAAGTTATCTACATGCTATTTGAAGAGATTCTATTCAGCAATTTCAGAGAAATCTGCTTCGAGGTGATCACTGGTCAATTTTTGCTATAGTCCTAAAAAAGTCGAGGGTATAGCTTAACTTGCTAAATTGATTTCTCTTAGCATAGTTTATCTTTTTACATAATTCCACTTGGAATTGGTAGCTTACTAAGCTAATTAGATACCCCTAAAAGGAATTTTTCCAATTCCTACTGTGCTGGTCATACTGAGCAAAATACCGAGCAGGTGTCAAGCCATAAATAGAAGGTTTTCTTGAGTTTGTGACTTTCAAAGTTATCTATTTTGATTCAATCATTGCACACATCATTTCCAAAGTACATAGGACATTTTATGGTATCATTGGAAAGCTAAGGAGGTCTAGTTATCAAGTCTGAAGCAAAAGAGGGCTGGTACAAAGCAGGTTTAGGAGTACCTACTCAGTCTCTTTGAGCATCCATCCATCTTTCCCAACAATTGCCACAAGTAGAGGGAGGTTTTCCTCTCTTGATTAGAAGACCTTGGCTAAGGCATGCAAATGTCATCCATGATTGGGGCAAGGACACTATGTGGGTACAATAGAGAGGACATGAACTTAAAAAAATTTGGAAGAGGGACCAGAAGAGCAAGGTCATACTAATATAATGTAATCATTTGGCATCTGCATGGAGCAAGAAATGTTGAACCAACCGCAGTTAGAGTCAGATGAGGAAGAAGACATTATGGCTTGTCTTCAAGTAGGAAACTCTTTCACTTGTTATGGAAGTTTTCTAATTGATTCCTATATAGAAGAAGTCAACTTGGATGAAGTTATTACAACTACAAGGAAGGGAACTACTAAAATTAAAGACAAGTTAAAGCAAACATGTGAATATATTTTTTTAATTTTTCATTACAACTGATCATCAACCACTCAGGTGCTTATTAAATAAGCCACAAGCA